>WOXC01012313.1:0-85971 GCA_011680675.1 Gymnobelideus leadbeateri
CTCACCTCATAATTTCATCCCTTGAGTATTCTTCCTTCCCAACAAATTCAAGCTATGCCCTCTATCCATATATAACTGTAACCATATACACACACATTCACATATGTATTCATATGACCACACACCCTTCTTCCATTATTCTCATACTGTGAAAGGTTTCCTCAGTCACAGTTATTGTTTTTCCATATAGGAATGTAAATACTTCAACTTTGATAAGTTCCTTTGGATTTCTTTTCCCTGATTACCTTCTCAGGCATCTCTTTCTTCTTGTGTCTGGATGTCAAATATTCTATTCAATTCTGGTTTTTTCCTCAAGAATGCTTGAAAGTCCTCTATTCCACTGAATGACCATATTTTCCCCTGAAACAAAGTACTCAGTTTTGCTGGGTAGGTGACCCTTGGGTTCATTCCCAGTTCTTTTGCCCTCTGGAATATCATATTCCATGCCCTTCAATCCCTCAGTGTAGAAGCTGCCAGGTCCTAGGCTATTCTGATTGTGTTTCCACAATATTGAAATTGTTTCTTCCTGGCTGCCTGTAGTATTTTCTCCTTGATCTGGGGATTCTGGAACCTGGCTATAATATTCCTGGGAGTTTTCTTTTTGGGATCTTTTCAGGAGGTGATCGCTGGATTCTTTCAACCTCTATTTTGCCCTCTGGATCTAAAATATCAGGGCAGTTTTCCTTGAGAATTTCTTGAAGGGTGATTTCTAGGTTCTTTCTTTGATCATGGCTTTCAGGTAGTCCAATAATTTTTAAATTGTCTCTCCTGGATCTATTTTCCAGGTCAGTGGTTTTCCCATGAGATATTTCACATTGCCTTCTAATCTTTCATTTGTTTGGATCTGCTTAACAGCATCTTGATTTCTCATAAAGTCACTAGCTTCCATTTGATCCAGTCTAACTCTGAAGGAATGAATCTCCTCAGTGAACTTTTGAGATTCTTTTTCCATCTGGCAAATTCGACTTTTAAGGCATTCTTCTCCTCATTGCCCTTTTGGGCCTCCTTTGCCATTTGAGCTAGTCTATTTTTTAAGGTGTTGTTTTCCTCAGTCAGGCTGTTGACCCTCATTCCATACTTTTCCTGCATCCTTCTCATTTCTCTTTCCAATTTTTCCTCCACTTCTCTTGTTTGGTGTTTAAAGTCCTTCTTAAGGTCCTCTATGGCCTGCAACCCACTCATGTTTTCCCCTGGGGCTTTTGGAGCAGGACTTCTGACCTCACAGTCCTTTTCCCCCTCTATACCCCCAAAATAGGAGTCTAGGGTTGCATTTTTCTGTTTCCTTTTCCTTGGCATGTTGCCACTTAATTACTTGACTTTTGGGCTTGTTGCCACAATATGGCTTTAAGGCCAGATAGAGGAATTTTCGTCCCGAACGTGTGGGGGGCAACCTCCGTTTCTGGCAAGCTGTAAACCCACCCACGACTTCCACCCTAGTTCACAATCCAGATCCAGGGAGGTTAAAGCAAGAGCTATTACCCAAGACTGATCGCTGGATCTCCCTACAATTCGCAGGCCAGGAGCTGGAGCTGCCTCTGAAAACTACAACATGGTGTGTCTCCTCAGTGGCTTCTAGCCCCCAGGGGAGGGAGCTGACGCATTCCCCAAATACTGGTCCCAAATTCCATAGGACACTAACCTCTTACTTTGTCTTAGGCATGTCTATGTTGATAATTCTGGAGTAGACACAGCTGCTGGTGTTCTGAGGTCTCTCCAGCCGGCTGCTGGCCCTGCTGCCCTGGGGCTAAAACCTCGGTTCACACGGACCTGGGCTCCGCTCGGCTTGGCTCCTCACTCTCTGCACACTGCGCTGCCGGCTCCCAGACCACAGTGCTAGTCCTTCCTGCAGGGCTGCTGGGTTGTCCTCAGCAGGAGGTTAGTTTCTCTGTGTCGTTCTGTGGGTGCTGGGGCTCCAGAAGTTGTTCAGAGTCCCCTTATACATAGTTTGGGGAGAATCTGGGGGCAGAGTGGCTTGGATGAGCTGTTGCTACTCTGCCGTCTTGGCTCTGCCCCCCGATAGCTTTTTAATATAACCTAGAATCCTTAAATAAGAAAAATATTGTTTTGAAGTGCCTTTGGAATTCAGTCACAGGACAAGCTGATAGTTTTGTCATGTTCTAAAATAATTAGTAGATCAATCTTTTCAAATTAAAAAAAATAAAATATGAAAAAATTACTCAGAATACTTTATATAAATGATGTACAAGTTTAAGAACAAAAGAATTTCAAAAACTGCCAAAAATGTAATTTATGAAGAACAGTTGTTCACTTGTTCCTCCACTAATTCAGTGTTAAACACTGTTAAAAATACTAATGTAAGGAAAGCTGATCAAAAGTTTTTCTTTTTTTAAAATGAATTTGTAATGTCAAGAATATCAAACCATGCATGAACTTAGTGAGATATGATAATAGAAGGTATAGATTTCCTAATTCTCTAGATGATATATCATGACAAGTTATGAATCAGGGAGTTAATAATCATATTTAGGATTGTTCACCACTAATAGATCAGTTAAAATTAAGTCAAAGTTGCTAACATTTTTCTAAATTATTCACATTTGTGGGATATTTTGTGATTTGAGTGAAGTTGATATAAGGCAAAATTTAATAATCCTTTTGAAAATGTCAGGCCTGCACAAAACCATTTAAAGTATACATAGAAAAAAGATACCAGATACACCAGAGTGAAAAAGTATTCCCAATGAGAACAAGGTAACTCAGCTCCATCAATAAGTAATTTCCAGATCTCATCCATAGTGAAGTTCCCCCAAAATCCCTAGTTTAGCAAGCTTGAAATAGAGAAATGATATCCACTGCAATCTCCTCTCATGCTGTCTTTTTTTTTTCCAGAATTCTGCTGAGTTTTTGACATCTTCCATATCTCCAACCACTTTCGTCATCAGCCTTTTTTAAATAGTTGGTGTCTGTGAGATTTCTGTCAGTATTTGCTCAAGTTGGTAAGCTCCAGCTGGACAGATGAAGGTAGTTTGGGTGTTTGTTTTTATTGTTCCTTCTTCTGTTTCTCAGAAAAGAGTCTGCTGGTATGCACTATGCAGTTCCAAAGCTAAAAACCAATTTGTTGTTTAGTAGTCAATCCAGAGTTGCTTGCACCTTTGGCCCCATTTATTGGCCCACTTTAGTCCTTTCATTCAACATTTGGCAATCAGTATATGTGTATATATATATATATATATATATACATATATATATATATATGAATATATATATATATATATATGAAATATATATATATATATTTCATTTTTTCTTAGCCACCACCAGTATGGGTGATGCATTAAAATGCTAGATTCTGTAATGGTACCATCAACCATAGTTTCCTTAAGGTGGTTTCTGACAACCCCATCGTACATATGGGTCACAGTCCTTAGCACATGGGGTAAGTTGAAGATAACAAAGAAGGAAGATTAGAATAAGGAGATTAGAAAAAGCTTTTTTTTTTTTTTGTAAAAGAGGATCTTTTAGTTGGGACTTAAAGGAAGCAAGGGAAGCCAATAATTGAAGAAGAGAAGGGAAAAAACTAAGGCACAAAATACAGACAGTGAGAAAGTCCAATGTCAGGTGATGGAATGTCTTATGTGTGGAATAGCAAGCAGACTATTGTCACAGAATTATATTTTACTTGCAATAGTATAAAGTATAATGCTTTTTGAAGGTGGAGGGAAGGGTATAGGTTTTAAATATCTTTATATTCCAAACATGGGATTTCATATTTGAACCTGGAGATAGGTGCTAAGAAATTACCAGCGTTTACTGGACAGGAGGTTGTCATGTGATAGTCAGGAGTGTGATTGTATTAACAATGCAATATTCACAGTGCCGATGGCAATTATAAATAGGCTTATGTGGTTATTAATCGCAAAATATACTAGGCTCTCTATATGGGGGATAAAGCTAGAACATACCCTATAAATTATTTGGAAAAATAGATGAAGAATGAGTCCTACCAAATTATTTTTATGATACAAATACATTTCTGATATGCAAACAGGGAAGAGCCAAAGCAGAGAAAGAAAATTACAGAACAATGTTCCTAATGAATATAGATGCAAAAATATTAAATAAAACATTAGCCAGCAGGTGACAATATCTTATCAAGAGGATAATACTCTATGACCAGAAAAAATTTATTGCAGGAATGAAGGTCTAGATCAATGTTAAGAAAACTATCAGCATAAGTGATCATATCAATAAGAAAATGAACATAAATTGTATGTTTTGCTCAATAGATGCAGAATTTTCCATTTTTTTTTCACAAAATACAACATACATTCCTATTAAAAACACTGGAGAGCATAGGAAGCAGTGGAGTTTTCCTTAAACTGATAAGTATCATCCACCTAAAGCCATCAGCAAGCATTATATTTATTGGGGATAAACTAGAATCATTTCCAATGTGGTCAGGGGTGAAACAAGGATGTCCCTAATCACCATTGTTATTCAGTATAGTGCTAAAATCCTACTTTAGCTATAGGTGAGGAGAAGATAAAGTAATTAGAATATGCAATGAGAAAACAGTATCATTTTTTCTAATTCATTTTATTATTTTTAAGACAAATACTTTATTAACTTCTGGTTTACATCATTTATTTCCACTAGATTTTGAGTTACAATGTTTTCCCCCTATTCCCCTACCCACCACCCCAAAATAGCAGTCCCAGAACTGAAGCTGCAAAATTGCATCTGTGCCGTTTCTCCTCAGCTGCTTCTTGTCCCCAGGGGAAGAAGCCAATATGTTCCCCAAATACTGGTCTCAAAGTCCATAGGAC
This sequence comes from Gymnobelideus leadbeateri, assembly GCA_011680675.1. Taxonomy (NCBI): domain Eukaryota; kingdom Metazoa; phylum Chordata; class Mammalia; order Diprotodontia; family Petauridae; genus Gymnobelideus; species Gymnobelideus leadbeateri. Next base: position 4,788 of record WOXC01012313.1, read on the forward strand.
AGTAACCTCTCACTTTGTCTCAGGCATGTTTGTGTTGATAATTATGGAATCACCACAGCTGCTGTTGTTCTGGAGTCTCTCTGGCAGGCTGCTGGCCTGGCTGCCTGGGGCTAAAACATCGGCTCACATGGGCCTGGGCTCGGGTCCCAGAGTGCTGTGTTGGCTGATCCCCGCTGGGCTGCTGGGCTCTCCTCAGCGGTATGTTAGCTTCTCTGTGTTGTTCTCTGGGTGCTGGAACTCTAGAAGTTGTTCAGAGTCCCCTTTTCCATGATTTTGAAGTGGTGAAGGGCACCTTTGAAGTGCTGTTTCTATTCCCAACACTATCATTCTTGGAAGATGTATGGTGGTATAATTAGGGAATCCTAGAGAATAAGCAAAAAACAATTTGAAATAATAGACAACTTTAGGAAAGTTGCAGGATATAAAATAAACCTACAAACATCAGCAGTATACAAAAGTGAGAGATAAAAAGAGAATTTTCATTTAACATAACTGTAGATTATGTAAAATATTTGGAAGTCTAACTTCCGAGAAAAATGAATCAATTATATGAACCCAATAAGAAAACAATTTACCCAAAAATAAACTTACATGTAAATAAATGGGAAAAAATTAAGTTGCTCATGGGTAGGCAGATTTAACATGATAAAAATGATAATAATATCTACATTGATGTATTTATTCAATGCCATACAAATCAAACAAACAAAAAAATATAGGGTTAGAAACGACAAAAACAAAATTAATCTGGAATTACAAAAGTTCCACAATATCAAGAGAAATAATGGGAAAAAAAAGTACAAGGGAAGTTAACCTATCCATACCAGTTCTAAAACTGTTATAATGCAGCAATCCACAAAACTATTTGGTACTGGCTAAGAAATAGAGTGAGAGGTGGATTAGTGGAATAGGTTAAGTATAGACCTGTACAATAAATATAGTAATATACTTTGATTAACTCAAAGACTCTCCTTCTGGGATAAAAACTCAATATTTGACAAAAACTGCTGGTAAAATTGGAAAATAGTACAGCAGAAACATGCTCCATAAGAAGAAAAGTAAAAATAGGAGCATTACTTAGATATAAAGGGTAAAATTATAAGAAATTGGGTGAGAAATTAATCATTTACCTGTCTAATCCATGGAGAAGGGAAGAATTTATGACCAAACAAGAGATAGAGAGCATTATGAAGTGCAACATGGATAAGTTTGATTTCACTAAATTGAAAATATTTTACACAAAGTCAAAGGATCCAAGATTAGAAGGGAAGCAAAAAGCCAAGAAAAAAAATTTGACAGCCATTATCTATAATAAAGGCCTCAGTTTAAAAATATATAAAGTGAGTTAACTTCTTGTCACTACAAAACATTCTCTAATTCATAAATGGTCAAATGATATGAACAGGAAGTTTTCAGATAAAAATTAAGATATTGATAGTAATATAAACATTTTCTAAATCACTATTGATTAGAGAAATACAAATTAAAACAACTCTGAGGGGGAGGAACCAAGATGGCTGAGTAGAAACAGCACTTCCATGGTGCTCCAGCCTGAACCACTTCAAAATCATGTAAAAGGGTACTCTGAACAAGCTCTGAAGCTCCAGAACCTACAGAATGACACAGAGAAGCTAACCTCCCGCTGAGGACAGTCTGGCAGCCTGACAGAGAGTGGCCAGCAAAGCTCTCTGGGAGGCAACAGCACAGCACTCTGGGAGCTGAGCCTAGGACTACATATGTCAGAGGTTTTAGCCTCAGGTCAGCCAGAACAGCAGCCAGGTAGAGGGATCCCAGAATACCAGCAGCTGTGGGTTTTCCACAATTATTAACACATAGCTTCCTAGGACAAGAAGAGAGGATAGCACCCTATGGACTTGGGGACTAGTGTTTGGGAACACATCAGTTTCTTCCCGGGGGAGAGAAGGAGCCAAAGCATAGACACTATTTTGCAGCTTCACTTGCAGCTTCAGGTCCTGGCCTGAGAACTGTAGGGGTATTCATCCATCAGTCTGGGGGGTAATAGCTCTTGCTTTAACCTCCTTGGATCTGGATTGCCGTCTGGTGTGGAGGTCTTGGGTTGGGTGTCCAGCTTGCCAGAGTGTGTGGGGGCTTCAGGAGGGCACCCAACTAATACCTTCGGCAGTTGAGAAGACCCCAACATTTGGGACAGAAGCTCCCCAGTCTGGTGGCAGAGTCCTACTGTGGAAATAAGGACAAAATTCAAGTAATTAAGTTGGAACATGCCTAGGCAAAGGAAACAATATCAACAGAAATAGGCAACAATCGACTCCTATTTGGGGGGCAAAGAGGATCAAAGCATGGAACAAGAGGAGGACTGTGAGGTCAGACGTCCTACATCAAAAGCTCCAAGTTAAATACAAGCAGGTTACAGGCAATAGAGGACCTTAAGAAGGATTTTAAAAACCAAATATGAGAAGTGGAGCAAAATTGGGAAGAGAAATGAGAAGGATGCAGGAAAAGTATGAAATGAGAGTCAACAGACTGACTGAGGAAAATAACACCTTAATAAATAGACAGACTCAAATGGCAAAAGAGGCTCTGGGGGCAATGAGGAGAAGAATGGCTTAAAAAGCCTAATTTTCCAGAAGGAAAAAGAATGTCAAAATCTCACTGAGGAGATTCATTCCTTCAAAATTAGACTGGAGCAAATGGACGCTAGTGACTTTATAAGAAATCATGATGCTGTTAAACAGATCCAAGCAATTGAAAGAATACAAGGCAATGTGAAATGTCTTATGGGAAAAACCACTGACCTGGAAAATAGATCCAGGAGAGATAATTTAAAAATTATTGGTCTACCTGAAAGCCATGATCAAAGAAAGAACCTAGAAATTCTCAAGGAAAATTGCTTGTTTTAGATGTCTTAGACCCAGAGGTGGAAATAGAGGTTCAGTGAATCCCCAAATCACCTCCTGAAAAATATCCCAAAAAGAAAACTACTAGGAATTTTATAGCCAGGTTCCAGAATTCCCAGATCAAGGAGAAAATACTACAAGCAGCCAGGAAGAAACTATTCCAATATTGTAGAAACACAATCAGAATATCACAGGACCTGGCAGCTTCTACACTGAGGGACTGAAGAGCATGAAATATGATATTCCAGAGGGCAAAAGACCTGGGATTAAAATCAAGAATCACCTACACAACAAAACTGAGTATGTTGTTTCAGGCAAAATATGGTCATTCAGTAGAATAGAGGACTTCCAAGCATTCTTGAGGAAAAAAACAGAGTTGAATAGAAAATTCAACATTCAGACACAAGAAGCAAGACATGGTTGAGAATGTAATCAGGGGAAAGCAATCAAAAGGAACTTACCAAAGTTGAACTATTTACATTCCTACATGGAAAAACAATAACTGTGACTCATGAAACCTTTCTCAGTATGAAAATAATTGAAGGAGGATATATGAGCATATGAATACATATGTGGATGAGTGTATATATGTTTACAGGTATACATGCATAGAGGGCACAAGTTGAAGTTGGTTGGAAAAGATGATACTTAAGGGGTGAAGTTAAGAGGTGAGAGAAGAATGTGCCAAGAGGAGAAGGGGAGAGACAGGGTGGGGTAAACTATCTTACAAGTTTAAACAATCATAACTGAAATTACCTTTTAAACAAAGACAAACTTGGAAGCTTATGGTTTCCCAAATTACAATACTCCAAACCTTTAAGAGAAACTGTTTCTCATACTACATAGACACTATAACTGTTTACCAGTAACAACATAATAAACAATTATGTTCTTAAATTTGAACTTTGAAACAAAAACAAATGAATTAACAATCTGGTGACCTTAAAACTCCAGTTTTAGGGGCGACTGGGTGGCGCATTGAATAGAGTGCCGGCCCTGGAGTCAGAAGGACCTGAGTTCAGAGCCGGCCTCCGACACTTAATCCACACAAACAAAAACCTAGCCATGTAACCTTGGGCAAGTTACTTAACCCCAATTGCCCTAAAGGGGAGGCTAGGTGGCGCAGTGAGTAAGAGCGCTGGCCTGGGAGTTGGGATGACCCAAGATCAGATCCGGCCTCAGAAAATGAGCACCCACGCATAAAACAATGACTAGCCATGTAACCTTGAGCAAGTTACTTAACCCCAATTGCTTTAAAAAAAAAAAAAAAACAAAACTCCAGTTTTTGAAGTTACACAGAAGTAAAGTTTTCTTGGTGCCACACAACCAATCAACTTAACACTAGAAATCAATTACATTCTGGAATCTCACATAGATGGTTAATGTAGTGATCCATAACTATTCACATTAACATCAATACATCCTTAGATGAAGTAAGTTTGAAAACCACATCCCTATATTTTTTACACTTTTTTCCCAAGGTTTCTCATTTGCTCAGAAAGAATTCAAAAAAATGCCTTTCCAAATTACCTTGTACAGAAAATCATTCATTTCATCATTAGTAATATAGAAACTATAACTTTAAATCACTGTATATTTCCAGAAGAGCCAAAAAGTTAAGTGAACAATCAGGTATCATAATAATAAATAGCAGTATTATTGCTACCTATTTGTATCCAAACTATAACAGGTTTAAATTATGAGATTTTATAACATACAAAATCCAGTTCACATGAAATAAACATTATAAGATAGTGTTAACAGAATTGATAAAGTAACATAGCTGGTTTTACACAACTTTTTTCCTACATCTTTCAGTTTCAACCAAATTCAAATTGAAAATTGTTTTATCTAATGCCATTTCTGGCTCACAATGGTCACTCAATTTTTACAGTAAAAGAAAATTTTACAATTTAGGTATACGATAATCACACAATGGCATTATGACATTAATTGCATTTCCAAATCATCACATACAAAAAATTATTGATAGAAAATTAAGCTTACCAAGTGCAGAGGCTTTTCTCCTCTTGGGACAGTTGCAGAACCTGTTTGTGGACCCAGGGGTCTGAAAGGAGAGGGGGTTATCTGCTTGCCCAGAGGTGTGGGCTTCAGGATACTCAAGTTGCCACTTGGGGCCCTTGATATAGTTGTTGTGCCTCCCCTCCTCTTTTTTCTTTCAAGTGGGGGAGGGTAACTCAAATTCCCTATTATACCTCAGCACTCACTTTCCTTAATTTGATCTGGTGGTAGAAACTTTAAAAATCTGCTCAAATGTTTTTATCTGTTTTAACTTTTACTCCCATACATTTCACTTATGTCTCCACTCTTTAGAAACTTCTTTTAAAGTGAGAGCTTTGAATCTGCCAGTCGAGTGAGTGGGACCCTGGTGTCCCTTTCTATGCCAGAGAGCTCAAAGCTTCACCTCTGAGGTGTCTATTTTATACATATATGTATTTTCCTAATTTGCCTAAGGGCCAAATACTATAATGAATTCACTCTTCAAAAATAACCAGAATGAATTCAGTTGCCTTTCAGTTGCATTCTGATACACAAAACTTTTCTCTTTTAGGCAAGGCAGGAAATAGTTAAATGTTCTTCTGCCTGCCTCTTTGATCTGAGGGGAGAAGATTCCCTCCCTTCCTTATCACCTTCTTCTTAGTCCACTTGGCCAGAGTGGAACAAAGAGGAGGAGATTTTCAAACTTGCAAAAATCTTAAAACTTTGTAACATCAAAAAACTTATACCTATCTTAACTTCCTATCCATGTTCTTTTCTTTACTACATGCTTAAACTTTGTTGCCTTTCCTACTGCCTACTCATCCTTCTGCTGGACTTTGATTAAAGCCCCTTTAAAACCACATATACTTGATTTCTCTCTAATTCTGACATGATATTTCTCCTACACTCTTTGACTTGCATTTGCCATCCTAAAAACTAAGCAACACAATATTTTCTTCCCTTTCTCTCCCTCTCCAGCCTGCATTCAGCAGCAGGAGAAATGAGGAGGAGGGAAAGAGATAACAGAATTCCAAAGAAATGTACAGCATTCCAGTTGTAGTTTAAACCTTACAGGGTGTTAGATTACTAACACACACTCATTCACACAGCCACATAAAAACAGAACAGATAGAGAAATTGACAGGAAGTTTCCAAAAGCTTACAGAGGATTGTCGGAAATCCTTAGCACAAATCACACATTTGCTTGACCTCCAGATAGGTGCTAATGGAGGCCAGGTAACACTTGCCTTAAGATAACTTAGCCAAAGATCCCCAAGTGTAGGGAGAAACCGGCCCATACTTTCTTCCTGCCCTTAAGCCAAAGAGTCCCTGTAGTCCCCGCTTCAGCTTTTGGAATACTAGAGAGCAGCTGTACCCAAAAATGTTCCGCAAACATAGCATCCCCTGTCCAGAGGGAAGTATTCCAGGGTCTAAAGTAGACCCACCCCGTCTGTTAAATATCATAACCAACGTTCCCAGCAAGCTTTCCTAGGTGCTTTTGGGGGAAAGAACCAATTTAAAGGGAGAGAGGGAGGAGGTGATAGGAGCTTACCATGACTCCAAGAAAGTTTGAGACCTCAGACTTGCCTCCTAGCTGGCTCACCAAAATGAAGAGGGGTGGGGATATGATTTTACAAACTGGTTTTACAAATTGATTTTACAAACTGATGTTACAAACCTAGACACCCCAAGCACCCCATCACAGTGTGAATACCAAAAATGATGTAGTCTCACAGAATGGTGAGATTCCTGATAAGGAGTTTTCTTGAGGCATTGTGAAGTCAAAGTAAAGGAGTACAGACTCCTGGGAAATGAAGAGACAGCTGGCTTTGGAAATATTTGTGTTTAGCATTCAAAAATCCTTTAAATCTTGTTTCACCTCTTTTTCAGTCTTCTTGCACTTTTTGCCCAAGTGCCATTTCCATACCCACCCCACACACATGCAGAAACTAATTCAGTGACACTGACCTCCTTGCTGTTCTTTGAACAAGACATTCTATGCCCCAAAGCAAGGTATATTCACTGTCTGTCTCTCATACCTTGAATGCTCTCTGTCTTCCTCCCTATCTCTTGGCTCATTTCAAATACCAGCAAAACCCCCTGATTCTACAGGAAAAAAATTGTCAACTACCCTTAATTCATATATCTTATGCCTCTTGCTTATTTCCAATTTATACTTTAAACAACTCATTTACACATATTTGTTTACAGGTTATATCACTGATTAAACTATGAGCTCCTTCAGAGCATGGAATTGCACTTTAATATAATAGTAAAAAAGCACAGGTGAAAGAAGGCAAAAGGTTTCTGTCATGGTGTATTTTTTTTTATTCCCAAATGCTCTATTAAATTGTGGTTTAAATCATTCATTTCTGCCAGATATTGAGTTACAACTTTTTCCCCATTTTTCCCTACCACCTACCCCAGAATAGCAGTCCAAAAAGATATCCCCTCATGGAATGTGCTCTCTTCCATATCTTCTCCCATACCCCCCTCGACTCTCCCAGTAGGGCAAGGTGAATCTGTGTGCCCCAAAGCTTGTACAACTTATTTCCCAATTATATGCAAAATAGTATTAATAATAGTATTTATACATTTTTATACATTTGATTTTAAAACATTGAATTCCAGATTAATTCACTTCAGCCACCCTTACAGGGAAGATAAGAATGTCAGTATATGCTGTGCATGTGTAGCTATGCAAAATATTACCAGAGTAGATATATTGTAAAACACTGACTATATTTCCCTCCCTCCTATCCCACCTCTCACTTGGTTTATTCCCTACTTTGATGATCCTGTCCCTTTTCCTAAGTGGGTGCTTCCAACTTCCCTCCCCCAATTTCCTCCTACCCTCCCTTTTATCATCCCCTTCTCATCCTCTTGCCCCTACTCTCCAGTAGGGTGAGATATCCTGTTTAGTATGTATGCCATTCATTCCCTGATGCAAATTCAATGAGAATAAGGTTTTGCCTTTTTGCCTTCCTGTTCTTCCCCTCCCTTGTAACCATTTTCCCTTGCCTCTTCTATATGGAATAGTATACTGCATTTTGTCTCTCCCCATCTCCTCTCATTATATTCCTCTATCACCTCCTAATTTCACCTTTTAAGTATCATCCTTTCCTATTATATTTGACCTCTGTCCTCTATCTAATGTAAACCTGAAAACATATATATATATATATATATATATATACACACATTCACATATGTATTCATAAGTCTATATACCCTCCTTCAACTATTTTCATACTGAGAAAACGTTCATCAGTTACAGTTATTGTTTTTCCATGTAGAAATGTAAATAGTTTAACTTTGATAAGTTCATAATGATTTCTTTTCCCTGTTTACCTTATCAAGCATCTCTTGCTTCTTGTATCTGGATGTCAAATTTTCTATTCAGTTCTGATTTTTTTCATCAAGAATGCTTGAAAGTCCTTTATTCCACTGATTGACCATATTTTCCCCTGAAATGTGATACTCAGTTTTGCTGGGTAGGTGATTCTTGTTTTTAACCCCAGGTCTTTTGCCCTGCAGAATGTTATATTCCAAGCCCTTTGATCCCTCAGTGTAGAAGTTGCCAGGTCCTGTGCTTTCCTGATTGCATTTCCACAGTATTCAAATTTTTTCTTCCTGGCTGTTTGTAATATTCTCTCCTTGATCTGGGGATTCTGGAACATGGCTATAATATTCCTCGGAGTTTTCTTTTTGGGTTTTTTTTTTTTCAGGAGTTGATGGGTGACTTCTTTCAACCACTATTTTACCCTGTAGTTCTAAAACATCAAGGCAATTTTCCTGGAGAATTTCTTGAAGGATGATTTCTAGATTCTTTCTTTGATCATGGTTTTCAAGTAGTCCAATAATTTTAAATTATTTCTCCTAGATCTATTTTCCATTTCAGTGGTTTTATCCATGAAACATTTCAGATTACCTTCTATTCTTTCATTTGTTTGGATATGTTTAACAGCACTAGCTTCCCTTTGGTGCATTCTAAATTCGAAGAAAAGATTCTCCTCAGTGAATCTTTGAGATTCTTTTTTTCCATCTGGCAAAATTTGCCTTTTTAAGGCATTGCCTCATTGCCTTTTTGAGCCTCTTTTGCTATTTTATTAGTCTATTTTTAAGGTGTTATTTTCCTCAGTAAGGCTGTTGACTCTCCCTTCATAAGTTTCTTGCATCATTTTCATTTCTCTTCACAATTTTTCCTCCACTTTTCTTATTTGATTTTCAAAATCCTTCTTAAGGTCCTCTATGGACTTTATCCTGCTCATATTTTCATTTGGGACTTTTGGTGCAGGAGTTCTGACCTCCCAGTCCTCCTCCTGTTCCCTGCTTTGATCTTTTTTGTCCCCAAAATAGGAGTTTAATGTTGAATTTTTCTGTTTATTTTTTTTTTTCTTTGTCTAGGCATGTTACCACTCAGTTACTTGACTTTTTTGCTTATTGTAGCAATAAGACTCTGCAACCAGCCAGGGGAGCTTCCTTCCCTAATACTGGGGTTTCCCTAACTGCTGGAGGTATAAGTTGGGTTCCCTTTCTGAAGCCCCCACATGCTCTCACAAGCTGGCCACACCCCCAAGACCTACACCTCAGACTGCAATCCAGAACCAAGAAGGTTAAATTAAAAATGATTACCCCCAAGACTGATCACCTGATCCCCCTACAGTTAGCAGGGCAGCAACTGAAGCTGTGGTGTGTTTCCACAGGTGTGCTGAAGCTTCTCAGGGGTTTCTTGCCCCCAGGGAGAGTGGCCAACTCGCTCTCCCAACTAATGAGTCCCAAAGGCCTTAGGGCACTAACCTCTCACTTTGTCTATGTCTTGTATGTTTTGATAATTTTGGAAATGCCACATCTTCTGGTGATCTGGACTCTCTCCAGCTGGCCTCTTGTCCTGCTGCCCTGGGGCTTAAACCTCAGACTCACATGGGCCTGGGCTCAGCTCCCAGAAGGCTGGGCTGACTGCTCCCTGACAGGCTGCAGGACTGTCCTCAGTGGGAGATTAGCTTCTTTGTGTCATTTTGTGGGTTCTGGGGCTCAAGAGGTCATTCAGAGTCCCATAATTTTGAAGTGGTGTGGGCTGTGGCTCTGCAGAAGTTCTGTTTCTACTCTGACATCTTCACTCCACCTCCCCTACACGGTGTATATTTTAATGGTAACATCAGTTTTAATCAGATCATGTAATTGCACAATAATGTCACCTAGTTCAAACCCATTGCCCTTTCTATAAGGAAGAATGGAAAGATATATGTTGAACTATGGCCAGGCATTCCCCAGCATCGAATTGTTTTTAGTGAAGACAGAGGTTAAAGATAAGACAAAATGAAATGTGGAATATTTTCAAAGCAGGATGTGGACACAATTTTTGCCTGTTTTCACCTACCCACTTTTATTTACACAATTACTTCTTCTGAGAGGTATGCTTGGAAATTTTTCTTCTCACACCCCATACCAAAATAATGTTAAACTGACTACATGGATTTAGACATAAAGAGTGATACCATAAGACATTAGGAGAACAAGGAAGAGTTGATCTATCAGATCCATGAAGAATGGTAGAATTTATGATCAAAAAAGTTATATAGAGCATTATGAAATGTAAAATGGATAATTTTCATTACATTAAATTAAAAAGATTTTGCAGAAACCAAACCAATTTATCCCAGATTATAAGGGAAGCAAAAAGCTGGGAAATAATTTTTGCTTTCAGTGTTTTTATAAAGTCCTCATTTCTCAAATATAGAGAGAAAGGAGTTAAATGAAAGAGAATATGAGTTTTTCTCTAAAGGCTAAATGGACAAAGGATATGAAAAGTTAGTTTTCAGATGAAGAAATTATGCAGCAATATCACTACTAGGTCTTTATCCCAAAAAAGATAATAAAGAAGGCTAAAGAGTCCACATGTACAAAAATATTTAGAGCATCTCTCTTTGTGGAGGCAACATATTGAAAATTGAGGGGATCCCCATAAATTAGGGAATAGATGAACAAGATTCATTATATGAATGAAATGGAATACTAATATCATATAAGAAGACTTCAGTAAAAAAAAAAAAAAACATTGAAAGACTTACCTGATATTTTACTGAGTGAGCTAAGCTGAATCAGGAGAACATTCTACACTGTAACACAACATTGTGTGTAGATCAATTATGTTGGACTTAGCTCTTATCATCAGTACAACTGATCCAAGACAATTCCAAAGATCTCTTCATGGAAAATGCTAATAATGTGCAGAGAAAGAAGCATAAAGTTTGAATGCAGATTGAAATATATTATTTAAACTTTTTTTTTCTTCCTCATGGCTTTTCCCTTTGGTTCTGATTCTTCTTTCACAACATGACTAATGTGGCAAATTAAATAATATGCCTGTACATACTATACATGTATAAACTATATCAGATTACATGCTCTCTTTTGTAGGAATGGGTGGGTGAGGCAGACTGAGGCATGTAGAAAAATTTGCAATTAGGAAAATTAATGTTGAAGGGTGGAGCCAAGATGGCAGAGGAAAAGCAGGAACTTGCTTGAAATCCCGCTCTAGCCACCTCTAATACCTGTAAAAATGACTCTAAACAAATAGAAGCAAATCTCCCACCGAAGGCATCCGGGCAGGCCAATAGGAAGGGTCTATTTCACCCATCTGGGATCAAAGCAGTGTCCTATGTGAGCAGCAAAAATCTAACCCCATGGTAGAGACCAAGTGGAGTAGCCTTCAGATGAGTGAATCACTGGCCACTATAGTGGTTCCTGGACTTCTCAACCCATAAGTGACAAAGAAAAAGCAAAATATCAGTGGAGGACCTCTGTTGGAACTGGGTAAGAGAAGACTACTGTGCTGCCCCTGCCCCTAGTGTGGTGGAGGTGGTGGCAGCTGCAACATGTGCTGCAGCTGCTGCTTCTGACTTCAGGCCTATAGATCATAGAGGAATCATGTGGCCTACCAGAGGACATTTGTAGTAATCTCTCTGCTGGTGCAGAGAAAACAGCTGCACAAAACCCCAGAAATTTGGGACAAAGCACTCTCCACTCTGGAAGCAGATTTCTACTGTGGCAAAGAGATCAAAAGTCAAGCAATTGGCTGGCAATATGAGCAAACAGAGGAAGAACAAACAGACTATGGAATCTTTTTGTGGGGACAAAGGGGATCAAAACATAGAACCAGAAGACAAAAACAAAGTCAAAACTACTGCATCAAAAGTGTCCTAGTAGAATATGAAATGGTTGTAGGCCATAGAGGAGCTCAGGAAGGATTTTGAAAATTGAGTGAGAGAAGTAGAGGAATAATTGGGAAGGGAAATGAACACAATGCAAGAAAATAATGAAAAGTAATTAAACAGCCTGACTGAAGAAAAGAACACCTTAAAAATAGACAAAATCAAATGGCAAGAAAGCCTATGAGAAGAATGCCTTAAAAATTCAAACTGGCAATAGGGAAAAGGAGTATTAAAAGCTCACTGAAGAAAACAATTCCTTCAAAGTTCGATTGGAGCAAATGGAAGTTAATGACTATGAGAAATCAAGATGCTATAAAACAGTTCCAAACAAATGAAAAAAATTGAAGACAATGTGAAATATCTCATTGGGAAAACCACTGGCCTGGAAAATAGACCGAGGAGAAATAATTTTAAAATTATTGCACTACCTGAAAGTCATGATAAAAGAAAGAGCCTAGCTATCACCCTTCAATGAATTATCAAGGAAAATCGCCCTGATGTCCTAGAACCACAGGACAAAAAAGAAATTGAAAGAATTTATCAATAATCTCTTGAAAAAGATGATAAACAGAAAACTCCTAGGAATATTATATCCTAATTCCAGAGTTCCCAGGCCAAGTTTCCAGGTCAAAATATTACAAGAAGCCAGGAAGGAACAATTTTAGCATTGTGAAAACACAATCAGGTAAAAACAAGTTCTAGCAACTTCTATATTAAGGGATCAAAGGGCTTGGAATATGATATTCTGGAGGTTGAAAGAGCTTGGATTAAAACCTAGAATTACCTATCCAGCAAAACTAAAATTAATACTTGAGGGGAAAATTTAGGCATTCAGTGAAATAGAATACGTTCACCCATTCTTGATGAAAAAAAAAAAACAGACCTGAACTTAAAATTTGACTTTCAAATACAAGAAGCAAGAAAAGTAGGAAAAGGTAAACAGGAAAAAGAAATCATAAGGAACATATTGAAGTTGAACTATTTACATTCCTACATGGAAAATGATAATTGTAGCTCATGAGACTTTTTCAGTATGAAGATAGTTGAAGGTAATATATATATATATATATATATATATATATATGTGTGTGTGTGTGTGTGTGTGTGTGTGTGTGTGTGTATATTCATATATATATATATATATATTTGCATAGGTGGGTATATGTGTGTATGTATGTATATGTGTATATGTGTATACATGTATAGATAGACACAGGGCATAGGGTCATTTGAATGTGAAGGGAGGATATAAAAAATTATTAAGAGTTGAGAGAAGAATATATTGGGAGAATGAGAGTAGCAGAGATAGAATGGGATGGATTATCTCAAATAAAGGAGGCAGGAGAAGGAGGTTACAATGGAAGGGAATAGTAGGAAGGTGAAAGGGAAAGAGTCAACCTTACTCACATTGGATTTGGTTTAAGGATGGAATACATGCAAATTCAACCGGATATCTGAATCTATGGGAAATTAGGAGAGAAGGGTCTAAGAGGAGAGATAATAAAAGTAAGGGAAATTGAGGGAGAGGTTAGTTGGAAGCAATCAGTTTTGCAAAGGGGCAGGGTTAAAGGAGAAAATAGAATAAATGGGGGTGGGGTAGAATGGAGGGAAATAGAGTTTGTGTTTTACAATATGACTACTATGGAAATTTTTTGCATCACTACACATGTATAAGCTATATTGAATTGCTTATCTTCTGAGTTGGGGTGGATGTGGAGGGGAGAAGGGAAAGAATGTAGAACTCAAAGTTTTAAAACCAAATATTAAAAAAAACCTGCTATTTACATGAAACCAGGAAATAAGATATATAAGCAATGGAGTATAGAAATCTATCTTGCCCTTCAGGAAAGTAAGAGGCAGGGATTGTGGGGGTGGGGCTATATGAGAGAGGACAGTTTGGGTGAAGGTGTATTCAGAATCTTTGCCACCTTGGAATGGGGTTAGTAGAGAATGAGAAGAAATCTGAAGCTCAAAATATATGGGAAATTAATGTTGAAAACTAAAAACAATTTTTAAAGTCCATAAAACTAAAAAGTATTTAAAAATTGGTAAATTAAAAAAAAAACTCATTGTGACCAAATAATAAAAAAAAATAAATATCAGAGGGTGGAATCAAGATGAGTAGAAACAGCACTTGCATGGAGCTCCAGCCCACACCACTTCAAAATTATGTAAAAGGGGGACTCTGAATGACCTCTGAAGCTCCAGAACCCACAATAAGACACAGAGAAGCTAACATCCTGGTGAAGAGAAGTCTGGCAGCTCTGCAGGGAGCAGCCATCACAACACAGAAGCTCTGGGACCCGAGCCCAGGCCCATGTGAGTGGGAGGTTTTAGCCCCAGGGCAGCTGGACCAGCAGCCAGGTGGAGGGACCCCAGAACAGCAGCAGCTGTGGCATTTCCATAATTATCAACACATAGATACCTAGCACAAAGTGAGAGGTTAGTGCCCTATGGGTTTTGGGACTGGTTGGGAGAACATGGCAGCTTCTTCCCCTGGGGGAGAAGCCACTGATGAACAGACACAGCTGGCTCCACTTTGCCATGTTGCAGCTTCAGTTCCTGTCCTGAGGACAGTAAGAAGAAAACCCAAGCCTTTTGGATGGAAGCTCCCCTGGCTGGCAGCAGAGTCCTACTGTGGCAACAAGCCCAAAAGTCAAATAATTGAGTGGCACCATGCCTAGGTAAAGGAAACAAAATAAATAGAAAAATTCAACATTAGACTTCTATTTTGGGGTCAAAGAGGATCAAGGCATGGAATAGGAGGAGGACTGTGAGGTCAGAAATCCTGCACCAAAAGCACCAAATTTAAATACAGGCTGCTTACAGGCCATAGAGGACCTTAAGAAGCAGATAAGAGAAGTGGGGAAAAATTAGGAAAAGAAATGAGAAAGATGCAGGAAAAGTATGAAATGAGAGTCAACTGCCTGATGGAGGAAAATAACACCTTAAAAATAGACTAAATAAAATGGCAAAAGAAGCTCAAAAAGGCAATGAGGAGAGGAATGCCATAAAAGCCTCATTTGCCAGATGGAAAAAGAATCTCAAAAGCTCACTGAGGAGAATCATTCCATCAAAATTATACTGCAGAATATTGAAGCTAGTGACTTTATGAGAAATGCAGATGCTATTAAGCAGATCCAAACAAATGAAAGAATAGAAAGCAATGTTAAATATCTCATGGGAAAACCAGTGACCTAGAAAAAAGATCCAGGAGAGACAAAATAAAAATTATTGGACTACCTGAAAACCATTATCAATGAAAGAATCTATAAATCATCCTTCAAGAAATTTGCCTGATGTTTTAGAACCAGAGGGCAAAACAGAGGTTGAAAGAATCCACCAATCACCTCCTGAAAAATATCCCCCCAAAAAACCTCCTAGGAATATAATAGCCATGTTTCAGAATTCCCAGATCAAGGAGAGAACATTACAAGCAGCCGGAAAGGAACAATTTCAATATATTGGAAACTAAATCAGTATAGCACAGGATCTGGAAGCTTCTACACCAAGGGATCAAAGGGCATGGAATATTATATTCTGCCCAACAAAGGAGCTGCTGTTAAAGCCAAGAGACACCTATCCAGCAAAACTGAGTATGATATTTCAGGGGAAAATATGGTCATTCAGTGGAATAGAAGACTTTCAAGCATTATTGAAGAAAATACAAGAAATAAAAAATTTGACATTCAGATACAACAAGCAAGAGATGCTTTAGAAGATAAACAGGGAAAAGAAATCATTATGAACTTATCAAAGTTGAACTATTTACATTCCTACATGGAAAACCAATAACTGTAACTGATGAAAAATTTTTCTCAGTATAAAAATAGTTGAAGAAAGGTAGATGGGCATACGAATACATATGTGAATGTCAGTAGGTATACATAGATAGAGAACACATGTCGAATTTAATAAGAAAGGATGATACTTAAAAGGTGAAATTGAGAGGTGAGATAGGAACACAATGAGAGAAGATGGGGAAAGACAGAATGGGGTGAACTATCTCATATAGAAGAGGCAAGGGAAAATGGTTACAAGGGAGGGGAAGAAGAGGAAAGAAAAAAATCAAAACCTTATTCTCATTGAATTTGGATCAAAGAGAGAAGAATGATGTACATACTAAGTAGGGTATCTCACCATATAAGAGAATAGGGGGGAAGGGAAAGACACAGGGTATAATGGAAGGTAGGGCAGGCTGGGGGGGGGGAAGTTGGAAACACACACTTTTGAAAATGAACAGGATCAAAGTAGGGAATAGAACAGGTGCGAGGTGGCACAGGAGGGAGGGAAATATATTCAGTCTTTTTCAATATATCTTCTTTTGCATAACTACACATGTACAGCATATACTGTGTTGCTTATCTACCATTTAAAATTAATTTTTAAAACTATATAAATACTATGATTAATACTATTTGCATATAATTTGGAGATAAGATGTGCAGGCATTTGGGGCATAGGGATTCATCTTGCTTTACTGGAAAAGTCAAAGGGGGTATGGGAGAAGATATGGGAGAGAGTAGATTGGATGAGGGGATATCCTCTGGGACTGCTATTCTGGGTTAGTGGTTAGAGGAAAAATGGGGAAAAATTGTAACTCAAAATCTGATGGAAATGAATGATGTAAACCAGAAGTTAATAAACCATTTGAAAAAAAAATTATCTTTACCTGTAGTTGGAAAAAATATTGTTAAGTGAAAATAATAAAGTATCAAAGTAATATATCCTTCCTCCTTTTGTATCACTTCTCCCTTTCCTGTATGAGTTAGGAGGAAAATGAAAATTAAAGAAAGTGTTTTATTCCTTTTAACTTATCCTAGGATCTGGAAAAATATTTTAAATCAATATATTTTTTCCAGAAAAAAATATAATTTCATTTTATATCACTTAAATAAAAATGTATTATGCTAAAATATGAATGTGAAACTGAATTGATATATTTGTTTACTTTGAAGTATTAGGACATTATAAATGCATAAAAGAGACAAACTAAAAAGCAGCATATCATTCATATAGCACAAAGCTTGATACAATTTATATTCATTTTTTAAAAATTGTGTTTATTAAGTAACCTGTGAAACAGAGAATATTGTCATTATAATTTTTTTGATGAACCATGGAACATTTAATTTTTTGTATGTTATTTTTTTGTTTTTTTTTTTGAATATTATTTTATATTGGGTTTCTTAAATTAATCATGCTGTTCGAGCAGCTAGGTAACACAGTGAATAGATCCCTGGCTCTGCAGTCAGGAGGACCTGAGTTCAAATCCTGTCTCACAAACTTGACACACTTACTAGACATGTGACTTTGGGCAAGTCACTTAACTCCAACCCGCCTCCAAAAAAATAATGATGCTAATTTAGGGTATAATAATTTTTAACATAATCAATGAAATAACAATTATATGACATTCTTGGCCTGCTTAGCAGCCCTGTTGTTAGAAAGCCACTAAACACCGGCATTAAATTTTGTTTTACAGAGTTAAGTAAACATTTCCCAACCCACTTTTAAGCCAATGAAAAAAGCTATCTTCTTCTAATTTTATAATGACATCAACCAACAGAACACCCTCAAAGTACAATTTACTTCCAGTTTGAACACTAGTGTAGTGGAAGGTATTACAACTAAACCAAAAGAAAATATTTTAAGAATCATAAAAACTTCTACACTGAAAATATGTTCTAATCCTCCTACCCTCACTGCATTCGATTTCTGATTATTTATATTGTACAGCATAATAAACATTGAAGAATCCAGAGCTAAAAGAAATCCGATTGATCACCTAGTCTCACCTTCTCACTTTACAGATGAGCAAGCTATGGTAAAATTCCCAAAGTTTTCTTAATCTTACCAATAATATCATCACTAATTTACATGTCCTTCTGATGTATCTGAAAGTTTTATGACTTTTCAAAGAAGTCACTAGAGATTAAAGAGTCATTTCACATTAGTTCTAAGAGAAAAATTATTTGCTATAGGATGTATGCTTATGTGTTACTGTTTTCTGATAAGTCACAAAAATAAACATCAGTATTTTTAAATTTTCTCTGTGCAGTCTGTCACCTAGGATATATTAATAGTGCAGTGAAGCACTGAGCTCATTTAGAATGGACTAATCATGAAATCATTGCATGATGAACTGAGTGTCATAAAAAAGGCAGAACTCTGCTCATTTTAGAGCAAGGCATCATGAGAAGTTGTCTACAGGGCTTGGATTCTGAAAGTAAAATTAGATTTCAAGCTAAATTTATTTATTTATTCCAATGATTCAAATATAATGCAGAGAAACTTGAATTAGAAGATATATATTCAGATGTAACTTCACACTATCTACTACACATCAAATGACTATCAAAGAATTTTGTATCAGAGAAGGAAGGAAGAAAAGAATAAAGGAAGGGAGGAAGGAAGGAAGAAAGGAAAGAAGGAAGGAAGGAAGGAAGGAAGGAAGGAAGGAAGGGGAGGAAGGAAGGAAGAAACGAAGGAAAGAAGGAAGAAGCATACTGATATTTCCTCCCAAATGTTCAGGAAATACGAGTTGTATTCATTGTCCAGTCACCTAAAGAATTTCAGTCTTTTTTTTTTTTAACAAATGTTTTATTAAATTCTGGTTTACATCATTCATTTCCACCAGATTTTGGGTTATAATTTCCCCATTTTTCTGACCCACAACCCCAGAATAGCAGTCCCACTAGATAACCCCTCATCCAATCTGCTCTCTCCCATATCTTCTCCCATACCGCCTTTGACTTTGCCATTAGGGCAAGGTGAAACTCTGAGCCCCAATGCCTGAACATCTTATCTCCCAATTTCATGAATAAATAGTGTTAATAATAGTATTTATATAAATTTGAAACATTTAATTTTAAGACTTCGAATTTCAGACCCATTATCTTCATCCCTTGTCACCCACTCCCTCTGGGAAGATAAGAAATTCAGTATGTGTTGTACATGCATAGCAATGAAAAACATTACCATAGTAGATATATTGTAAAAGACTGCTTATATTTCCCTCCCACCAATCACACCCCCCACCTGGTCAATTCCCTACTTTGAACTTGTCCCTCTTCGAAATTGGGTACTTCCTACCTCCCCTCCCCTTAGAATGCCCTCCCTTCCATCATCCCCCCTCTCATCCCCCTTCCCCCTACTCTCCTGCAGACTGAGGTATCTCATTTAGTATGTATGTCATTCTCTCCCTGAACCAAATTCAATGAGAATATGGTTTTGCATTTATTTTTGCCTTCATGTTCTTCGCCTCCCTTGCAACCACTTCTCTTTGCTTGCTCTACATGAGATACTTTACCCTACCCTGTCTCTCCCCATCTCCTCTTGTCACTTTCCTCTCATCTCTTAATTTCACCCCTTAAGTATCATCCCTTCCCACCAAATTCAACCTGTGCCATCTATCCATGTATACCTGTAAACATATGTACACACATTCACATATGTGTTCATATATCCATATACCCTTCTTCAATTATTTTCATAATGAGAATGGTTTCATCAGACACAGTTATTGTTTTTCCATGTAGGAATGTAAATATTTCAACTTTGATAAGTTCCTTTTGACTTCTTTTCCCTGATTACATTCTCAAGCATCTCTTGCTTCTTCTGTCTGAATGTCAAATTTTCGATTCAACTCTGTTTTTTTCTCAAGAATCCTTGAAAGTTCTCTATTCCACTGAATGACCATATTTTCCCCTGAAAAAAGATACTCAGTTTTACTGGGAAGGTGACCCTTGGCTTCAATCCCAGCTCTTTTTCCCTCTGGAATATCATATTCCATGCCCTTCAATCCCTCACTGTAGAAGCTGCCAGGTGCTGCTCTATTTTGATTGTGTTTCCACAATATTGGAATTGTTTCTTCCTGGCTGCTTGTAATATTTTCTCCTTGATCTGGGAGTTCTGGAACCTGGCTATAATATTCCGAGGAGTTTTCTTTTTGGGATCCTTTTCAGAAGGGGATCTGTGGATTCTTTCAACCTCTATTTTCCCCTCTGGTTCTAAAATGTCAGGCCAATTTTCCTTGACAATTTCTTGTAGGTTGATTTCTAGGTTCTTTCTTTGATCCTGGCTTTCAGGTAGTCCAATAATTTTTAAATTATCTCTCCTGGATCTCTTTTCCAGATCAGTGGTTTTTCCCATGAGATATTTCACATTGCCTTCTATTCTTTCATTTGTTTGGATCTGTTTAACAGCATCTTGATTTCTCATAACGTCACTAGCTTCCATTTGCTCCAGTCTAATTCTGAAGGAATGATACTCTTCAGTGAGCTTTGGACATTCTTTTTCCATCTGGCAAATTTGGCTTTTTAAGGCATTCTTCTCCTCATTGCCTTCTGAGCCTCTTTTGCCATTTGAGTTAGTCTATTTTTAAGGTGTTATTTTCCTCAGTCAGACTGTTGACTGTCATTTCATACTTTTCTTGCATCTTTCTCATTTCTCTTCCCAATTTTCCCCCACTTCTCTTATCTGCTTCTTAAGGTCCTCTATGGCCTCTGGCCAGCTTGTATTTTCATTTGGGACTTTTGGTGCAGGAGTTCTGACCTCACAGTCCTCCTCCTATTCCATGCTTTGATCATCTTTGCCCCCAAAATAGGAATCTAAAGTTGCATTATTCTGTTTATTTTGTTTCCTTTGCCTAGGCATATTGCCACTTAATTACTTGAGTTTTGGGTTTGTTTCCACAGTAGGACTCTGCCACCAGACAGGAGAGCTTCCATCCCAAACTTGGGGTCTTCAAAATATCTGGAGGTTGGGTGGTGTCTGTAAAGGCTGCACCTGCTCTGCAAATTGGATACCCACCCCAGACCTCCCCTAAGACAACAATCCAGATCTAAACAGGCTAAAGCAAGAGCGATTAACCCCCAGACTGATTGCTGGATCTCTCTACAGCTCACAGACCAGGAACTGGAGCTGCCACTGATGCTGCAAAATGGCCTCTGTGCCACATTTCCTCAGCAGCTTTTTGCCCCCAGGGGAATAAGCCAATGCTTTCCCCAAATACTTGTCCCAAAGTCCATAGGGCACTAACCACTCACTTTGTCCTAGGCATATCTGTGCTGATAATTCTGGAATCGCCATGGCTGCTCATCTTCTGGGGTCCCTCAAGCCAGCTGCTGGCCCAGCAGCCCTGGGGCTAAAATCTCTGCTCACATGGGCCTGGGCTCTGCTCCCAGAGTGCTGAGCTTTCGGTTCCCAGTGAGCTGTGCTGCCAGCTCTCAGAGAGCTGCGCCTCTCCCTGCAGGGCTGCTAGGCTGTCCTCAGCAGGCGTTCAGATTATCTGTGTCATTCTGTGGGTGCTGGGCCTCCAGAAGCTGTTCAGATTCCCCTTTTACATTGTTTGGAAGTGGTGTGGGGCAGAGCGCCTTGGAAGTGCTGTTTCTACTCCACCATCTTGGCTCCACCCCATTTAGAATGGACTCATTTAGTTAATTTAGAATGGACTAATCATGAAATCATTGCATGATGAACTGAGTGTCATAGAAAAAGGTAGAACTCTGCTTATTTTAGAGCAAGGCATCATGAGAAGTTGTCTACAGGGCTTGGATTCTGAAAGTAAAATTAGATTTCAAGATAAATTTATTTATTTATTCCAATGATTCAAACATAATGCAGAGAAACTTGAATTAGAAGATATATATTCAGATGTAACTTCACACTATCTACTACACATCAAATGACTATCAAAGAATTTTGTATCAGAGAAGGAAGGAAGAAAAGAATAAAGGAAGGGAGAAAGGAAGGAAGGAAGGAAGGGGGGGGGGGGGGAGAAAGAAAGAAGGAAAGAAGGAAGGAAGGAAAGAAGGAAGAAGCATACTGATATTTCCTCCCAGATGTTCAGGAATTATGAGTTGTATTCATTGTCCAGTCACATAAAGAATTTCAGTCTTAAATTGGTCTTAAATCCTTTAATTTAGAAAAAAATATACAATGAATACTTGGCATACAAGTAATGTGGAAGATACTTTTAGTCAACTTCAGATGACATGCATGTAGTCTAAGAACTTATAAAGAACAACTATCATTTATTTCCCCTCCTTCCTCAAACAATAATCCTGCACAAGAGGAATTTTATGACTCCTGCTCTATTATTAATACCAGTTATGCTAATCCTTTTTTTCTTTTTCTAAAGTTATAAATTATCACCTGGAATAAAAATTTGGCATATGCCCATATACAAATACTAAATATTCACTTTTTCCTTAGATTAAAGAGTGTAAACATGAACAAAATAATACTTTAAGGACATTTAACTTCACTGTTAAGGGTATATTTTCCATAGCAAAACCTTTCTGTGAATCCTTAAAGTTAAAAGGCAATCCTTTTACACCTCTAATCAATTATCTATCCATTCACCACAGCAGCTTTCCCACAACTTTGCATCCCTTTTTAAGCCTCCCATGTTTTTTTTTTTCTACCACACACTCTCCTGAGGTATTTGGTCCATAGTTCAGTAAAATTCTAGGTCCTATGCATAGAATTCTTCACACAAACACACCCCCCTCATCAAATACTCTTCACAATTCTTCCCTCCCTAACTTTTTCTAAACGTGTCTCACATCTTGCTAGGGACGATAAGAGAAAAAGAGAGAGAGAGAGAGAGAGAGAGAGAGAGAGAGAGAGAGAGAGAGAGAGAGAGAGATGGGGGGTAAATGAACACAGAGGGCACAAAAGGCAGTGTGAATGGAGTCAAAGTTGGGTGAAGTGTTTCATCTTGGCAAGATATTAGAGAAGTGTAAAAAGAGATAAGGACTGAAGATAACTAAATGGTATTTGATTGGGGTGGTAGTGTAGGAGGGGAATGGATAGAGCAAGGAAAAACACTTTGCAAATGGCCTAATATTTTTTTAAATGATTTATGGGGCAAGCACCAGAGTAGATATGTACAGATATAGATATTTAGACAGCTACACTCATGTATACACATGTGTATATGTGTGTATAAATACATATATGTTGTTCAATTTTTTAGTCATGTCCACTCTTCTTGTACCCATTTGGAGTTTTCTCGGTAAAGATACTGGAGCGGTTTACCATTTCCTTCTCCAGATCATCTTACAGATGAGAAAACTGAGGCAAACCGGATTAAGTAACCTGACCATCGTCAGGTTTCCGAGGCCACATTTTAACTCAGGTCTTCTTAACTCCAAGCACAGTATCCACAGGGCCACCTAGCTGACCCTTAGTTGACCCATTCATTATTTACGAATCAAACTCAATACAACACTGTCTCCAAAGAGCCACTAAGCTGCCTGAGTGATGTAAAATCGTGTCATCATTCAGTTGGAAGCCGCAATGACATCACACCTTAGAATTTAGAAAACACACTCAGGTTGAAGGAGAACAAACTAAGAAATAGGTGAAGACACTAATAAGCTAAACAGGAGGAGCAGTGTAGTGAAATGTTATTCTCAGCCCCAACTAGGACATGGGGAACTAGAAGTAAGCTGGAGGTGGGAGGAAGGAGGTAAGGAGAAAGGAAGGAGAGAGGAGGAGAGAGGGGAGAAAAGGAAGAAGGGGAGGTATGGAGAAAGAGAGAGAGAGAGAGAGAGAGAGAGAGAGAGAGAGAGAGAGAGAGAGAGAGAGAGAGAGAGAGAGAGAGAGAAACCTATGACAAAGAACAGAAAAATCAAGGTGGGTCCCTGGGTACCTGTGGGCACTTTGAAACAAAGAAATTATACTAAAGCTATCCCATATATTTTCTTCTGAAAAAATAAATAAAAGAGAAATTCTAAACGTGTACTTTGTCTCCAGCTTCCTCTTGCTGTCCTGTAATAGTCATTTATACATCTTCTTTGATATAAGTTATTTGTTAGGTTTTCCCTGTCTCCCATACTCACCCCCTAAATTGATTCAATTATCTAACTATCCTCTAACACTGATAGAGCTGGATTTAAGTTAAAGGATGGTTCAGCCTGATTGACAAACTCCATAAATTAGGAAAGAAAAGTTACTAGGAAGAACTAAAGGTCATTATTTTTGTTCTGGACTAAAAATGAGTTTATTAATGAAACAGAGAGTGGCTAATTATATCTCCAAATAAAAGAATAGGGAAGATAAGTAGAGAGCTAAGTAAAATACCACATGTCCAGGAGAGAGTATAACAAGGGTCCTGGGAAGGAGTCATCTTCTGAACCTTTCCAAAAAGGAGGAGGGAACACAAAAGATTGAGTACCATCTGGCAAACACTATCCTCCCACATCAAGACCCAGAAATCTTATATTAATTTATCTTCAAGTTCAAATTACTTATAATGATGAATAGAATTGGTAAGATTATGACATGTTTAATGAAGGAAAGATCATTCTAGTTGGGGATATTAAAATGGTAATTATTGGCACCTTTAAGGAAGAGAATTAGTTCAATAGGCAGAAAAGAATTTCACTGGTTGAGAAATTTAGGATGCCTAACAAAACTATGCAGAATTCAGGGATTTGAAATTGTTAGTAGTTCAATGAAGTGAAAGCAAAGCTTGCAGAAGAGTAGATACTGTGAGCCAAATTTGCAAAGGAACATTAGACACTATGAGAGATACTGAGTGACAAAGGAGTTTATTATTTATTTGGTAGGTATATGGGAATCTTTCAATGTTGCTAAATGAGGGGGAAATGTAGTTAGACTAAATGTCACTGTATTTAAGGTCTTTACCATCTGATACCTGGAACATTACATCTTCGGTTCTTCTGTTCCCATCCCTGATTCATTCTTTTGATAGATGCCAGTTCCCCCACAAATGCTTTCTTCTTTTTACTATTGTTAGAAAATGATCAATGCCCCTTTTATTTTTTTCAGGATACTAATCTTCTGAGTCCCACATCATTTGCCCTTACTCATTTCACATTACTCACAAAATGAAGCTTCACTTCTAACAATTTATCTGTTTACTTTTCCAAATATGCTTTGTATTCCTCTTTGCAGATCTGTTCACGATATTTCCTTGTTTCTAACGTCCTATTATACTGTTTTTGTTTAAGAAAATCCTACCAGTCCTTTAAGACTTAGCTCAGTTCCAACACTCTCCATGATCATTTCATCTAGAAAAGAGCAGATTCTTGAATTATTTTGTGTCATAATGCACATAGGCACATTTTTCAGCTGCTACCACAACTACCACATTGCATACAGCATATTAGGTCCATGACTCAAAAATTTCTGTAATCTTCACTAAAAATATCCCTGAGAAGTTCTTATGTTTCTGAAAGACATTAAAGGACAGGAACTCGTTATCTTACAAGGTCCCACATTTTAATCTTGATATCTTTACTCTAAGATTTCAAATATCATTAGACAACTTCTTACTTACAGTGAGCCAAGACCTGTGTCTCTCAAATGATAAAAAAAAAAAAATTAAGTTTAATTTATCTGTCCTATAGCAGCTATTCAAATATTTGACGACAGTTATCGTATTTCCTTTCTTTTGTCCAAGCATCATATAGAATTGGTATTGGTATTATGTAGGATTTGTAGTTCATACAATCATAAGGATAATGACTCTCTTTTATTTATTGTATTCTAGATGGACTGTGATTTGTTGAAAGACAACCTACTTCATCCTTTGCTCTTGACATTGTAAATAAAAGTAAAGTCACTTGCAGTAGGTTGTCTGAATGAACTGCTTCACACTATCCTTTGATGCTGGCATTATTGCTTTTTGTCACTTCAGGGTAAATCCCATTCATGAATGTAAGGTTCATTAACATGAAACAGCTCCTAAAAGAGCTGGGTTATGCAGAATTCAGTGTTTGCAAACATTTATTATAGTACTATCCACCCAACAGTCACCCTTTGATTGGCAGAAAATCAGTGTGATTTGCATTGGAATGCATTGCTTAGCTTTAGTAGCCATGCAGCAATACATGTGCTCTTCTGCAGTTCCACAGACCTGCATTAATGTTTCCTGGCACAAATAGTGTCACTAAAAATTTAAAGGAAACAAAATGCTTCCCCCCACCTGTTTTGGTTTTGTTTGTTTGTTTTCTGCTTTTCGGAGGGAGGAGGGCAGGACAATCAGGATTAAGTGACTTGCCGGATGTCACATGGCTAGTAAGTGTTAAGTGTCTGAGGTTGGATTTGAAATAAGGTCCTCCTGACTTCAGAGCCAGTGATCTATTCACTGCACCACCTAGCCTGCTCAACACCCTCCCTCATTTTTTATGTGCCAACTATATGTAATCAGTAGATTTCTTTCCCTAATTTTCAAATTCAAAATTACATATTTTTCACCACTTTCCCCTTCTCCCCCCCATTAAGTTAACTCACTGGAAGTTAGCTTTATGTAATTTTAGGTTTGAAAGAGACACTTCCATGAGAAAATTCAGCTCCAGATAGGTGAAATGACTTGTTTACTACAGAGTTTGGCACATAGTAACACTTAAATGCTTGATTATTGATTCATTGACTGATTGCCTTAGGACACACAGAAATTAAGTTGTATCAACTTTTTTTTTTAAAGTTTCAAACCTAATCTTTTTGCTTTTTTTTTTTTTTGTTACAGGAAAAATAGGTTTAAAGGAATGTCCTTAGAAACAGTCGAAAGTAGAAGTATTGGAAACATTAATTTCTCCATAAATACATGGGCACTATTTCCAAAGCCTAACACACAAGAGAAAAAATTTATATATATATGTATATATATTTCTTCTGTCCTCCATTCTGGAAGAAGACCAATAACATCAGGAAGGTGACATTTTAACTGGCAGGTAAATTAGATTTAAGTGAGACAGAGCTGTGCAAAATCATTAGCCTCTCTCTCCTCCAGAGTACACTGGCAAGATATAAGTCCAGATGACAGGCAACAGTCTTCATACATGTAAGGATTAAGTGAACACCTTTCATCACTTTTATATAATGTTTCATCTCTTAAATTCTTCCCTTTCATTAAACTAGATGCAATAAATCCCCACCTCTCTAGTTTATAGTAGAAAATCGTGTTAATTATGAATATCATCGTTGATGTTTAACTCCACATAAAATTAATATATTGGCAAGTATGTCATTTCAAATTAGGCTCCTTGAATATGGCAAAGGAGATGTTTCTGTTTAAAAATAAATTAATATAATATTTTCTTTAAGGGGAGCATACTAATTAGGAACTTTTCAATGCTACTTTTTAACTGGACACTTACCTCAATTTACTTCTTGTGAAAATACACTTTTGAAAGTCATATAACTACTTCATTAAGTTATGTAGCAATCTTCTTTTTCTTTAATTATACTAGAACTGTTTTATTGAAGATCTCTTGTCATTGAGTCAAGTCCAGTAGTTCAGGATTATAGGATGATAATCACCAGCAAAAGGATTATGGCTAGAAAAGCCACAATGGCCTTCATTTTACATCCATGCCAACACATTTGTCTTTGAAGTTATTTATATCTGTTGCTAAAAGCTATTGCATTTCCTGATGAATTTTTGGATTTCTTTTGTAGCTCATCCTATCTCACTCTTCTTTCAATAACTTTTGGAATATCCTCTTGGATAACATCAATTAATTCAACCACTTGATTCTGTTCATGCCTAATTTTGTCTATCTGAGGTCCAAATTTTTGTCCCGATGGGCCCCTTAGGAAAAAAAAAATCTTTATATGAATATTCTTCCTAAAGGTTTCTCCTTTCCCTTTACACAGAAATAATGACATCATCATTTAGGTGGCAATTAAATTTAGGAGACATTTTTATTACTCAAAATATTTTTTGTTTTGTTTTGTTTTGTTTTGTTTTTTACTAACTTTCAGAGGCAGATATATACTACATGGACATCTGCCAGGAGGTTTATGGTCATGCCTTGGAGCCAGACCAGGCCAGGGGGGACAGAGTTGAACTGGGCAGGGGAAGAGGAAGAGGGGAAAGAGTGAGAGGAGAGGAAGGGGGAAATGGCCTTGAATTTCTGGTCAGATGCAGAGTCAGCTCTTTGGCTCTGTAGGCAGCTTGGGTCCCCAAACTGTTTTTGTTTATGTATATATGTGTGCATATGTTTATATGTGTGTGTATATGGGGGTACATGCATGTATATACATATATATACACATATATATGTGTATATATATATATGTATATGTATCTATATGCATTTTAATTCCAAAAGTACTGTCGTAGACTTGTCCATTACTCATGTGCTTCCTTGTGCTGTTTTAGTAATAATCATATCTATATTCAAGGTCCATTTATAACTTTCAGTAGGCAATATAAATGTTTGTGAAAGTACAAAATAATTTTAAAAATAGAAGTGTAGGACCCCTGAAAGTTAACCCAGTCAGTTGTGCCAAGGTTATCTCTGATTTAAGTGTTATATATAACAATATCTTGTAGCACCAATAAAATATTCACAATACTGAATGACTGTGAATATTCTGGGATAATTCTGAATCACAAAATATAATAGACTTTCCATATAGAAGATAGAAGCAAAACATTTATTCAGGCATGGGAAAGCCAAATTCCAACACCAGAAAACCAAATCCATCATAGCAACAAAGAAGTTAATACACAATAGGACAACAGGGACCCACACCATCATTTAGCCTTCCCATAAATAAACATTCATAAGCCTGGCTATCACAGCAGGGGACAAACAAACACTCACAAGCCTAATTGTCTCCCTGTGTGGGTCTTCTCCTCAGTCCAGCTCTAATTACTCTGACTCCCAGCTTCCTATAGACTCAGTTTCAACTTTTCAATAGATTCCTCCCACTACAGGCTCCAAGTGATTACATTTGGCCTATTAAGGGACAGGGAATATCTTCAAACTCCCTTTGCCATTGCATATCCTCATGTAAACGTTAGAGGATTTTATCTCTTCTTAGGGAAAAAAAAAGCATTGTCTTTGTCTTCTATGGGTCAGAAAACCACTCACCCAAAATTTCTCAGAGACTTCTCAATGTAGAAGCAAAAACTTTATTACCATATTTCACAAGAAAGGGAATCCCCAAATGCAATAATAATGTCAAAAGGGAAGAGAGCACTACAGAAGGCAAAAGCAAGATTATAAAGCCCTAACGTGGGAATTACATACCTTCTCCACTGTCTCACCTTACCATTGGTTGGTAAGGAAAGCTTGTGGTCTTCTTATTAATGCCAACCAATTAGCACACAGTCATCTACATTCATTACACTAATTATTACTAATGAGGTTCTAATTTTGTTAGATAACATATATAATATATGATGTCCACTACACAAGTGCAGTAACAACCCTAGAATACTGAACCCCCTTCAGTCCAACCTAGATCTGCCCTTATCTGGGTCTGAGTGTCCCAAGGTTGCTGCCTGCTTTCTGACTGGTCCAATCCAACTGCTGCTGCCAGCTCCTTTAATCCTGCATTATTTAATTTTTAGTATTATCTAGCATTTCTCTGGGAACTGGGAACCCAACTTCTTCCCAAGGCTACTGCCTCAACTCTTCCCAAGGCTACTGTCTAGTACTTTTTATCAGTAGTCTTGTTTCAGCAATCCTTGCAGTTCTATAGAAACTTAACTCTTTGCTACCTCTCACACTACCATTCCTTTCCCCAAACTAAAAAAACAAACAAACAAAAAAAACTCTAATTTGGTTAATCCAATCAATTGTATTAATATTCAATAGCTCTTACATTACTTTAAAATACACAATGAGCTACACACACACACACACACACACACACACACACATGCACACACACATACACAGATATGTGGAAATGATACTGAACTTAGTTAAAAAGTATAAGGAAATAATAAGAATGTATATAGGATGCTCAGAATGGGGAAACTTCCCTGCAAGCTATCCCGCACATTCTTCTTCACTTTGTTCATGCTGTCTTAGAAAATGCACTTTATAGGATTTATATGAATCAAAAACTGTTAATCAGATAAAGGCCAGGCCATAATTTTCAATGGAAATGAAATTATAGGAAGAAAAAAAGAACTTATTAAAATTTTAAAATCTCAATTTGTTTTTAATTAGCATTACTTTTATTTTCTCTTCCAGAACAAAGTTATTATTATATCTACCTGCAATCAATGTTTTACCAGAGATCCTATACAAATGGAATTTGATTCATCTTAGCAAATTCAACAACATTCACATCTATTAAGCTCTGTATAAAGCCCCATAAACTGATAAGTCCCCTGCCTTCTCTGAGGTCACCATTGCAAACAGACAGCATGCATGCAAAGAAAGTAAGAGCACCTATGTCCTCGGGCAATATTTTAAGTAAATACTTTCCTGAGAAGTAGCAAAATTAACTTACTTGAACTCTGACACCTCACCTTATCTTCTAACCTGATTTTGGTGCCAAAATGAGGAACAAAAAGCCTTGTGCTAGAGACATTAGGCAGTAAGAGGGAAAAGCAGGGAGAACCCTGACTAAATGTTGGAGTGGATAATCAATAGTGCCAGGCTGAAATGTGACTTATTTAGTTGCCTAAACAAAATTTGCTTAAAATACTGTAATGGTAAGAATGGCAGCAGGTTGTGGTAAAAGAAGGGTGCCTCTGGAGGCAGGAAGGTCTAGGTTCAAGTTTCATCTTTGAGTTAGCTATGTGAGCATGTGTAATAGGATGGGATTCTCTTTCCTCAACTGTAAAATGGTGTTAATTATTAGCATCCTACCTTAGGATTGTTGTGATGCTGAAATGACATAAAGGATGGAAAGCACTTGCAAATTTTAAAGTGAAATTCAGTTATTATTAAGTATTCAAGGTATTAGGGAAATAAAGCCTTACATAAATCTTTTTTAAATAGTGAATTCAGAGGACAGATACTAATTTTTCAGATGAATTCATTTTGCATACAGTTTTCTTCTAAAAATATTACATTAGATGTGTGTTTTTCAAGTTTCTGCTGAGCTATCACTTGTAAAAATAGCACATCTCGGGGGGGGGGGAGAGCCAAGATGGTGGAGTAGAAACAGCATTTCAAAGGTGCTCTCCCAGAAGACCTCTTCCAAACCATGTAAAAGGGGACTCTGAACAACTTCTGGAGCCCCAGTACCCACAGAATGACACAGAGAAGCTGACAGCCTGCTGAGGACAGGCCAGCAGCCCTGCAGGAAGGCCAGCACAGCACTCTGGGAGCCAACAGCCCAGCTCACTGAGAGCCGAGCCCAAGTCCGTGTGAGCCTCGGTTTCATCCCCATGGTGGCCAGGCCAGAAGCTGGCAGGAGAGACCCCAGAACACCCACAGCTGTGGTGATTACAGAATTATCAACAAAGTCATGCCTAGGACAAAGCAAGAGGTTAGTGCCCTTTAGACTTTGGGACCAGTATTTGGGGAACGTGTTGGCTTCCTCCCCTGGGGGCTAGAAGCCGATGAGGAGACACTCGACATTTTGCAGCTTCAGTGGCAGCATCAGCTCCTGGCCTGTGAACTGTAGGGAGATACAGCAATAAGACTTGGAGGTTAATCCCTCTTGCTTTAACCTGCTTGGATCTGGATTATGATCTGGGGGGATGTCTGGGGTGGGCATCCAACATGACAGAACCGGAAGTTTTGAACACCCCAACATTTGGGACAGAAGCTCCCCTGTCTCGTGGCAGGTTCCTAATCTGGTAACAAGCCCAAAAGTCAAATAATTAAGTGGCAACATCCCGAAGCAAAGGAAACAAAAAAAAAAAAAGAAAAATGCAACATTAGACCCTATTTTGGGAGCAAGAGGATCAAAGCTGGGAACAGGAGGGTCACTGTGAGGTCAGAAATCCTGCTCCAAAAGCCCCAAAGGAAAATATGAGTGGGTTACAGGCCGTAGAGGACGTTAAGAAGCAGATAAGAGAAGTGGAGGAAAAATTGGGAAGAGAAATGAGAAGGATGGAGGAAAAGTATGAAATAAGAGTCAACAGCTTGACTAAGGAAAATAACACCCTAAAAAAATAGACTAATTAAAATGGCAAAGGAGGCCCAAAAGGGCAATGAGGACAAGAATAACTTAAAAAGCCAAATTTGCCAGATGGAAAAAGGATCTCCAAAGCTCACTGAGGAGATTCATTCCTTCAGAATTACACTGGAGCAAATGGAAGCTAATAACTTTATGAGACATCAAGATGCTGTTAAACAGATCCAAACAAATGAAAGAATAAAAGGAAATGTGAAATATCTCATGGGAAAAACCACTGACCTGGAAAATAGATCCAGGAGAGATAATTTGAAAATTATTGGACTACCTGAAAGCCATGATCAAAGAAAGAATCTAGAAATCACCCTTCAAGAAATTCTCAAGCAAAATTGCCCTGATGTTTTAGACCCAGAGAGCAAAATAGAGGTTGAAAGAATCCACCAATCACCTCCTGAAGAAAGATCCCAAAAAGAAAGCTCCCAGGAATATTGTAGCCATGTTCCAGAATCCCCAGATCGAGGAGAAAATACCACAAGCAGCCAGGAACATACAATTTCACTATTGTGGAGACACAATCAGAATAGCACAAGACCTGGCAGCTTCTACACTGAGGGATCAAAGGGCATGGAATATGATATTCCAAAGGGAAAAAGAGCTGGGATTGAAGCCAAGGGTCACCTAACCAGCAAAACTGAGTATTTTGTTTCAGGGGAAAATATGGTCATTCAGTGGAATAGAGTCCTTTCCAGCATACTTGAGAAAAAAAAAAAAAAACAGTGTTGAACAGAAAATTTGACATCCAGACACAAGAAGTAAGAGTTGCCTGAGAAGGTAATCAGGGAAAAGAAATCAAAAGGAAGTTATCAAAGTTGGACTATTTACATTCCAACATGGAAAAACAATAATTGTGATTGATGAAACCTTTGTCAGTATGAAAATAATGGAAGAAGAGTATATGGGCATAGGAATACATATGTGAATGTGTGTATATATGTTTACAGTTATACATGTATAGAGAGCACAGGTTGAATTTGGTACGAAGGGATGATACTTAAGGGGTGAAGTTATGAGGTGAGAGAGGAGAGTAGCAAGAGGACATAGGGAGAGACAGGGTAGGGTAAACTATCTCATGTAGAAGAAGCAAGGGGGGGAGGCTGCAGGGTAGGGGAAAAACAGGAAAGCAAAAAGGCAAAACCATATTCTCATTGAATCTGGCTTAGGGAGAGAATGACATACATACTAAATGAGATATCTCACCCTGCTGGAGAGTAGGGGGAAGGGGGATGACAGGGGGAATGATGGAGGGGAGGGTATTCTGGGGGGAGGGGAGGTTGGAAGTACCACGATCAAAGGGGGACAGGATCAAAGTAGGGAATGGAGGAGGTGTGGGGTGGGATGGGTGGGAGGAAATTTTAAGCAGCCTTTTACAATATATCTACTATGGTAATGTTTTGCATAGATAGATATACATAAATATACAACATATACTGAATTGCTTATCTTCCCAGAGGTAATGGGTGACAAGGAGGAAGGGAATGGATCTGAAATTCGAGGTTTTAAAAATTATGTCTCAAATATATAAAAATTATATATATACTGTTATTAATACTATTTTGCATATAATTGGGAGATAAAATGTTCAGACATTGGTGCACATAAACTCACGTCGCCCTAATGGTAAACTCAAAGCGGGTATGGGAGAAGATATGGGAGAGAGCAGATTGGATGAGGGGATATATTTTGGGGTGGTGGGTAGCAGAAAAAATGGGGAAAAAATGTAACTCAAAATCTGGCGGAAATGAATGATGTAAACCAGAAATTAGTAAAGCATTTGTTAAAAAGGAAAAAAAAACCATAGCTCATCTCAGTATCAAGGCAGTTTTAAAAGTTGTATACACACCTCAGTGGGCAGGGAGTGTTATATAATGCAAAGCAAAAAGTCTCAGAGAATTAAAAACATTAGATTGAAGGCCTTAATTCCTGAGAGTATAATGGTGATTCAGTAACAATATGGACATTCTGAAGCATGATTAACAACTTGTTTTCACAAAATACTTTAATGTAGGGAACCCTCTCTTCTCACCTTTTTGAGTGATGATCTTTTTTTTTTTTTAAACAAATGCTTTATTAACTTCTGTTTTACATCATTCATTTCTGCCAGATTTTGAGTTACAATCATTTTCCCCCCATTATTCCCCTACCCAACCTCCCAGAATAGTAGTCCCACAAGATATCACTTCCTCCAATCTGCTCTCTCCCATACTTTCTCCCATACCCCCATCGACTTTTCCATTAGAGGAAGGTGAATCTTTGTGTCCCAATGCCTGCACATCTTAACTCCCTATTACAAGCGAAAGAGTATTACTAATAATATTTATATATATTTAAAACATTTAATGTTACGACCTCAAATTTCAGATCCATTTCCTTCCTCCCTTGTCACCCATTCCTTCTTGGGAGATAAGCAATTCAGTATATGTTGTACATGTCTAGCTATGCAAAACATTATCATAGTAGATATAATGTACAAGGCTGCTTATAATTCCCTCCCACTCATCCCACCCCCCACCTGGTCCATTCCCTACATGATCCTGTCCCTCTTCTATAGTGGGTACTTCCAACCTCCCCTCCCCCAAGGATGCCCTCCCATCCATCATCCCTCCTCTCTCCCCCTTCCCCTATCCTGCTGCAGGTTGAGATATCCCATTTAGTATGTATGTCATTTTCTCCCTGAACCAAATTCAATGGGAATGTGGTTTTGTCTTTTTAGCCTTCCTTATTCTCCCCCTCCTTTGCAACCACTTCCCCTTGCTTCTTCTACATGGGATAGTTTACCCTACCCTGCTCTCCCCATCTCCTCTTGCCACTTTCCTCTCTCACCTCATAATTTCATCCCTTGAGTATTCTCCCTTCCCAACAAATTCAACCTATGCCCTCTATCCATATATAACTGTAACCATATACACACATTCACATATGTATTCATATGACCACACCTCCTTCTTCCATTATTTTCATAGTGAGAAAGATATCATCAGTCACAGTTATTGCTTTTCCATATAGGAATGTAAATAGATCAACTTTGATAAGTTCCTTTTGATTTCTTTTCCCTGATTACCTTCTCAGGCATCTCTTCCTTCTTGTGTCTGGGTGTCAAATTTTCTATTCAATTCTGGTTTTTTCCTCAAGAATGCTTGAAAGTCCTCTATTCCACTGAATGACCATATTTTCCCCTGAAACAAAATACTCAGTTTCGCTGGGTAGGTGACCCTTGGGTTCATTCCCAGTTCTTTTGCCCTCTGGAATATCATATTCCATGCCCTTCGATCCTCAGTGTAGAAGCTGCCAGGTCCTGGGCTATTCTGATTGTGTTTCCACAATATTGAAATTGTTTCTTCCTGGCTGCTTGTAGTATTTTCTCCTTGATCTGGGGATTCTGGAACCTGGCTATAATATTCCTGGGAGTTTTCTTTTTGGGATCTTTTTCAGGAGGTGATCGGTGGATTCTTTCAACCTCTATTTTGCCCTCTGGATCTAAAACATCAGGGCAATTTTCCTTGAGAATTTCTTGAAGGGTGATTTCTAGGTTCTTTCTTTGATCATGGCTTTCAGGTAGTCCAATAATTTTTAAATTGTCTCTCCTGGATCTATTCTCCAGGTCAGTGGTTTTCCCATGAGATATTTCACATTGCCTTCTAATCTTTCATTTGTTGGATCTGCTTAACAGCATCTTGATTTCTCATAAAGTCATTAGCTTCCATTTGCTCCAGTCTAACTCTGAAGGAATGAATCTCCTCAGTGAACTTTTGAGATTCTTTTTCCATCTGGCAAATTCGATTTTTAAGGCATTCTTCTCCTCATTGCCCTTTTGGGCCTCCTTTGCCATTTGAGTTAGTCTATTTTTTAAGGTGTTGTTTTCCTCAGTCAGGCTGTTGACCCTCATTTCATACTTTTCCTGCATCCTTCTCATTTCTCTTTCCAATTTTCCTCCACTTCTCTTATTTGATTTTTAAAGTCCTTCTTAAGGTCCTCTATGGCCTGCAACCCGCTCATGTTTTCCCCTGGGGCTTTTGGAGAGGACTTCTGACCTCACAGTCCTTTTCCCGCTCTATGCCCCCAAAATAGGAGTCTAGGGTTGCATTTTTCTGTTTCTTTGCCTTGGCATGTTGCCACTTAATTGCTTGACTTTTGGGCTTGTTGCCACACTATGGCTTTAAGGCCAGCTAGAGGAATTTTAGTCCCAAACGTGTGGGGGGCAACTTCCGTTTCTGGCAAGCTGTAAACCCACCCACAACTTCCACCCTAGATCACAATCCAGATCCAGGGAGGTTAAAGCAAGAGCGATTATCCCCCAAGACTGATCGCTGGATCTCCCCACGATTTGTAGGCTGGGAGCCAGACCTGCCTCTGAAAGCTACAAAATGGCGTGTCTCCTCAGCGGCTTCTAGCCCCCAGGGGAGGGAGCTGACACATTCCCCAAATACAGGTCCCAAAGTCCATAGGACACTAACCTCTTACTTTGTCCTAGGCATGTCTATGTTGATAATTCTGGAATCGCCACAGCTCCTGGTGTTCTGGGGTTCCTCCAGCTGGCTGCTGGCCCTGCCGCCCTGGAGCTAAAACCTCGGCTCATGCGGACCTGGGCTCGTGGCTCGGCTCGGCTCCTGCGCTCTGCGCTCTGCGCGCTGCCGGCTCCCAGACTGCTGCGCTGGTCCTTCTTGCAGGGCTGCTGGGCTGTCCTCAGCGGGAGGTTAGCTTCTCTGTGTCGTTCTGTGGGTGCTGGGGCTCCAGAAGTTGTTCACAGTCCTTTTTTACATAGTTTGTGGGGAATCTGGGGGCAGAGAGGCTTGGAAGAGCTGTTTCTACTCCGCCATCTTGGCTCCGCCCCCTCGAGTGATGATCTTAATATAAAGATATTACAGATTTATCTTGATAAAATAAAATTTTGTGCAATATTTTATTTTCCCAACTCAAATGCTTTCCTTCAAAATACAACATTTGTTGGAAGTGAAGAGGCAAGCTATTATTATAATAAAGTGCTTAGAGGTGCTAGAGATTCCTAATTTCTACTTTTGACAGTCTACTTCGGTAAAAGAACAGGAGCATCAGAAGTAAATTAATTGACGATACAATTAGGAGACCAAAGGGATATTTTGAAATACAATACACAGAATGATGGATTTTTGTACCCTTAGTGCTTCGTAATGGAGCAATCAAATTCATCATGAGACTCTCTACTTAGTTAAAAATGTTTAATAAAAACAATATCAGCAATTTTTAACTTCATTCTATATGAGTATTTTTCATAAACTATTTAATTGGCTGTCTATGAATCAGGATGACATCCTGCTTACTATATAGCACCTTATCTAGCTTCTTTCAGGAGGCTAATTCAAAAGATGAGGAGGAAAATTACTACTAAGTCAAATGTGATTCTTTGTCCACATGAGCAAATTTTTGCTAATAAGCAAATTGTTTAGCTGGATACCAAATTTTTTTAAAGAATAAAATGTAATCCTTTACTCAGCTTTTTGAACAACAAAAAAGTACTTGGACATTGATGTCTAGGTTATATTCAGATACTTTGACATAATGTAGATATCAACTTCATTTAATTTACAAGGTTGGAATCCTTCCTTTCCATAGTGGCACACACACACACATACACACACACACACACACATGCACATACACACACACATGCACACAGACACACACATACATATATATACATATGTGTGTATATACAGATACATATATATTGTATATGCATGCACATGTGTCTGTATATATTTCTTTTTTTTTCTTTGTTCTTATTTTGTCACTGGGTTATCTTATACTCACAATTGTTTGAACTGAGATAAGGTCCTCAGCAGTGGGTTAAGTACAGATTTTAGGGAAAATATATGTTTGCAAAGAATATAAGAAATTTTGATTTTAAGATCCCAAATATCATCAGGTATAATACCTCACACATCTTAGCATTCTGTACGTGTGTATATAAATATATGCATGCATACATATGTAAATATTTTAACAGAGTTTTAAAAATTTTGTTTTTAAGTCATTTCCTTTGTGATCCATCCTTATAATTTAATTTGAAATAATCAAGTTCATAACATGTAAAAGCATGCTTTGACAGTTTCTTCAATCCTGGAATGAAATATTATTCATTCCACTTACCTCTAGATTCAGTTAAAGTCACTTTCCTCAAGAAGCCTTTCCCACTCCTCCTTTATCTTTACTTCTTCCTCTAAGAAAACTCTTTTATTATCCTGATAATAGCTTGTTGTAAGGCCAAGCAAAGCAACTTCCATGTTCAGATTAGAAGCATTGTAAACTCCATTTATTCAGTGACATATTAAGTTAAAACATTCACAGAAAATCAAAACACAGCATTCATGACCTGTAACTCAATAATTTAGTAAGTCATCAATTCAATCGCAAAGTACTAATGTCCAAGTACTCCACCCCTGGGGAGTACATTCATTTAGTCAATCACAAAGTCTTCTCTCTGTTCAACTGCTGATTAGTTTCCAATCATAAAAAGTACATTCATTTGGTCAGTCATAAACATATAAATCAAAGTACTCCACCCCTGGATCGCAACTGAATTATAATTATCATCAGTTATCACCAAGCACATTCTAAAATGGGCAGTAGAGAGCACAAAAGCCATCTACTACTTCTTTTTTTTTTTTTTTTAAAGCAATTGGGGTTAAGTAACTTGCTCAAGGTTACACGGCTAGTCATTATTTGTGTGTGGGTGCTCATTTTCTGAGGCCGGATTTGATCTTGGGTCATCCCAACTCCGAGGCTGGAGCTCTTACTCACTGCGCCACCTAGCTGCTCCAAAGCCATCTACTTCTAAGCCACAACAAGCTCATTATATCATCACAGCAATCAATACCGAAGGAGAGGTCTTTTCTTCTTCTTGACCCAAGGCCAGTTCTCAGTAATCTCTGTTCCTAGGAAGACAAAGCTTAACAAAGCCACAATATATGTTGGCCAAGTCCTCATAAATTCACTTTCTGCCTGGAGAACAGTCTCAAGATCCCTGAAAACATCAGCAAGACCATCCTTGAGGATTTCTGTAAACATACAAGAAAATCCTCATTCAGGGATTCCAACCAACAGCAAGGTTCCAGGAACTCTGAAACAACAGCACTGTCCTTTACCAGCAGACACATCTGGCAAAGTAATATCAAAACTGATAGAAAAAGTACTGGCACCACAGTCATGCCTCCTCAGTTCTCAGCAACTCCAAGTGACAATTCTCAAAAGTTCTGTCCAGCTCCAACTGACCCTCAATAATCTCAGCGGCTTTGGATCTTTGGCTGCTAGTTCTCTCTTCTCTCTCTCTCTCTCTCTCTCTCTCTCTCTCTCTCTCTCTCTCTCTCTCTCTCTCTCTTTCTCTCTCTCTCTCTCTCCCTCTCTCTCTCTCTCTCTCTCCCCCCTCCATGATGCTGCTCCCAAAAGTTCTTCTGGCCTTTTTCTGCTTGTTCTCTCTCTCTCCCAGCTCTTCCAAGTTCAGTCATCTCTCTTCACATCCACAAGTCCATCCTACAAGTGGGATTCACAAGCTATGGGTTTTAACACTTAAGCTTCATCTACAGCAAAATGGGTCATACAAAATAAGTTGGTGTAAGCATACCTTGAGACAGGTATGTTAATAAGGAAGAGAGGGTGTATGCATTTATACCAATATGTGAGGGAAGGTCATTGTGTAATTACAATGGGTTTGACAAGGGATATTAAGGCAAGGGATGGCTAGATGACACAGGGCATAGATTACCAGCCCAAAAGTCAGAATGACTCCTCTTCTGGAGTTCAAATTCATCATTAGACACTTACTAGCTGTTTGACCCTGGGTAAGTCATTTAACCCTGCTTGCCTCAGTTCCTTATCTGTAAAATGAGTTAGAGAAAGAAATGGAAAACAAATTTAGTATTTTAGCAAAAAAAAAAAATCTTCAGATTGGGTAGCCAAGGGTCAGAAAAGACTAAAAAACAATTAAACAACAACATTAAATGAAGAGAGGTGAGGAGGCAAACTGCAGGAAACTCACTGAAATCAACGTT
This sequence comes from Gymnobelideus leadbeateri, assembly GCA_011680675.1. Classification (NCBI taxonomy): domain Eukaryota; kingdom Metazoa; phylum Chordata; class Mammalia; order Diprotodontia; family Petauridae; genus Gymnobelideus; species Gymnobelideus leadbeateri. Next base: position 44,778 of record WOXC01012313.1, read on the forward strand.
TGGCGTATATCAAGGGAGGGTAATTTTGTTCACTTTTCCCATAACATCATATCATAGAAATAAATGGCTACATGGTTGACTTTTTGTATTTCCAAGGTCTGTCTCTCTTCATAAATAATTTCAGATTGTTAGGAATACTGAAGCAGTGAACTATTCAACTGTGATTTCTAATGTAGGTAGATAGGTAGGTAGGTAGGTGCGCTGGGAAGGTCTTTACATTGCTGCTATCCACCCTTATCCTGCCATGTACAGCAGCTGGCTGGGTGCTCGAAGTCTCTAGAACAGGTGCAGAATGATTCATGAGAAGGAGTGAAGAAGGAGTGGCTAGCTCTATCCAGATGATCGGCAGGGGCAGGGCATTCAGGCTGGTCTTTACACACACACACACACACACACACACACACACACATAAATGTGTGTTTATGTGTGTATATATGTACCTTTGTAGGTGTTTATATGTGTTTATATGTGTATATATGCATATAGGTATGTATAAATATGTATGTATGTATATGTTTATACTTTCTTCCATTATTCTCATACAAAGTTTCATAAGTTACAGTTATAATTTTTCCATGTAGGAATGTAAATAGTTCAACTATGATAAGTTCCTTATGATTTCTTTTCCCTGTGTGCCTTCTCATTCTTCTCTTGCTTTTTGTATCTAAATGTCAAATATTCTATTCATCTCTGGTTTTTCATCAAGAATCTTTGAGAGTCCTCAATTTCATTGAATTAACATATTTTTTCCTGAAAAAAGATACTCAGTTTCTCTGGGTAGGTGATTCTTGGTTTTAATCTCAGCTCCTTTGACCTCAAGAATATCATATTCTAAGCCCTTGGATCCCTAAATGTAGAAGTTGCCAGTTCCTGTGTTGTCTTTGTTGTGTTTCCACAATATTCAAATTATTTCCCATTGGCTACTTGTAATATTTTCTCCTTGATCTGGGAAGTCTGGAACCTGGTTATAATGTTCCTAGAAGTTTTCTTTTGGGGATCTTTTTTGTCAAGAGGTGATTGGTGTATTCTTTCAACCTCTATTTTGCCCTCTGGTTCTAAAATATCAAGACAATTTTCCTTGAGAATTTCCTGAAGGATGATTCCATGGTTCTTTTTGTTGATCACAGCTTTCAGATAATCCAATAATTTTGAAATTTATCTCTCTTGGATCTGCTTTCCAGTTCAGTGGTTTTTCCAATGAGATAATTGACAATGGCTTTTATTTTTCATTTCTTTGGATCTGTTTCATAGTATCTTTATTTCTCATAAATTCACTAGCTACCATTTGCTCCCATCTAATTTTGAAGGAATTTTTCCCTTCAGTGAGCTTTTGAGATTCTTTTTCCATCAGGCAAATTTGGCTTTTTAAGCCATTGTTCTCCTCATTGCCTTTTTGAGCCTCTTTTGCCACTTGAGTTAGTCTATATTTAAGGTGTTTTTTTTTTTTTTTGCTCAGTCAAGCAGTTGATTCTAATTTCATACTTTCCTTGCATCTTTCTCATTTTTCTTCCCATTTCTTCATCCACTTCTCTTATACAGTTTTTAAAATTCTTCTTAAGGTCCTCTATGGCCTGTAACCAGCTCGTATTTTCATTTGTGGCATTTGGTGCAGGATTTCTGACCTCATAGTCATCATTCTGTTCCATGCTTTGAACCTCTTTGCCCCCAAAATAGGAGTCTAATGTTGATTTTTTCTGTTTATTTTGTTTCCTTTGCCTAGGCATGTTGCCACTCATTTGCTTTACTTTTGGGTTTGTTGCCACAGTAGGACTCTTCCACCAGCCAGGGGAGCTTCATTCCTAATCACTGGGGTTTTCTCAACTATGGGAGGTATTGTTTGGGTGCCCTGTCTGAAGCCCCCACACTCTTTAGCAAGCTGGTCACACACCCCAAGACCTCCACCCCAGACTGCAATCTGGATACAAGAAGGGTAAAGCAAGAGCGATTACCCTCCCCAGACTGATCCCTGGTCCCCCTACAGTCCGCAGGCCAGGAGCTGAAGCTGCAATATGGAGCCTGCACCATGTCTACTCAGCAGCTTCAAGCTCACAGGGAAAGAGGCTACACACTCTCCCAAACAGTCCCAAAGTCCATACTACACTGACCTCTCACTGTGTCCTAGGCATTTATGTGTCGATAATTCTGGAAAATCCACAGCTCCTGGTGTTCTGGGGTCCCTCCATCCAGCTGCTGGTCTGGCTGCCCTGGGGCTAAAACCTCTGACTCAGGCAGGCCTGGTCTTAGCTCCCAGAGCGCTGTGCTGGCCTCTCTCTGCCGGGCTTCCAGGCTGTCTCAGGGGAGGTTATCTTCCCTGTGTCATTTTGTGGGTTCTGGAGCTCCAGAGGTTGTTCAGAGTCCCATGTTCTATGTTTTGGAAGTGGTGTGGATAGGAGTGCTGAGGAAGTGCTGTCTCTACTCCACCATCTTGGCTACACCACTGGAAATGCAATTATTTTAACCAACTTTTATAGGTGAAGCAGACTACAATGGCAGAGTTTATGTTACTTGCCTAAAGTCAAATAGTTAATATCTCAACAAGGATTAAAACCTAGGGTTCTTGATTGTGATTCTGTCTTACCTTGAATTATGATATTATACCTCTTTCAAGTTGTAGAAATAAAATTAAAAAGATAACTACTTCATGTAGTAAAATGACATACCAAATGAGCCCTTCAGTGGATATACCTAAAGTACTTTTGAAGTCCCCCCCCTTTTTTTTTTACATCGTAGAAAGCTTTATTAGACCACAACTCTTGCAGAAGAAAATGCAGCCAATCTTTTATTTCAATATGGTGTCACCTTGCGCTTCTTCCAATTTCTGTTGGGCCTTCTTCAGTTCTTCCTCCTTCTTTTTTTGCTCTGCTGTTAGCTTTCATTCTTTTTCTTCCCATGGCTTTAGATAAGCATAGCACTTCGAACCATAGACTATCCCCAATAGCAGGGCCGAATAGCATCCAGCCTTGATGAGCGGGGAGACATTCATGGGAAGCGCCATATTTTTCTCTGACCCTGGACCAGGAAGCAGAAAGAACAGCCGCTGGGCAGAGATGGTGGAGGGTAAGGCTTGAAGTCCCTTTTGATGGGACTTTATCTGAGGTGCTTCAGAAAATCTTAAAGACTAGAGAAGGAATTTAAAGTTACTCAGGAAGGGTTAGTAGGATTTGTATTCATGGAAAGAAGATGTAACTATGTTATAAGTAAAAGGAATGGCATGCATAAATCTGCAAAACTGAGGAAATAAAAAAAAAAAACTTAAATGATTTGGGTAGAGATCTTTTATAGATGAATAGTAGGAGGTAAAATGAAAAACCAGAGACAGATCATGAAAATTATCAAATACTAACATAAAGAATAATTTTTTATCCATTTGGTAGTAGTAATGAGACAAAATTCTTGGTGTGCAGGGGAATGCCATGATCAAAGCAGGGCTTTAGTAAAATGAATCTGAAAGTTCTATGTAAGCTTTCCTTAGAATAATATAGATTGGAAACAAGTTCTATGTGGAAACCATTGTAATAATCTGGGGATGTTAATAAAAGCTGAATTAGGGTGCTGACAGTAGTAAGGAAAGGAAAGAACAGAACTGTGTAATATTGCAAAGAAAGAATTGACTATCCTCATTTCAGTCAGTATGAATAGTTCAGTTGATTAAATAATCTTGATAATGTTAAATCTATGGGAGTGGTAAACACAAGAGAGAGCATCTATTAGAAATTGAAAAGGCCTGAAATGTTTTCATAAACAAGCTGCTTGGAAAACTCATTTAAATGACATTTCCTTTGAAGAAAAATGTGATCAACAATAATTAGATAGTATTGAGAATTAATAGTTTTCATTCATGAAGAAATAAAATCTCTTATATAGGCAAGGGAACCAGTAGTTACCATAGTTCAGTAAATGATAGTAAGAAGAAGGTGAAAGGGAATGGGTTCACCTTCTTCTCATTGAATTTGGCTTAAGGATGGAATAACATACACAATCATTTGGGTATCTTATCCTACAGGAAAATAGCAGGGAAGGTGATAAGAGGGGGAATGAGAGAATGGAGGGCAGATTGGGGGAAGGGGGTAGTTAGAAGCATATACTTTTGAAAATGGACATGGTTAAAGTAGAAAATAGAATAAGTATGGATTGAGATAAGATGTAGGTAAATATAGTTAGTCTTTCACAATATAACTACTATGGGAATGTTTTGTGTACATAAACATGTACAACTTATATTGAATTGCTTATCTTCCCAGTGGGGTGGGGAGGAGGGAAGAAGGGAAAGAATCTGGAAATTTAAGTTTTAAAAACAAATGTTAAAAAATTGGTTTTTTACATGCAATAGGAAAATAAGGTACACAGGCACTGGGATATAGTAATCCATCTTGCCCTACTAGAAAGTTAGAGGTCAGATGGGGAAGTATATAAGTAAGAGCAGGTTAGGGGAAGGAATATTCAGTAGACTTGCTCTCTTGGGGTGGGGGGTAGGGGAAAGATGGGGAGAAAAAAGTCAGAGTCCTTTCCATCATTACTTTTTTATCACTGAATATTAGGAAGACAGTTTTCATTGTTATTCTGGAAATGCAGGGATTGGCAATAAAATAGGAGAATCTGCTTTTATTTTCCTATCTTTTTGTAACTCAAAATCTTGTGGAAATGATTTATGTTGAAAACTAAAAATAAATTTTAAAAAATATTATATTTTTAAAAATATGGTCCAAGAACTTAGAAGGGGAAAAATGATAGTAAGAAACAGAAAGTTTTCCAGATATACCACTTTCTATAAAAATAACATACATATTATTATATACATATATGTATGTAGGTATTTATATGTTAGGATTTTAAGCATGGATTGATCATTCCTTTGATAATAAATGAAATATTAAAACATTTCAAATAAAAAAGTCTCACCAAAAATGAAGCAAAAGTAAATACAAACTGCAGAAATTAAGATCTATTTTGCTTGAATTTCGTATGTATAAGCCTCGATGGAGTTAATGGAAATAATCAAATATTTTATGAAGAGAAGCACCTATGTGTTCTCAATTTATTACTTTTATCAAAATAAATTTTACAAAAAGGAATTCTACCTAAATTGTGAGAGACCTTGAAAAACTTGTAGTCATCTCTAGCAAAAGAAGAAAAAAGAAAAAAAAATCAGGGTCTCTTCCATATTAGGAAGACAGTTTTCATTGTTTTCCTGGAAATGCAGGGAGTTTCAATAAAATAAGAGAATTTGCTTTTCTTTTCCTATTAAACTGTCTTTTTCCTGCTCTTTTGTTTCTTAAACAAATGGTAACTCATTCACCTATTTTTCCTCCTTTCTGACAAAGGAGCTACCCTATATCTTATTATAGAAGACCACCATTTTCTATCTTCTACTGTCATTCATTTGATAACTATAGTCATATTTTTCCTCTTTTTGTGGCTTACCTTCATGAGAAGGTAGTCTACACTTGGTTCTTCTGCTTTTTTTTTTCTTTTTCTCCTTATCTTTTTGAAATTTCTGCAATTTGGCTTCTGACCCCAACATTCAACTGAAATTGGTATTTCTAGTTTTGAGTGATCTTTATTTTTGCAAAGGCCTTTCTTAAATTTTATCATATTTCATCACATAATCATCTCAGGTTGCATGACAATTTTTTTAATGTTAGATACAAATGCCATGTGAAGCTTTTAAAAATTGTGCTGGTATTACTTTAAATCCTTTTGTTACTACATCTATTTCTGGCAGACAAACTGTACAGTTGAGCTAGCATGGGAAAATGCAAGTCTTACCATATCACATGACTTAGTCATTGCAACTTCACCTTCCTGCTTGCCTCCCTTGCACCAATGGCCCTTCATTGAGTTGAGTGAAAATACCATTAGTACTACAGCACTAAGTACACCAATATATCTGTACTGAGAATTCTAGGCTTGCTGCCTCATGATGTGGAGAGATAAATATGTATCCATATGCCACTGGTGAGTACATTGCTGCTCTGTTTACCTTTTAAATGGTGTGAGAAAAAGAATTATACCATGTGACCATCACATGATGAAAGGTTATAAACCAATTTTTGGAATTAAAAAAATCAAACAACAACAACAACAAAAACAAAACAAAACAAACAAAACAAAACAAGGTGCTACCATTATTTGGTACAAATAATTATGTAGTGAAATATAATATGTTCCTTAGCCATTCTATAGTCTTTGACTTTGACAATTTTTATTGCCTTTTTATTGATACTCTTTTCTTTCTGGGTATTTTGTTGTTGCTGTCTTTTTTTATTGTCACATAACTTTCTTCAGGTTTTTCTCAGTACCTGTAATTCCTTTATCCAGTTTTCTTTTCTCTGTCTTTATCCAAGTCTTACTTGCTAACCTTAGTCCCCTAAATCTCTGCAAATATTCTATTAATCTTCTGCTATACTCTCTCATTACTTAATATCCTTAGTTCCCATGGAATCAACTCCCAATGAATTCAATTTAAGATAACCCTGAGATCGAGTATCCATCCCCAGCCTCTCTCCTGATTTCTATTTTCTCATCTCCAATTGCCAATTTGACATCTCAAAACCAGATATCCTGTAGACGTATTAAACTCAGCATGTCCAAATTGACTTCCTTATCTTTCAACTCCTTCTTGCAAATGTCCTTATTACTATTGCTAGCATAACCATCCTACCACTGAGTTCGCAACATAATTTTAATCCTTGTCTCCTCTCTTTATATCACCTTTCTCCCTGGCCCTGATCATATCTAATTTATTATTGAGTCTTACTGGTTCTACCTTTGCAGTATCTTTTATGTACACAGCCCCTTCCCCCATCTCCTATGACATTGCCACCACCCTGGTACAGGTCACCATCACTTCATGTCAAGACTACTGTACTAACTTTCTGATTGATTTCTATGCCTTGTGAAGCTCTATGCTATAAGACAAAGCTCTATACCTCGTTTTCAACATTTTTCTCTGAAATACAAGTTTGAACATATTCTAATCAATATATTCCAATGCCTCACTATTACCTCAGGATCAAATATAAGGTACAGTGTCTTATACTATTAAAATATAAACTTGACATTTTTCCTTCCCTTTTTGTGTCCTCCCAGTTTTCCTTTCTCCCATTAATGACACACTTTTTCCACCTCTAAATTCCTGATCTCTTCTGTAGATTCTGAATGAAACTGCCTTGAAGCAGGGACAATCTTATGGATTTTCTGAGCCAAAAATCTGTTTAGTTGAGAAGTTATAATGATTTCCTGTCTTGACAGGCAAAAACTGCGGCATCACTTTCTTAGCACTAGGATATTTACAATTGTAAGCCAGCATTGCCCCATACTCATAATCTGTTTATAGTGCTGGAAGACACAATAAGGGAAAAAGTGGGAGCAAATGAAAATGTGTACTCTTTCCAAAGGTATAAAGGATATACTCAGACGTATATAGTAAGGACTATTAGATGAAGAATACTAGACTTTTTCCTTCCCTATGAAGAATTAATAAAATATGTTTGTGAGCACTGAGTGAGCCATTCATTTGTGAAGATAGTTCTTCTGGGAATCATGTTACAGGATGGGGCAAAATTGGCTTGCTGGCAGCACAACAACAATCCTGGGAATATTCATTTTAAAGGTGATGTTTCCTGGAATGACACTGTGATTGATTGAATCAGGTATTAACCACAAGGCACTGGAGAGAAGGAAGTATTTTAATATCCCTATGTTCCTGGTATATGGCATTAGTCACCTACTGTTGTCTCTTCCCATCATTGTCTTAAAACCATTTGCAGGAATTGAATCACATTCTTTTTCCTTTTAGTGAAGTTACTTTATTTCCTCGTTTAATTCAAAAATCTGGGTTTCAATTAAAAAAATTAAGGAAAAGTTAAGAAATACTGAACATTTTTATAATGATGTTGTATTATGTAATTTGATTTTTACCTTCCAATCTAGTAGAATTTCCTTTGGAGATAATAATATATGACCCTCTTGAGGTATGGGAACAAAAAAATATGTATTCAAGTCAGACAAGGTCTAATTAGAGATGTATCCTTTTTGTTCTTTCCAAAGTAATTATTTCAATATTTATCACATAAAATGCCTATTTAAGTATTAATATACATACATATATACACATATATGTACATATACATACATGCATATGCATTTGTACATATACATACATAACTACATACACACACACCATAGGGTTGCTTTGGGAAAAAGCCCTAAAATACAGCACAAAGGGATAAGCAACTAAAAACAAACAAACAAACAAACAAACTTAAATTCTGTGAAAGGTGGAAACCCAAACATGATAATGTATTTAAATTATATTTTAGATACTAAGTAAAAACTTAAGATATTATAACCTATGAACGCCATTATAAAAATATTATGACCCATATGTGACTGGTACATGATCCATAAACAAACTTATGTTTGGGCATAACATTGGTTTAACCCCCAAGCTTATTACTAAGGAGAAAACCAGTAATGATATGCTATATACCTCCTCCTGTCTTTGTCTGTTTTCTATAATTACTAACATGATTTTAGGGTTCTGGAGTGGGTATTAACTGACTGATTTGGCTGCCACCCCAGAACAAGGATGATTAATATCTTGGCAGGCATTCATCATACTGTCCAAATGTAAGTAACCCAAATGCAGTAAACTATGACCTATAATCAGTCTTGAGTTCTTTGGCTTCTTCCTTTGGTAAAAAAAAAAAAAAAAAACACATCTCATGATTATGGGGGAAGTACAGGTTTACCTTGGGAGAGAAATTCTGCATCTTACACATACACTCACACACATACACATACATGTGTATATATGTTTATGAATACATGTATATACATACATATATGCACATACATCTATTCTCACATAGTAATTCCATGTACAACTTTGGAAACTTTTATGTACTCTTGCTATTAAATGAAATTAGTGCTGAATCTCACTTTAGAGAATAGATGAGAGTGTGAAAAATTAGCTTCTGTGAGTGAGTAAACTGTTAATTTAGAAATGCTTCTTTTATATTTCATAATGAAATGGGAAATGTGTTTCACTGAGAAGTCTATGAAGAGCCTAGCTTCATTGCTAGGCTTTATAATGCATTATTTGATGATAGTGAAAAAATAATTTAACATCTTTGATTCTGGGTTTTCTAATTTCTAAAATGAGAATAATATTACTTTACTATCTTCCTTGCTGTGTTATGGGAAGAAAATAACTTTGAAGATTACATAGCACTGTACATATGTATTATTATAGTTCAACATTACAATGCAGTGTATTACTGTAGTTATTTATACCAGTGTGACTCATTCATGAATTCAAATTCAATCACTTAACACATAGATATTCATTAAGCAGCTACTATGTTCCAGGCTCTGCTCTCTAGAACCTTACATTCCAATGGCAGATATACTGGAGTGAGTCAATTCAAAGAGTGAACAGGTATTTACTTGCCTTTACAAGTGGTCTGAGATGCTACATAGTGAGTGGCCACCTTGTAAACCTGATTTATTCAAATAAAAACAATTTAGATATGAAATATTAAGGAAAGCAAGGTGATGAGGGAATGTTCATTTAGGGAAAAAAAGATCCTTATGAGACAACTACAAAGGGAAAGCATTTTATGCATGGTTGAGAATCAATACAAAGATGTAGAAATGGCAGATAGAATTACTCATGTAAAGAACATTGGTTGAATCATAGAATATGAGAGGAAGAGAAATTTCTAATGTGTCTGGAAAGATATGTTGCATTTCCTGTCAATGTCATTTCATTAATCCTCCATGAGATTAGCACCCAATGTGATAGAGATCTTTCTCTGGGACTTTTAACATTTGTGAAAGACATTGCAATACTCAGTCTGCCTTTATGGACTCTTACTACATGGCTAAACATCCTCTTCTGTTGATATGTGTTATTGAAAGCTACTTTTAAAGAGTTTCTTACATGTAAATCATTATCAACAATGTATTGAATTCTGTTTGGATACCTTGTTTATACCTTTCTTGTTTATACCTAATCTAGAGTCATGAGGCAATTAAAATGGCTTCCCTGGTGCTGAAAATGGTCCTCCTGACTTCAAAGACGGTGCTCTATTCACTGTGCCACATAGCTTCCCCATACTCAAAATAATTTTTAAAAAGTAAATGACTTTTATAATTCTCCATTTTACTTTTACTTTTTTTCTCTATTTATTCAGAATTAGTAGTACAGTAGCTCAGTGTCAAATAAAGGTCACTAACAAAAAATAATTGCTTCCAAATCACTTTTCTAATCATTCATTGACAGAGGACCCTTTTGAAACACTTTTTGACAGCTATCAGAATGCCTCATATTTCAGTGAAAAACAAATAAACAAAAAAACTAATTATACACTCATGAGCATGGGTATTCTATACAGAAACCTTTAAAATACTTTAGACTGGGGAATGCAGTCAAAAGATAGTGCCTGACTGGTCAAGTACTCTTGTCAACTACTTTGGGGACAGAAAAATGAACAATACAATGGAATGTTAGCTATATGACCTGATGGATAGAGAGTTGGTGCTGAGGTTAATAAGATCTGACTTTATATTCAACTTAAGGCACTTACTAGATATGTGAATTTGGGCAAATCACTTTGCCTCTATTTGCCTCAGCTTTATCACCTGTAAAATGTGGATAATAAAGCATATACCACCAATAGTGGTTTGTATGACACTGAATAAGTAAATTATCTTATGTAGAATTTTCATTTTTATTATATTGGTTTGACCTACCTTTGAACAGCTCCTCTACCTGGACTATGTTGTGATTTTAAAGACACATTGTGGTTATATTGCTTCTTTCCTAGTTATGGCATTTATTTTCTGTTCTTAGTTTAATGAGTTTTGGAAACAGAATGGCTTTGAGACTTTTATAAGGAAGTTTGAATTTGGGGAAGATATCAGTGCAATTCCAAAGAGCAAATTGGAGATCTACCTCAATGGTGAAATAATTGGGCAACCAGGATGGTGTGTCTTGGGAGCAGTGAGTGGCTGGGTCTATTAGTGATGTTGCAACTGAAAATGAAGTTGGTGGGAGTCAATGTTGTATAGCAACTGCTTTAAATTTGAACTCATCCTCCTCAGGGACCAAAGTATTTAAGGGAAAAAAGTTTCACTGATTTTGCAGGGGGGGGGGGGGGAGGAAAACAATTGTTTACTTTTGTTCCTGTTTATTTTATCAGCTAATAGTCAATTTTAAAAATTCAGTTGATAACAATTACAGAAAAATTCTGTGATATTGAGGAGATATTATCTGGTAATTTATATTGAGGAGGCACACAGAATTGGAGCTCAACTCTAAAGGCCTTCAGTAAATTTCAAGTTTACAGCTAGATCCACAAAGGTGAGACAAAGCCTTATTTGGAGTTATTGCTTTTCAGCACTGTTGCAGTTGAGAAAGTGAACCTCAGAGGCTTTTATGGGATTCATGTAGGACACATAATTAGAGATAAATATTGGGGGTCATTGCATTTGTGTGAACTCATCACAGATTTTCTCTCTGGGGATTTCCTTATCATATTCCTTAGTTTTGGGAGTCCACAAGGGGAAAAATTGATTAATTGAATTTTGACAATTTTAATTTTCATTTAATAGATTTCCTTTGAGTAACCTATCTTACTAGTTATCAGTATGACTTATATGTTTATAAATCTCCTAGGATGATAAAGAATTGCTTTTTATTCATTTCTTAAATTATTTTTAATTTCTGCTATATTTATGGATGTAGGTGCTATGCATATCTAAAGTTGAATAAAACAAGGATCCTGACTTAAAGTAATGTATAATTGGGGGAGGCTAGGTGGCGCAGTGAATAGAGCGCCGGCCCTGGAGTCAGAAGGACCTGAGTTCGGAGCCGGCCTCCGACACTTAATCCACACAAACAAAAACCTAGCCGTGTAACCTTGGGCAAGTTACTTAACCCCAATTGCCCTAAAGGGGCGGCTAGGAGGTGCAGTGAGTAAGAGCACCGGCCTCGGAGTTTGGATGACCCGAGATCAGATCGGGCCTCAGAAAATGAGCACCCACACATAAATAATGACTAGCCATGTAACCTTGAGCAAGTTACTTAACCCCAATTGCTTAAAAAAAAAAAAAGTAATGTACAATTAAGTAGAAGTGGAGGATTGGGGTTAAGACACACTTGTTAATGGCAGTAACATAAGGGAGTATATGCTAAGTGCCACATGAGAAACTGAAAGTGCTACAGAGTTTAAAAGGAAGAAAGCAGAACTGCTTGAATGGAATCCAGGAAGATCACAAGGAGGAAGTGATAGTTGAAACGGTTCTTGAAGTATAGTTAGGATATAGACAGACAGAGGTGGAAGGAAAGGAATTCCAGATAGATGAAATGATATCAACACAATTATAAAGGCAGAAAATTTAAATAAAAATAAAAATAATTAAAAGTTTGAAAAATAAAAATAAGAAACATCTTTGCCAAGAAGGTAATTGGTATGGAGTTAAGTCTGGATAGGTAGATGATACTCTCCTAATGGAATGTATTTAATGGTAGCCTAAGTAATCTGACTTAATTTAGAAGGCAATGGTGAATCATTGAAAATCTCTGAGTTGGGAAATGAAATTAAATCAGCTGGAATTTATGCAGATTAATCTAATAACAACATGTATAATGAGACACACTGGAGGAAGATCTTAAAAGGAGGGAATAATTAGGAGATGATTTCAATAGTTCAGGCATTTTTCTCCTAAAAAATATTACTTGATAGTCTTTTCTGTAGCTATATATATATATATATATATATACACACACACACACATATATATGTATATATGTATATATATGTATGTATGTATGTATGTATGTATTTGCAATGAATATATCCCCCCAAAATTACTAAAGACAATATTTAACAAAAGGAAGTATATATTTTAACTCTACATATGAAGATGATTTTGTAAGTTGGTATTTTTAATAAGGATGTCTTCATTGTTTTGGTGTGTTGCAAATATATTTACAATCCCAAATTCTAACAAATGTAAGCAGCCTTCTGATAGAAAGAAGTCATCAATCATTTGAGAAAAATGCTTCCAAGTATGAAATGAAAATGAATGTGGTGATTCTAATATGCAAATCTAGTAAGTGTGGAAATATTCAAATGATGAAATTCTTGTGAGTTATAATTTTTGATAAAATCGCTAAATGTCTTGAAAGTGTCTGTTATTACACAAATTGGGAACACTTGTCCTTGTGTCTTAGAGATTGAAGTTTACTTATAAGTGAAAAAAGAATCAGGGAATTAAACTCTGCAATTCCTTTTTGCAATGAAAATATTTAGCCAAATCAAAATAATTTTATTTAAAAATATTTCAAATTAATGTCAGAAATCAAATAATCTTTTTCCCAACATTTTCCATCTTCACAACCAAAACATTTTAGCACAAAGTAGTAAATGCATATGTTTAGGCTCCATCATTTGACAGAGGAATTTCAATTTTCAAAATTGAGTTAATTGCTCTTAATTATATGTACAATCTTTATAACTTCTGTGAGAACATTAGAGTATAGACTTCTTTTATGGTATAAAAATTCACAATCATAATTTAATCAGACAAAAAGAGACTATAGTTCTTATTCTTACATGATAGCCCAAGCACCTGAGCAAATATACCAAAGTATGCCTCCCAGCAATGTATATATTGCTTGTATCTTACACTCAAGAAACTCTTTGAGAGCTGGGCCCTGTTTATGTTTTATTTAATAAGATAAAGTGGTGTTCACCTAGTCCATCAGTAGCTGTTTTTTGTTGTTGTAAACCACCAATTTATGTTTTAAAAATTAAGAATGCTTAGATATAATTTAAAATTGTAATTTTCAAAATCAATCTGCTTTTAAGTTTAACAAAAAAAAAATTATTACATCTAAAATCTCACCAAGAATTATAAGATCCAGTCTCTTTTTGAAGGCCACAACCCATTCATTAATTTTAATTTTAAATTAAAAATTTAATGGAAAAGTATTTATTTCTCTTTCCAATGCCACCTTCACATAATTAAAAAAAATTCAAAGTATAAATACTTAACAAAAACAAATTCCCTAAAATGTATATCATTTAGTATTTTGTCTGTTAGAAGACATGATGGTGTAAGACTTCTATATAGTAGCATGTCTTATAAGAGTAAAAAATTAAACTCTTGAAAGGACACTAAATAGAAAACATCCCCTTCCATCTTACTTGGTCCTCTTTGTTTGAACCTATTGTTCAGTCTTGGATTTTTTTTTTTTAATCTTTATAGATTGTGCTTAGTTTCCACAATTCTGAGTCAGTGGGCACATGTAATAATGGTCTGTGATATAAGAACATCTTTACTTCATTGCAAAGGAAATATAGGAGATACCAAAGACTCCAGGGAGCACATAAAAATTATGGAAAACATATATCTTGTAAATAGTTTTGAAAAATTCCTCTGCATAAGATCTCATTTTCTCAAAATATCCTTAGAGTCCTCCAAACTCAGTACTACCCTTCAGTGGGTGCTAATTTGGATTTGGTGGCAGGGCAATATCTTGTCTTTACCATGAATCCTAAAGGGCCAACATTATTACTTGTAAATATTTTCATCAATCTATCTATCTATCTATCTATCTATCTATCTATCTATCTATCTATCTATCTATCTATTCTTTTGCAATTCCTCCTACTTTATGGATTATTTAGTTGATCCTCTTCCTTCTCTAAGAGTCACAATGCTTAGGAAATCCATTTTCACAAATTTGAAGTTGATATTGATGACACTTGGAAGTTTTGTACTGCCCAAGAAACCCAGACAGAAGACTAGAACACATCACATTGAAAGCCCTCTTCCTCTAAATAGGAAACAGGAGTTAAGGAATGACATATCACTTTGTCTCCCTCTTGAGCCAAATAGATAATGTGTTTTTTTTGTTTTGTTTTGTTTTTTGTTTTTTCCTAGGCAAAACATATTTCTGTGTTAGCCATATCACCACAAAAAGCAAGGAAGAGAAAGTGATAGAATTATACTTAAATTTGCAGAGTCCATCATATATACCCCTGGAGGTGTATAGTATTTATTTCCTTGGGACTCCTTTTGAATTTTCTTTTATCATTCTACTCATCAGAGTAGAGAAGTCTTTCACATTCAATCATAATTACAGCATTATTTCTGTGCACAATGATCTTCCAGGTATTTTTAAAATTTGAGTAGTTTATTATAGATATTTCCATATTTTGTTTTGTTTTGTTTCTGAAACCACCACCCTTATCATTTATCAAAGCAATATAGCCATCAGTCATAATCATATGCCACAAATTTTACAGCCATTCTCCACATGATAAAAATACCCTCAATTTCAAATTTGTTGCCGGCACAAAAAGAACTGTTACAAGTATTTTGGGACACTTAAGTATTATTATTTTTTTCATAGATGCCTTTGCAGTAGAGACCTAGTAGTGGTATTGCTGTATCAAAGATTATACACAGTTTTATAGCTCTTTAGGCAAAGGGTCAGATTGTCCTATTGAATGTTTGGACTACTTCACAACTCCACTAATAATTGATCATTGTAATTATTTTCCCTTATTCTCTGTAACATTTGTCTTTCATAAGGTGTACCTTATAGTTGTTTTAATTTTCATTTATTTAATCAAGAGTGATTTAGAGAATTTTCATATGACTATAGATAATTTTTATTTCTTCTTCTGAAAACTTCCTGTTCATATCTTTTATCCATCTATGAATTGAGGAATGCATTTTTATTTTTTACTCAGTTATTTTGAGAAATGGAGCCTTTATCAGAGAAATGTGCTTTTTTAATTTTTTGTTTCATTGTTTATTGTGGTCTAATTTTACTTTTCTTATGTCTGAGATCATGATCCCCTACCCTGTTTCTTTCTTTCTTTTTTTTTTCACTTTAGTAGAAGCATAATGCATTCTGTTCCAGTCCTTTATTTTAAATTCTTGTTTGTCTTTCTATTTCAAGTGTGTCTCTTCTAAACAACATATATAGTTGAATTCTGGTTTGTAGTCCATTCTGCTCTTCACTTTCTTTTTATGGATGAAGTCATACCATTAACATTTAGTTATATTTACTAACTCTTTGTTGCCTCATTCTATTTGTTTCTGTTTATTGTTCTCTCTCTCTTTTTATCCTGTTCCTCCTCAAAAGTCTGTGTTGCTTGTTACCATTCCTCTTTTAATCTGCCCTTCCCTTTTATCATCCTGCTCTATGTGCCTTCTCCCCTTCTCTTCCCATTTCCTGATATAATATTATTCCCTCTTTGAATCAAATCTGATGAGAGCAAATTTCAAGCACTGCCCTTCATCCCATCCCCCAAATTTCTCCTCAAGTAAAAATAAATTGTTCTTCCTTGCATGCTTCATCTATGTCAGAAAATTTTCCCCATTCTAACTTTTCTTTTAATCTCCCTTTGAATCCTTAATCTTCAAGTATTTTTTAAAGCAATTGAGGTTAAGTAACTTGCTCAAGGTTAGTTATGTTTATGTGTGGGTGCTAATTTTCTGAGGCCAGAACCTATCCCAGGTCCTCCCAACTCCAGGGCCAGCACTCTTACTCATTGTGACACCTATCTGACCGTCAAGTATTTTTTTTTTAATTTATATATCATCCAATATAATTGACTCACACCCATGCCCTTGGTCTATATAAACCGTTTATATGGTCCTGCTAAAGATAAAGTTCTTAAGTGTCATGTTATCATCTACCCAGATAGGAACGTAAAAATTTGAATTTTACTGAATTCTTTATGATTTCTCTTTCATATTTTACCTTTCTATCCTTCTCTTGAGTCTTTTTCTTAAATGTCAAAATGTCTATTCAACCCGATGTTTTCATTAGGAATGCTTAAAAGTTCTTTATTTTATTACATATTGATTTTCCATTGGAACAATTAGATTTAATTTTTCGGGACAGATTATTCTTGCCTATAACCCTAGCTTCTTAGCCTTTTCAAATAATATATTCCAAATTTTCTGCTCCTTTTAAATTGCTAAATCTTGTGTGATCTTGACTGTGGTGCCATATTAATTTGTGGTACCTTTTAATTTTTTTAAGCTTTGAAAAGCATTTTTCCCAATTACATGTTTTTATTTTTTTAATTCCTTAAAAAAAAAAACTTTTAATAAAATATCGCATTGTAAAGAAGAATTCTGGCCAATGGGAAGAATCACATGAAAGGATAAACCAAATGAAGTGACCATAACAATAAAAAAAGAGAGCAAATATTATGCTTAGATTTATATTCAGAACCTATACATTTTCCTCTGCATATAGACAGTATTTTCCATCATGAGTATTTCAGAATTGTCATAGATGCTCACTTAGCTGAAAAGAGCCAAATCTATGATTTCACAATGTGGTTGTTACTATGTATAATGTTCCTTTGGTTCTGTTCACTTCCCTCAGTATCAGTTCATATGAATGTTCCTAGATTTTTCTGAAGTATGCTTGCTCATCATTTTTTCTTTTTTTTTTTTTTGGAAGTTGGAGATGTTTATTTTTCAATCAACAAAGTGTTAAAAGTCCTAAAATTTAACCATATATCTGAAATTAATATTGTCATTATATTGGAAGTTCTTGAGCTTAATAGTAACATGCTAGATTCTTTTCCTAGTTATGCTTAAAAAGAGAATCTGGGTTCTTCACTACTGTGGTAGTGGCAGTTTGCTTTATGAATGACTTTATCTAGCTTTAATTTGAGTTATGCCACTCTGGAGAAACAGTTATATAATATTAGTGAGTCCAGGGCAGAGCTAAGATGGTAGAGTAGACATAGTACTTCCACTGCACTCCAGCACACACCACTTCAAAATCATGTAAAATGGGACTCAGAAAAACCTCTGGAGCTCCAGAACCCACAGAACAACAAAGAGAAGCTAACATTTCACTGAGGATAGCCAGGCAGCCCAGCAGGAAGTGGCCAGCACAGCCCTCTGGGAGCCAAGCTAAGGTCATTTTAGCCCTAGGTCAGCTGAACCAGCAGCTGACTAGAGGGAACCCAGAATACCAGCTGGTGTGGCTTTTCCATAATTATGAACACATAGATGCCTAGAACAAAGTGAGAGGTTAGTGCCCTATGGACTTTGGGACCAGTATTTGGGACTGCATAGGCTTCTTACCCTGGGGGCTAGAAGCCACTGAGGAGCTTCAGCACAGCCTCCATTTTGCAGCTTCAGTTGCAGCTTCAGCTCCTGGCCTGCAGATCATAGGGAGATAAGGCGAACTGTCTGGGGGTTATTCGCTCTTGCTTTTACCTCCCTAGATCTGGATTGAGGTCTGGGGTGGAGGTCTTGGGGTATGTGACAAGCTTGCCAGAGTGTGTGGGGGCTTCAGAGAGGGCACTCAACTAATACCTCCAGATGTTGAGAAGACCCCAACATTTGCTACAAAAGCTCCCCTGGCTGGTGGCAGAGTGCTACTGTCTCAACAAGTCCAAAAGTCACGTAATTAAGTGGCAAAATGCCTAGGCAAAGGAAACAAGATAAACAGAAAAATTCAACATTAGACTACTTTTGGGGGCCAAGATGATCGAAGCATGGAAGAGGAGGAGGAATGGGAGGTCTAAAATCCTGCAACAAAAGCCCCAGATGAAAATTGAATACGTTACAGGCCATAGAGGACCTTAAGAATGGTTTTAAAAACCAAATATGAGAAGTGGAGGAAAAATTGGGAAGAGAAATGAGAAGGATGCATGAAAAGAATGAAATGAGAGTGAACAGCCTGATTGAGGAAAATAACACCTTAAAAATAGACTAACTCAATTGGCAAAGGTGGCTCAAAAAGGCAAAGAGGGGAAGAATGCTTTAAAAAGCCAAATTTGCCAGATGGCAAAAGAAACTCAAAAGCTCACTGAGCAGACTCATTCCTTCAGATTTAGACTGGAGTAAATGGAAGCTAGTGACTTTATGAGAAATCTAGATGCTGTTAAACAGATCCAAGGATTTGAAATAATAGAAGGCAATGTGAAATATCTCATGGGAAAAACCACTGACCTGGAAAATAGATCCAGGAGAGGAAATTTACAAACTTTTGGACTACCTGAAAGCCATGATCAAAGAAAGAAACTAGAAATCATCCTTAAAGAAATTCTCAAGGAAAATTACCCTGGTGTTTTAGATCCAGAGGGCAAAATAGAGGTTGAAAGAATCCACCAATCACCTCCTGAAAAAGATCCCAAAAAGAAAATTCTGAGGAATTTTACAGCCAGGTTACAGAAATACCAGATCAAGGAGAAGATACAACAAGCAGCCAGGAAGAAACAATTTCAATATTATGGAAAGACGATCAGAATAGTGCATGACCTGGCAGCTTCTACAATGAGGGATCAAAGGGCATGGAATATGATATTCCAAAGAGCAAAGGACCTGGCATTAAAAGCAAGAATAACCTACCCAGCAAAACTGAGTAAATTGTTTCAGGGGGAAATATGGTCATTCAGTGTAATAGAGGAATTTCAAGCATTGTGAGGAATAAAACAGAGTTGAATAGAAAATTTGACATTCAGACACAAGAAGCAAGAGATGCTTGAGAAGGTAAACAGGGAAAAGAAATCATTATGAACTTATTAAAGTTGAACTACTTACATTCCTACATGGAAAAATAATAACTGTTACTGATTAAATTTTTCTCAGTATGGAAATAGTTGAAGAAGTGTATATGGGCATATGAATACATATGTGAATATGTGTATATATGTTTACAGGTATATGTGGATAGAGGGCACAGGCCGAATTTGGTGGGAATGGATGATATTTAAGGGGTGAAGTTAAGAGGTGAGAGAGGAATGTGGAGAGGAGATAGGGACAGAAGGTGTGGGGGGGTAAACTATCTCATGTACAAGAGGCAAGGGGATGGGGCGGCTAGGTGGCGCAGTGAATAGAGCACCGGCCCTGGAGTCAGAAGGTCCTGAGTTCTGAGCCGGCCGCCGACACTTAATCCACACAAACAAAAAAACAAAAAAACAAAACAAAAAAAACCTAGCCGTGTAACCTTGAGCAAGTTACTTAACCCCAATTGCTAAAAAAAAAAAAAAAAAGAGTCAAGGGGAAGTGGTTTCAGGGGAGGGGAAGAATAGGAAGGGAAAAAGGAAAAAAACATATTCTCATTGAATTTGGCTCAGGGAGAGGATGACATATATACTAAATGTGATATCTCACCCTGCAGGAGAGTAGGGGGAAGGGGGATGGGAGGGGGGATCCTGGAGGGGAGGCCATGCTGGGGGGAGGGGAAGTTGGAGGCACTCATTTTTGAAGAGGGACAGGATCAAAGTAGGGAATGGACCAGGTGGGGGGTGGGATGGGTGTGAGGGAAATATAGTCAGTCTTTTAAAATATATCTACTATGGTAATGTTTTGCATAGTAGACTTGTACAACACATACTGAATTGCTTATCTTCCCAGAGGGAGTGGGTGACAAGGGATGAAGGGAATGGTTCTGGAATTCAAACTTTTAAAATTAAGTGTTTCAAATATATGTAAACACTATTATTAATACTATTTTGCATGGGAGATAAGATGTGCAGGCATTGAGGCACAGAGAGTCACCTTGCCCTAATGGAAAATTCGAAGGGGGTATGAGAGAAGATATGGGAGAGAGCAGATTGGACAATGGGATATCCTGTGTTGGACTGCTTTTCTGGGGTGGTGCATAGGGGAAACTGGGGAAAAAGTGTACCTCAGAATCTGGAGGAAATGAATGATGTAAACCATTTGGAAAAAAAAAAAATATATATATATATATATATATATATTTGTGAGTCCAATCACACCTGTCAATCAGCTGTTACAAATCCCCTCAGCAAGTATTCATTGAGCACTTATTATGTGTCAGGAATTGCCCTATGAAAATACAATGAAGTATAAGAGTTTTGTTTACTCCTCAGGGAGCTTGTGATGTAATGACAAAAAAAAATTATCGGTGAATCTGTTCAAGTAAAAGTTTAAGTGGGTGGGGCTGATGAATATGTGTGTTAAGACTTGAGAGAGCAGTTTAAGTGTATTCTGTAATAATCAGAAAACACTTCAAAAAAGGAGGTGGATCTCTCCTGCTCTCTCTTCATCTCAATTGGATACCCCTCCCTTATGCCTAGAATATTACATCTCCTCTAAACAAATTTTGTTCTGAATGTGATTACCTCTCTTTTTCAACGCCACTATGCTAAATTTAAATATCTAGCGATTATAAAAAAAATGGTTGGGGAAAAGTAGTCTCTACTATCTTTCCACTTATGTAATAAACTAGCTTAAGTAAAATGAAATAGTTACCTGTAAGATAGTGTGAAGAATTGAAACCTAGGCAAATACTAACCCATGAATAAATGGTCAAAATAAAAGAGGTGAATCTTCTTTTCTTTTTTTTATATACACATTTGTTTTTTCAACTTTGAGTTCCAGATGTTTTCTCTTCTTCCCTCCTCATCACCCATTCCCACTGGGAAGACAAGCAGTTCAATATAGGTTTTAAATGTGTAGTTACACAAAACATTTTCATAGTATGTATATTCTCAAAGACTAACTATATTTCCCTCCATCCTATCCTCCCACTTATACTATTTTCTGCTTTGACCCTCTCATTTATCAAAAGTGTTTGATTCTAACTACCCTCTACCCCAGTCTGCCCTCCCTTCTATTCCCCCCCCCCAGCTTTGTAGGGTAAGATACCCAACTGAATGTGTATGTTATTCACTCGTTAAGCTAAATTCAATGAGAGTAAGGTTGTCCCATCCCTTTTTACCTTCCTGCTCTTCCCTTCTATTGTAACAGTTTTCTCTTGCCTTTTTAATATGAGAGAATTTACCCAGATCTATCTCTCCCTTTCTCCTCCCAATATACTACTCTCTCATCTCTTAATTTTATTTTTTAGATATCATCCCTTCATATTCAACTCATCATGTGCCCTCTATCTATGTGTCCATGTGCACATATATGCACATCCTCACATATATATTTCTATGTGCCTAAAAACTCATATACATACATATATGTATATATAGGTATGCATGTATACATACACACACACATACATTCCCTTCAACTGTCTTCATACTGAGAAAAGTCTTATGAGTTATAATAATCATTTTCTATGTAAGAATATTAATAGTTCAATTTTAATAAGTTCCTTATAATTTCTTTTCCCTGTATGCCTATTCATGCTTATCTTGCTTCTTGTCTTTAAAAGTCAAATTTTCTGTTCAGTTCTCCTTTTTTTCATCAAGAATGCTTTAAAATTCTCTATTTCTTTGAATGACCATATTTCCCCTGATGTATTATACTCAGTTTTGATGGGTGTGTGATTATTGGTTTTATTGCTGGCTCCTTTGACCTCTGGACGTTCATATTCCAAGCATTTAAATCCCTTAATATAAAACCTGCGATTTCTTGTGTTATCCTGATTGTGTTTCCACAACACTTAAATTGTTTCTTCCTGACTGCTTGCAGTATTTTCTCCTTGACCTGGGAACTCTGGAATTTGGCTATAATATTCCTAGAATATCATCTATCTATCTATCTATCTACCTATCTATCTATCTATCTATCTATCTATCTATCTATCTATCTATCTATCATTTCTTTTTGGGATCTTTTTCAAGAGGTGATCAGTGAATTCGTTCAATTTCCATTTTTTGCTAGGTTTCTAGAATATCAGGGCAATTTTGCTTGAAAATTTCTTGAAAGATGGTGTCTAGGCTCTTTTTTTTTTTTTTTTGATCATGGATTTCATGTTGTCCAATAATTTTTAAATTAAAATTTTTTAAATTATAATCCTGGACCTATTGTCCAGGTCAGTGGTTTTTCCATGGATATATATAACACTTCCTTCTATTTTTTGAATTGTTTGGATCTTTTTTATATCATCTTGACTTCTCATAAAATCAGTAGTTTCAATTTTCTCCAACTGATTTTGAAGGGATTATCTTCTGTGCATTTTTGAAATTCTTTTAATTATTTTTCCAGTCTGCCGAATTCAGGTTTTTGTTTTTGTTTTTGTTTTTGTTTTTGTTTTTTAAGGCATTCTTCTCCTCATTGGCTTTTTGGGTCTCTTTTACCATTTGAGCTAGTCTATTTTTTAAGGTGTCATTTTCTTCAGTTAGGCTGTTGACTTACTTTTCTTGATTTTCTTTCATCATTCTTATTTCTCTTCCCAGTTTTCCCCCCACTTCTCTTACTTGGTTTTCAAAATCCTTCTTCAGCTCCTCCATAGCCTGTGATCAATTCATATATTTCTTGGGAGCTTTTTATGTAAGAGTTCTGACTTTGTTGTCTTTCTGCTGTTACATGCTTTAATCCTTTTTGTACCCAAAAAAATAATCTATGGTAGGATTGCATTTTCTCTGCTTGCTCATGTTGCCAGTCAATTACTTCACTTTTGAACTCTTTGCAACAGTAGATCTCTGATTTCAGAATGGAGAGAGTTTTGTCCTAAATAACTAGGGTTTTCACAGCTACCTAAACAATTAGTAGGGCATCTACTCCACAACTCTCACAGACTTTGGCACCTGGCTGCACACCCCAAGATCTCCACCCCAAGAAAAAAAAATCGAGATCCAAGCAGGTCAAAGTGAAAATGGAGGCTTGGTACCCCTATAATCTGCAGGCCAGGAGCTTCTGAGGCAGCCATGCCACTGTACTGCCATACCTCTATTGCTTCTCACCCGGGAGCAGGGGTCAGACCACTCTCTTCAGTGCACCCCTGTTTGAACAGAGTTCTGCACTGACCTTTTACTTTGTCTTTGTGTTTATGGGTTGAGAAGTCTGGAAATCGCCACAGCAACTGGTGATTCACTCTCCTGATATCTGCTCAGGCTGCTGCTTGGCCACCCTGGGGCCAAGACTGCATGGCTCATGAAGGCAGGGCTCAGCTCCCAGCTTGGTGTGATAGACACATCCTGATGGTCTGTTGGGCTGCCCTCAGTGGGAGATTTGTTTCTCTCTGTCACTTTGTTGGTTCTATAGCTCTAAAATTTGTTTGGTCATATTTTACATATATTTGTGGAGGTGGAAGCCAGAGCTTCTGGGGACAACTAGTTTCTACTCCACCATCTTGGCTGTCACCCTGCCAAGAGGTGTGCTCACCATTTCTTATAGCACAATAGTATTTTGTTTCATATTACAAGACTTGTTCAGCCATTCCCAAATTGATGGGCAACTCCTCAATTTCTAAATCTTTGCCACCACAAAAAAAGAGCTGCTATAAATATTTTTGCAAATGTAGGTTCTTTTCTTTTCTTTTTATCCCTTTGGAATTCAGAATTGGAAACGGGTATGAAAAGATATATAGACCTTTGGACATAGTTCCAAATTGCTCTCCAGAATGGTTGGATCAGTTCACAACTCCATCAACTATGCATTAGTATTTCAATTTTTCCACATCTTCTATGACATTTACCTTTTCCTTGTTTTGAAAAGTTAGACATTCTGATAGGTTTTAGGTGGTAACTTAGAGCTGTTTAATTTTCATTTTTGTAATCAATAGTAATTTAGATAATTTTTCACAACTATAAATAGCTTTAATTTCTTTATCTGAAATATGCCCATTTATATCCTTTGTCAATTATATGTAAAGAAAAATTTTGGCATTCACTTTATGAGGTTTTTGAATTCCTAATTTTCTCCTTCCCTCTCCTCCCATCTTCCCAAAATGGTCACCAATTTTATATAGGTTGTATATTTGTAATTGTGTAAATCATTTTCATATTAATCACAGTTGTGAAAAAAGAAATAGATCAAAAGAAAAAAACAATAAAGTAAGTGAAAAATATATGCTTTCTTCTGTGATAAGAGTACATCAGTTCTTTATTTGGATGTGGGAAGCATTTTCCATCATGAGTGCTTTGTAATTATCTTGGATCATTGTGTTGCTGAGAAGAGCTGAATCATTCTTACCTGATCATCTCACAATGTTGCTGATATTGTGTTCAGTGCTTTCTGACTTCTGCTCAATACACTTTGCCTCAGTTCATACAAGTATTACCAGGTTTTTCTGAAATTTACCTGCTCATCACTTCTTATTGCACAATAGTATTTTATTACATTCACTATTTTGCTACCGTGATGTGGCTTCATATTATTTAAAATGTTTCTTTCTGGCTGATTGGAGTATTTTCTGTTTGATATGAGAGCTATGGAATCTTGCTCTACTTTTTTTGGAAGTTATCATTTGTGATCTCTTTCAAGAGGTTTCCACTGGATTCTTTTCATTTCTAGTTTACTTTTTCTATCTAAGATATTGGGAAAGTTTTCTCTCTCTCTCTCTCTCCTTCTCTCTCTCTCTCTCCCTCTCTCTCTCTCTCTCTCTCTCTCTCTCTCTCTCTCTCTCTCTCTGTAAATTCTTAAAATATTATTTCTAGGAACTTTTTTTGTACATGATATTCAGGTATTTTGATATATCTATTTTTCTTTCATTCATCTTTTTTTTTCCTTTTATTCAAGTATTCTTGTACTAAATAACAAATATGGGAACATTTTATATAGTTGCAACTATATAAACTGTATCTGCTTGCCATCTCAGAGATGTGGGAGGGGAGAGAGGGAAGGATAGAATTTGGAACTCAAAACTTTAAATAAAAATGTTATAGAAATTGAAACAATAATTTGTTGAATAAACATAAGAATGAATACACTCAGGAAGTACTTTCTTTTTGTTTATTTTTAAATAATAAATCATTTATTTTTATTTATAACATAATCACTTTCATTTTTATACTATCATTTGGTGCTTTCCATGTCTGCTGATGCACCATTCTTTTCTTATTTTAATATCTATTTATTTTTAGTTTTCAACATTCACTTCTACAGGATTTTGGGATATAATTCTTTTCTCTCTCCCTGTTTTTCCCCTACCCCCACACCACAATAACAAACCTACTGAATACCTCTTCCCCCAATCTGTTCTCTGTTATATTCTCCCCTATCACCTCCCTAACTTTCTAGTAGGGCAATATGGGTTTCTATACCCTACTACCTGTATATCTTATTTCCCAGTTGCATGTAAAAAAGACAAAAACAAAAACAAATTTTTAAACATTTGTTTTTAAAACTTTCAGTTCCAGATTTTTTCCCTTCCTCCCTCCTCACCTACCCTCACTGGGAAGTTAAGCAATTCAATATAGATTGTACATGTGTAGTTACTCACATCATTTCCTTTGTAGTTATATTGTAAAATATTAACTATTTTTACCTCCATCCTATCCCACCCATACTTAATCTATGTTCTCCTCTGATGATATCCCTTTTAAAAAAGTTTGCTTGTAACTACTCTCTCCCCTTATCTGCCCACCCTTCTATCCTCCCCCTTCTTATGCCCTACCCCCCTATTTTCCTGTAAGGTGTGATACCCTATTGAGTGTATATGTTATTCCCTTCTTAGGCCAAATTCAATATGAATAAGGTTGTCCCATTCCCTTTCACCTTCCTACTCTTCCCCTCCATTGTAACAGTTTTCTTTTGCTTCTTTATATGAGATAATTTACCCTAATCTACTTCTCCCTTTCCAATTCTTTGAATATAATCCTCTCTCACCTCTTAATTTTATTTTTAGATATTATCCCTTCATATTCAACTCATCTTTTTGCCTCAGTCTATGTATACATGAACATGCAAATTCCCCACTCACTTGTATATTTGTATATATACATACATCCACCTATGAATACATATATACATACATATATACATTTAAACATACACACACATATATTCCCTTCAACTATTTTCATACTGAGAAAAATCTTTTGAGTTATAATTATTGTTTTTCCATGGAGGAATGTAAATATTTCAACTTTAATAAGTTCCTTATGATTTCTTTTTCTGTTTTACTTTCTCCATCTTGTCTTGCTTCTTGTATTTGAATGTCAAATTTTATATTCAGCTCTGTTTTTTTTTTTCATCAGGAATGCCTGAAAGTGGTGGTGGCTAGGTGGCACAGTCAATACAGCACCAGCCCTGAAGTCAGGAGGACCTGAGTTCAAATCCGACCTCAGACACTTAACACAAAAATTAACCAGCTGTGTGACAGTGGGCAAGTCAATTAATCCCAATTGCCCTATCATTCCCCTCCAAAAAAAATACTACATAAAAAATAATGCCTGAAAATCCTCTATTCCACTGAATGACCATATTTTCCCCTGCATCATTATACTCAGTTTTGCTGGATAGGTGATTCTTGGTCTTAGTCTCCACAATATCAAACTTCAAGCCTCTCAGTCCCTTAACATAGAAACTGATAGATCTTGTGTTATCCTGATTGTGTTTCCATAATACTCAAATTGTTTCTTGCTGATAGCTTGTAGTATTATCTCCATGACCTATGAACTCTGGATTTGGCTATAAGATTCCTAGGGGTTTTCTTTGGGGATTTTTTTTCTTTCAGGAGGTGATCAGTGAATTCTTACCATTTCTATTTTGCCTTCTGGTTCTAGAATATCAGGGCAATTTTCCTTGATAATTTTTTAAAGGTGCTGTCTGAACTTTTTATGATCCTGTGTTTCATGTTGTCCAATAATTTTGAAATTATATCTCCTGTATCTATTTTCCAGGTTGGTGTTTTTTCCAATGAGATATTTCACATTGCCTTCTATTTTTTTATTTGTTTGGATCTGTTTTATACTATATTGATTTCTCATAAAGCTGTTAGCTTCCATTTGCTCCAATCTAATTTTTAAGGAATTATTCTATTCAGCAACTCATTGAAATTTGCTTTCCATGGCAAATTTGGCTGTTCAAAGCATTCTTCTCTTCATTGCCTTTTTGGGTCCCTTTTACCAATTGAACTATTTTATTTTTATTTTATTTTATTTTTTTTTTTTGAGCAATTGGGGTTAAGTAACTTGCTCAAGGTTACACGGCTAGTTATTATTTGTGTGTGGGTGCTCATTTTCTGTGGCCGGATTCGATCTCGGGTCATCCCAACTCCGAGGCCAGCACTCTTGCTCACTACACCACCTAGCCACCCTGAGAGCTAGTCTATTTTTAAGGTGTTATTTTCTTCAGTGTATTTTTGGGTCTCCTTTAGCATGCTGTTGACTTGCTTTTCATGATTTTCTTGCATCATTCTCATTTCTCTTCCCAATATTTCCTCCAGTTCTCTAATTTGATTTTTTTTTGCCTTTTTTTGGAAGGACAATTGGGGTTAAGTGACTTGCCCAATGTCACACAGCTAGTTGTTTTGTTAAGTGTCTGAGTACAGATTTGAACTAAGGTCTTCCTGACTCCAGGGCTGGTTCTCCATTCACTGTGCCACCTAGCCACCCCCTCTTACTTGATTTTCAAAATCCTTCTTGTGCACTTTTATGGCCTGAAATCAGTTTATATTTTTCTTTGAAGCTTTTAATGCATGGGTCCTGACTTCAATGTCTTCCTCCTGCTCTGTGCCTCAATCCTTTTTGTCCCTTCAAAAAAAAAGATATCAGCGTCTGTTTGTGCTTCTCTTGCTTGCTTATATTGGTAGCCAATTACATTACTTTTGAGTTCTTCGCCATAGTAGAACTCTGCTACCAGAATGGAGAGGTCTATGTCAAAAATTGCTGGGGTTTTTCCAGCTGCCAGAGCTATTAGATGGCTACCTTCTCTACAGCCCACATACACTTTGGCTTGCTGGTCACACACCTCAGGGCTACCACCCAAGACTGTGATCCAGATATAAGCAGGTCAAAGCATGAGTGATTACCCTCTGAATGGTTGCTTCATTCCCCTATAATGTGCAAGCCAGGAGCTCTGGAAGCAGCCACATGGCAGTCAGTGCTGATACTGTTCCTGCTCTCCATCTCACTCTGGGTGTAGCAGCTGGAATGCACTCTTCTTTCCTCTCCTTGACCAACCAAGTTTCACACAGACCTTTTACTTTGTCATTGGCATTTATGGATTGAGAAGTCTGAAAACTTCTACAGCTACTGGTGATTTGTT
Organism: Gymnobelideus leadbeateri; assembly: GCA_011680675.1. Classification (NCBI taxonomy): domain Eukaryota; kingdom Metazoa; phylum Chordata; class Mammalia; order Diprotodontia; family Petauridae; genus Gymnobelideus; species Gymnobelideus leadbeateri. The sequence goes on from WOXC01012313.1 coordinate 73,698, forward strand.
CTTGTGAAGTTTGCTCTAAATTCAGCTTGTTGGGATCTCCCTGGGACTAAAGCCATGGCTTAGGTGGGACTTCCCTCAGCTCCCAACATGCTGTGATGTACCCTCCCTGCCAGTTCTCCAGGCTTCCTTCAAGGGGAGATGTGTTTCTCTCTGTTACGTTGTGGATTCTATAGCTATAAAGTTTGTTTAGAGTCATTTTTTACATGTGTTGGAGGAATTAAAAGCCAGAGGTGTGTGGAAGACCTGTTTTTACTTCACCATCTTGGTTCTGCCTCCCTAGTCTGATATATCTTATGTTATCTCTCCTGGATCTCCTTTTTATAGGTCAGTTCTTTTTCTGATATTTCCCATTTTCCTCTACTTTTTTTTCATTATTTTGATTTGATTTGATTTTTTCTTATAATGAGTCTTATAATGACTTTTAATGACTAATGGAGCCATTATCTTACTATTTCCAATGTTAATTTTTAAGGAATTATTTTCTTCAGTGAGCTTCTATACTGATTTTCCCCTGGTTTTAACCAATTCTGTTTTTAAATGTTTCTTTCTTGTATGTATTTTTCAATGTATTTTTGTGCCTCTTTTACCATTAGGCCAATGTGATTTTCAAGTATTATTTTTTCAATACTTTGTACCTCTTTTCACAAACTCTTAATCCTCTTTCATAATTTTCTTGCATCATTTTAATTTCTTTTCTCAAATGATCTGCTTAGTGATCATGAAGGAGAATTATGTATGTATGGAGGGGCTATCTCATATCTGTCATGAAATCATAAAATTATTATTTTTTGAAAGACAAATTAGACTCAATTCTTAGTGATCCAGATAAACAAAAAGTTGTACAATGGGTGAGACTGATTGAAAAATTGAATTTGGGTCAATATAGTGGAGAAAAAGTCCTAACACTCAGAACTTTCTCAACATTCAGTGGGAATTGGGGCAAAGCCATGATGATTGATTAAAGGAATCCACATACCTGAATTCTCCCAACATTCTTATCCAAACTAATTTAAAATAACTCATCAAATCAATTTTTACAGTTGTAGAGGCAAGAAAAGATTAAAAAGAGTAAAACATTTTCCCCCCAAATTAACACAACTGAAAGTTTGATGGAAGAATTCTATAATACTTAGGTGAGAGCTGACCCAGAACATGGCAGCTGTACCAGCCATGGGCCTGGGAGGTGATTGTGATAGCAATAGCATCAGCAACACTGAGAACTCTCAAGTCAGAGATGGTTAATTGGTAGGATGATTGGTTAGAAAAAGATTACAGTGGACCCTTTACTGTCACTTGGCAAGGAGGAGAGAAATTATAAGCTGGGAACTGAATTCACTAAAGATGGAAGGTAAATTTAGATTGAATTAGCTTCAAAGGAGGTAATTATGGTAGTAGAAGGAAGTGGCAATGGGGAGCAGAGTACTACAGTTTCTCTTTCCATACAGGACCCACTATGTGACAGGAATACAAATAAGATTATAAAAAGTCCTGGAAATGTGTCCAGGATTGTCATGTTACCAGATTGAAGTCAGGTCTCAGTGGAAGCTAGAAAACAACATTTGCTATAAGTGACCTTCTTAGCCTTTTCTAAATAGTTAGAAACTCTCCCTTTAAGATTTTTTTCAGAAATTTCTTGTAAATTCACTGACATGATTTTGAGTATTCAACTTCTTCTAATGTTTGAAATTTGGTTGACTGCCTCCAGTCTAGTTACATATCTATCACCTCTAACATTTCCCATAATTTCTTAAATAATCACCTACTGTGCCTATTAGTCATATCTCCAAGTCTTTCTATCAGCTCAGATTACAGTTCATTAAGACAAAATGATTTCAATTCATAGGGAAGAACTTTGTCTTCTTTTACTGTTATGAACTAGAAAAAAAATACTTCAATTGAACATGCAGGAACTAACCAGCAGAAAATTAAAAAAGAAGAAGAAGAAGAAGAAGAAGAAGACTATGACAAATAGCAGTACCTTAAGAAATGACTATATTTGAGGTTGGAGCCAAGATGATGGAGAAGAAGGAGGAAATTCCATGAGCTCTGGCCACAACCTCCAATGCCTGGAATATATGACTCTAAACAAATTTTAGAGCTATAGAACCTACAATGGGACAGAAACAAATCTCCTGCTGAAGCAGCCTGACAGGCCAACAGAAAGGGTCTATCACACTAGACTGGGAGCTTTGCACAGTCCTCTGTGGCTCTGACCTGTGGCCCAGACTGGCCAGAGCAGACTTCAGGAGACTGAATCACAGGTAGCTGTGGCCATTTCCAGACTTCTCAACCAATAAATACTAAAGAGAAAGTTAAAGGTCAGTGGGGAACTCTGTTAGAACTGGGTGGTGGAAGAGCTTGATTTGACCCCTGTCCCTCAGGCAAGAGGTGGCAGAGGCATGGCAGCTGCAGCTGCTGCCACATGGCTGCCTCAGGAGCTCCAGGCCTGCAGGTCATAGGGGGAACAAGTGACCATTCAGAGCATAATCACTCTGCTTTGACCTGCTTAGATCTAGATCATTGTTTTGGGTGGTGGTCCTAGGGTGTGTGACCACTGTGCCAGAGCTTTTATTGGCTGCAGAGAGGGTGCCCTCCTCAGACCTCTGAAAACATTTGTGAAAACCACAATGGTTTAGAAAAACCCACACTGGAAGCAGCATTCTACTGTGGCAAAGAGCTCAAAAGTCAAGTAATTTACTGGCAAGATGAGAAAGCAGTTTCCTTTTTTAGGGACAGAAAGGATCACATCAGGGAACCAGAAAAAGTCAAAAAAGCCAAAACTCCTAAATCAAAAGCTCCCAAGAAAAATATGAACTGGTTGCAGGCCATGAAGGAACTGAAAAAGGATTTTGAAAATCAAGTAAAAAAAGTGGAGGAAAAATTGGGAAGAGAGATGAGAATGATGCAAGAAAATCATGAAAAGCAAGTCTACAGCCTGCTAAAGGACACCCCAAAAATGCTGAAGAAAATAACATCTTAAAAAATGGACTAACTCAAATGGCAAAAGAGGCCCAAAAAGCCAATGAAGAAAATGCCTTTAAAAGCTGAATTTTCCAGAATGAAAATGAATTTCATAAACTTACTCGAGAGAATAATTCCTTCAAAATAAGACTGGAGCAAATGGAAGCTAATGACTTTATGAGAAATCAAGATACTATAAAACAGATCCCAAAAAATGAAAAAAAAAATTGAAGGCAATGCCAAATATCTCATTAGAAAAACCACTGACTTGGAAAATATATCCAGGAGAGATATTTTTAAAATTATTGGAGTACCTGAATGCCATCATCAAAAAAATAAAATAAAAAAGAGCCTAGAAATCATCTTTCAAGTAATTCTCAAGGAGAATTGCCATGATATTCTAGAACCAGAGGGCAAAATAGAAGTTGAAAGAATTCACTGATCACCTCTTGAAAAAAGATTCCAAAATGAAAACACCTAGGAATATCATAGTCAATTTCCAGAGTTCCCAGGTCAAGGAGAAAAAAATTACCAACAGCCAGGAAGAAACAATTTGAGTATTGTGGAAACACAATCATAATAATATAAGTTCTAGTAGCTTCTACATTAAGGGATCAAATGTCTTGGAATATAATATTCTGGAGGTCAAAGGAGCTAGGACTAAAGCCAAGAATCATCCACCCAGCAAGAATGAGTATAATCCTTCAGGGGAAAATATGGTCATTCAGTGAAATAGAGGACTTTTAAGCATTATTGATGAAAAAATCAGAACTAAACAGAAAACTTGACTTTCAAATACAAGAAGCTAGAGAATCATGAAGAGGTAAAAAGAAAAAAAAAGAAATCATAAGGAACTCATTAACATTGAACTATTTACATTACTATATGGAAAAATGATAATTTTAACTCATAATACTTTGCTCGGTATGTGGATAGTTGAAGAGAATATATATGTATATATAAATATATGTTTATATAGGAAGGTGTATGTATATGTAAATGCATATGTGAGTGTGTGTATGCATGTGTACATGTATACATGGAGTGCACAGTATCAGTTAAATAGGGAGGGATGATATATAAAATAAATTTAAGAGGTGAGAGAGGAATTTAATGAGAGAAGGAGAAAGGGAGAGATAGATTAGGGTAAATTATGTCATATAAAATAGGCAAGAGAAAACTGTTGCAGTGGAGGGGAAGAGAAGAAAGGTGAAATGGAATGGCTCAACCTTATTATCTTTGATTTTGTCTTAAGGAGGGAATAGCATACACACTTCTTTGGGTATCTCACCCTACAGTAAAGTAGGAGGCAAGGTGATATGATTGTTGATGATAGAAGAAAGGGAAGACTGGGGTAGAGGGTAGTTAGAAGAACACACTTTTGAAAAGGGACAGGGTCAAATTAGAAAATAAAACAAGTAGGGGGTGGGATATTATGGAAGGAAATATAGTTAGTCTTTCACAATACATCTACTCTGGAAATGTTTTGTGTAACTACACATTTACAACCTATATTGCATTGCTTATGTTCCCAGTGGGCATGGGTGAGTAGGGAAGAAGGGAAAAAATCTGGAAATCAAGTTTTTAAAAGAAATGGTAAAAAAAATAGTTTTTTACATGCAGCTGGGAAATAAGAAATACAGGCACCAGGGTATAGAAATCCAACTTGCTGTATTAGAAAATAAGAGGGGATCTTTGGGAGTATATAAGAGAGAGCAGATTGGGGGAAGTGTATTCAGTAGGCTTGCTACTTTGGTTGAGGTTAGGGGATAGATGGGGATAAAATTTAACACAAAATCTTTTAGAAATGAATGCTGAAAACTAAACATAAGCCAAAAAAATACATAATAAATTATCTTGAAGATACCAAACAAACAAACAAAAAAAAGGATATGGAATAGTGTCTATATCTTTCTGAATGAACATTCAGTTAAATAAAAAGCAAAGAAAAAATAAAATAAAATAAGAAATGGCTATATTTAGCATGCAAGGGAGACTAGACAGAAAGGGTGGTCAGAGAAGTAAAAGAAAAAGCATGTGAATGAAGTGCTCTGTAATTCAATGAAGAAAGGAATTTTAAATAACAATGAAATGCCCAAGGCCAGTGTCTCTGGATTCAAAAGTATGTATTAGTAAATTGTGTATAAGATAATGGGAAAGGAATGAGAGAGTGAGATTTTGAAGGGCTTTAAATGTTTAAGTGTCAAACAGCATTTCCATTTGATTCTGAAGGAGAGGGGGTCAAGGGAATTTATTGATTAGAGGGTTGACATGCTTTGAACTGAACTTTAAGAAAATCCCTTTAAGAGGTTATCATTGACAATCAATAAAGAAATTTCAGGAATAGTAGGGATAAGATTCATAATATATGGGATACTTAATTAGAATTAATACCAAACTTATTTCAGTGCTTGCAAGACCTATGGATTAATTGATACAGGTCTTCTCCGGAAGAATGTGAATTGTAATAACTTTGTAACTTGCCTCATTGAGAGTAACTGCCTGTTATGTTCAGTCAAAACTTTATTTCTCTTTTATCAGTATGAGTTTGTACTTAAAGTAGTTAAGAATTGATAAAAAATGTACTGTGAGTTCATTCCACAATTTTCCCTCAAAACCCTATTAATTTGTTACCATATAGAAGAGTTATTGTTCTTCAGATTAGCCTTTTTAAAGCCCAGGGCACCTACATAACAAAAAACAAGGCAAAAGAAACAAACAAACAAAAAAGGAGAAATTTGAGCTTAAAAAAATTTCCTCCTTTGTCGCCCAGTTCATAGAGCCGTTTTGTGGTCTGTTACATGAGCACTATTAGATTAATTCTAGTTTTGCATTACACAATCTCTGATGCTTATTGATTCTCTTGACATGATAAATTTGATTGTTGTTCAGAAACAATTCAGTTTTGAAAAGATACGACATTGTATGTATTTATTATAAGAGAACACATATAGGTTAAAAGTGAAGAAGCAAGAAACTTATTACAAGTTAGCCATATCCATTCAATAATTATAAAGTATTTCTCTCTTGGATTTTTGGAAGGCCCTAGTAGGTGTCCTTCATTGGATATGTATCTCTTGGTGGAAGAACTCTACATACTTATTGTAGCAATCCCCCATAAAACATGGTACCTCTTACTTTCCAGTCTACAGCCAAAAGATATGCACTACAGTATGAAAATATATTCAGAAGGTCTTTGTGTATTTTGTTTATCTTTACAAAGATTCAAATATTAGTATTACATGTATCCCATACAGTATTATGACATGTTCTTTCCCTATGTCTGTAGCCTCATTAGGATGACTTAAAATAGTCCATGAATTCAGGCCATTTTAACATATAAATATGCAAAGAATTTGTGATTTCACCAGTATCAGAACTCCTGAACAATGAAGATCATAACCTTTCTGTGATTTAGTAGATAAATTCAAAGGAGTCACTTGAGTCACACAGAAACTAATTTGTTTTCCTGAGATTGCAAAACTAGCAAGTACCAGAAGTTGGATTTCAACACAACTCTTCTTGACTCAAAGCCCAATGATCTATGGACTACATTATTGTTACCTCTAGTATTGGTTACATATTTTGTTATAGAACACATAAATGTGAGAGTATAAAAATCACTATTAATCTGACCAGCTGACAAAGTATGATAAGGTGCTGGCTAATTGAAAGCAGGCAATGTTATTTCCTTTCTTTGTTTCCATAATACTTATATAATAGATACTTAATAAATTCTTGCTGACCTGACTTGCATCATAGGAAAAAAAAACAAACAAACCCTCCCCCAAAGAATATGGAATTCAGTGATCAAAATAAATAGTGCTGTTATGTATTCAATTTATTTGTTGGAATGGGTTGTTGATTATTTCTTGGCTTTTTGTCTAGGTGAGTAATTCCTGAGAAGTTCTAGGAACTGATAATTTATTCAAAATCATGTTATAATAAAACTATGTCATCTAAAAGTATAAAATATTTAATAAAATAAAATCTAGTATTGGCAAATGTTGTAAGCCTTCAGTTTGCAGAATGTTTAAGTGGTCATTAAATAGACTAAAACTTTAGAGAAGATATTTTCAGTTAATGATTTGATCAGAAGACAAATTGCAGTGACAATAGAAGATAATGAGAGAAGAGAGAGTGGAAATACTAAGTTTAGACAACCCCAATATTCTTTACCCAGGTTATGTGGCACAATGGACAGTGCACAATAATATTAAAAGTATAAGATGAGAGAAAAAGGATAAGATATTGGGGTGTGGTACATGAGTGTTTTACTTTGATATGTGTCAACAATGTAGCATCAAAAATTAGTAAATGTAGTATTAAGTAAATTAATACTGGGGTATTTTCCAAAATATTGAAAGTGCTAGTCTTGCTATACTCTGCATTTGTCAAAAAAGTAAATGGAGCCTGTATGTTGATTAGAAGCTACCTTTTAGGAAAATCAGTGAGATATGGAGGCAAGAGAAGTTTAGGGTAACCATAAAGGTTGTAAACCATGCCATACATTGTTAGATAATTTTTTTCTAGTTGCCTGGAGAAGAAGTGATTCAGAATATATACTATAGTTGTTGAAGTAGTATGTCTTGACATTTCACTGGCTTACGAGGGGCCCATCTTTGTATCCTGAATTCTTGTAAACCCAAGAATCCTTCATTCCTCTAGGTTATCGAACATCTTTAACCCAGTGTGCCCCAGCCCACTCTTATCTCATCCGGCTAAAGTAGTAACCCTTGTAAACCCAAGAATCCTCCCTTCGGTCATTGAACAACCTGCTTTATCTAAGAGTGCCCCCGCCCCATATCCTGCCCGACCAGCCTGACCCTGATACGATGGTAGCTTTTGGACTATTTAAACTGTGTGTCTACTGGGGTTCAGTGCAGCTCCTGGGACTTTAACTAGGACTGCCACTGGCCAGCTAATAAATGCTTCCTGAATTCGATTATTGATGGTCTTGGCCTGGTGATTCTGTCCGAGAGTGTCCATTTCAGTTGTCTTTGTGTATGTAGTAGAAAGATTGTATTCAGAAAAAAGGTTGCTTAGCTAGCTTCAGAAGGAAGAGCTAGGAACCATGAGAAGATGTTGCAGATACAAATTTTGACCTGATATAAAGAATTGCTTCTTAATATAGATTACCTGACATGGAATGGCCTCCCTCAGGAGATAGATTCTATTACTGAACCTGTTTGAGTGGAAACTGGATGGCCATAAAGAAGATGTTTTAGAACAGATATTTGTTCAAGTGTGGCTTGGGCTATGTTATCTGCATGTTCCCTGTTGACTTTTCAATTGTGTGGGTATAATTCTTTCCATTCCATTAACAAATATGAAATATTACTTTGGGACTGTGTGGCATACTGAAATTCTGAGAGCTAGATGTGGCATCACAAGTGGCTCCAAGAAGCAATGCAACTTATTACTTATATGACCAGGAATAGGTCATTTTATTTCTCTTTATCTTAAAAAAATCTGGCTTATTTGTTATTTAGTTTGGTAAGAAACTTGAAGAATTGTTCACGTTATTGTACATGCAGATCTATTTACTTAATTTAGAAATTTAATCCTTTCATAATATAATTTCATATATATATATATAATTAGCAAAGGATAAATGCAAGGTGCTTTTTTTATCAAGTAACTGTACATTCTATAAAATAATTAGTAAGTACATATATTCTTCTGGATAGAAGGGCTACTGTGGTTCTTTCAAGAAAGGCCGTAATTGTCCCATTCCATTCTGTCACATTAAGATCCTCAGGTTTCCAAAAGTTTCACTCATGTCACTCCTCTATTAGATAATGGAAAAGTGAGATCCAGTTTCTATCTTGCTAGAATAAAATACTTCATATTTTTGGTGAGAGGGTCAGGGTGTGGGTGGAGAGCCATTTGTTTACTAGGTCACAGATAGCAAAGTATCCACTGGTTAGAAAAGTGTAATGGACAAGTAGTTAGGTCATAACTTTACAGTATGGGAAATGATCCATTTGCTATGCTCACATTACAGTGGAACAAATTAAGAGGACTTTTTCCCTCTTGATTTTATTATTTAATTGTGACAATTACTAGTTTAGAGTATATACTAAAATATTTTACACTGTAGTATAATCCAAGTGACAATGTTTGGGGTCCTTTGATAAAGGTTGACAAATTAAAAATGAATGATCTCATCATTTAGTTTAAATTCTATGGAATCAACAAGTGCAATTTCATTAACCAGATCCTTTAAATTCATTTCAATTCTGATCATTGGTGTAGCTGTTATTGGGAAAATTCAGCCCCACTTCCTACCCTTTTCCCTACCCCAGCTTACCCATCACTCTCCAGATTCCTCATGAATCAAGAAGGTTCTACTCAGAAGTTGGTCTTTGGGATGCTTTGTCTTCCTAGAAACAGAAACTGTGAAGGACTTGAGGTAGACTAGGCTCTGTGAATTTCAATATGGAACTGGACAAGGAGTTGGACGAGGAGCTGAGAGCTGTCTACCTTTGAATCCATGTGATAGTTGGACAGATTCAGACAGGAGTTGCTACCATGGTCTTCTGAGGAACCATGGAATCTGAGAGCCAGCCTCAAGTTAAAATGAAAAGACATACTCTTAGCTACTTAATGCTGAATGAGAAGATCATAATTTACTGTGAGATAGGGATGGAGAACTTTGTCCTTTATACTCATTATTTCCTTGGAGTACCCTGTTTTATTAAAGATGAGTATTAGTTAGAAAGTTATTTCCTATATTGAACTTAAAATAAGCCTTTTTTTTTGCTTTTTTTGGAGGGCAATCAGGGTTAAGCAACTTGCCCAAAGTCACATAGCTAGGTTTTTGTTTGTATGTGCATTGTGTCTGAGGTCGGATCCTAACTTAGGTACTTTTGACTCCAGGGCCAATGCTCTACTCACTGCGCCACCTAGCCACCCCCAAAGTAAGCCTTTTCATAACTTTTATTCCTTATTTCTAGTGTATGATTTAAAAATTTTAAGGCCCAAAAGAGCAACTGTCAAGGATTAGCTGCTTTTGAATGAACAATGGGAAGATCACAGGGACTAACCATCTTGTATTTGTAACCTAAAATATTTTATGGCATCTATATCTTTCTCTTTAATCAGCATAAAATTGCAACTCATAATGGAGTTTCCAAAACATTTCTTCATTATTAGGAAGACTTCTTTAAAAGTCATGTTTACTTTCACAACATCAGAGAAACCATTCTGTTCTGAGATAAAAATGGACATTGAAGAAGTCTTCCTAGAGAGTATATAGAGCAAAACAGATAGAAAAGATCAAGTAGCAGGAAAAAAAATGAATTCTAAGGTAGAAAGATATGGGTTCAGAATGTAATTGTATGCCATGGCTATATGACCCTCAGCAAATACTTAAACTCTTCCAATCCCAAGTAGCTTTTGAAAGCTGTGAGATGGGAGGAGTGTCCTCTTTCATTTTATCTTTCCCTCTGCTTTGCAATACCAAATTGTATTCTTTGGACTCACAAAGCTTTCCTATATTTTCATTCTTCAGTTCTTCCCTACTCCAACATTTCAACACTTTCACATATTGACCTTTTTCCCCACATGACTCCTTAAGTGAACCAGTTTACCCCTATTCTTTTTTCCTGGATCCCTTGTCTCCTTATTCTATCATTAATTTTGCTCTGCCAAGCAAAAGTCTTGGAGCACTTCAAGTCTTTCTTGCCTTTACTGTTATTCTTTTGCTTCTGAACTAAGCTATAGAAAATCATGAATCTGCTGAGTTCTCTAATATTTATCTCAAATAATCCCAGCTTCATTATAGCAAGGAAATCTTAAGTCTCCATATTTGATTCACTATTCTACTATATATAGAAACTTTATTTTTTTTAATGTCATCCGTCTTTGCAGTCCTTTTAACTGAGAACTCTGACTTATAGCTCACAGGAAAAAACAAGGATTTTTGACAAGAGTCTGCTCTTTAACACTCCTCTTCCTTTCTGATCATACATATGGCCTCTGTTACTCTTTTCTCCTTCAGCCATCTCACATAATAAGTTAGTTCTTCTCCATGACAAAGCAAGCTCCTCTATATGCACAAATGATCCCTTCCCAAAGGGGCTTGTTCAGTAGAATGCAATTTCTATCATCCACATTTTCACTTATCTTGACTGTTTCCATAACTCTGGTAAATATTCCCATGCCTCCATCACAAAAAAAAAAAAAGATCCATCTATCCCTAATCTATCCCTACTAGTTATCATCTCATATCTCTCCTACCACTTCTGGCTGAAGATGTCTCATTTTATCATTCAACTAAAAATTTCTCTTAATTGCCAAATCAAATGTTCCTTTCTCAGTTCTCCTCTATCTCATGGTGTTGTTTGACATTATCAATCACCCTCTTTGATACACTCTTCTTTCTAGAGTTTTGTGACTACATTCTCCTAATTCTCTTTCCACCTGTCTGGTTCCTCCATCTTAGTTTCTTTTACTGAACCTTCATCCAAGTCATTCTTCTTAATTATGATTGTTCCATGGGCTTTTTCCTGGACCCTCTTCTCTTTTATCTCAACACTATTTTACTTGGTTATGCCATTAGCTGCCTGAAAACTACTTTCTCTGTGTGCACAATTCTCTAATTATCTAGCCCTAATCTCTTCTCTCTGCCGGATGTGAATTAATCAACTGAACTTTGGTTGTCTTGAACTGGATGTCTGTAGACATCTTGATCTCAGAATATACAAAATTTAACTTTGTCTTTCTTACAAGCTATCCTCCTCTTTCTAATTTTCCTATCTTATCTTATCCCTGTCCTGAGTACCTTCATCTTCGTAGGCACCCAAATTCAATACCTAGGTGTCATAATTAACTCCTTACTTCTCATCTCCCATATGCAATAATTTGTGAAGGTCTGTCTTTTCTACATTTTTAATCTCTCTCATATTCTCTTCTCTTATGTACTGATACCACCATGGTGCAGACCCTTAATACTACATGATAGGAATATTAGACAATCCTCTAAATCCCAGCTAAAATCCCAATTTTTAGGAGATGCCTTTTTTGATCTTCCTTAATTCCATTTAAGAAAGAAATATATTTTCTCATAAGCATTTATATGTGTGTAGATATATGTGTGTGTTTGTGTGTGTATGTGTGCATGTACCCACATATTATATATATATGTATATGTATATATATATATTAAATAATATATGTTATATGTATGTTTTTCCATGCTGTTTTCTATTTTATACTGTGAAAACTTCTTCTGAGAAGTAATTTTATTGTTGTTGCTTTAATCTCTATCCCTTAAAATGTCTGATACAGAGTAGAAATAAGGAAAATT
>WOXC01012314.1:0-325740 GCA_011680675.1 Gymnobelideus leadbeateri
GAGCCGGCCTCAGACACTTAATCCGCACAAACAAAAACCTAGCCGTGTAACCTTGGGCAAGTTACTTAACCCCAATTGCCCTAAAGGGGCGGCTAGGTGGCGCAGTGAGTAAGAGTGCCGGCCTCGGAGTTTGGATGACCCGAGATCAGATCCGGCCTCAGAAAATGAGCACCCACGCATAAATCAAATGACTAGCCGTGTAACCTTGAGCAAGTTACTTAACCCCAATTGCTTTAAAAAAAAAAAAAAAAAAAAAAAGAATAGTGATGTCCCAGATGAGGAAACTGAGGCAAACAGTGCTAACTGACTTGCCCAGGGTCACACAACTAGTAAGTGTCTGAGGCCAGATTTGAACTCATGAAGATGAGTCTTCCTGACTCTAAGCCTGGTACTTTATCTACTGTGCCACCTTTATTTTTATCCCTCCTTATTCCCCCGTACATTGGGGTGGGGGAAGGGAGAATCCTTGTAACAAATAAACATGGACAAACAAAACAAATTCCCACATTGGCCAAAAATATGTATATATCTCCTTCTTTATATTACTGTGTCACCTCTGTATAGCCAAGCAAAACAAATTCCCACATTGGTCATGTCCATAACAAATGTCTTATAACTTTCCCTAAGTCCATCACCTTTCTTGGGTAGTGGCCAGAATCATTGGGCCCCTAGAATCATGGCTGCTAATTGTGTTGATCAGAGTTCTTAAGTCTTTCAGAATTGTTTATTTTTTCAATATTGATGTTATAGTAGAAATTCTTCTGGTTAGGTTATAAGCTCCTTGAGGGCAAGGACTTTCTTTTGCCTCTTTTTTTATTTCCCCCAGCTTAGCAGAGTAGGAGGCACTACATAAATGTTGATTGATTGATTGATTGGTTCAGCTCACTTCATTCTGTGTCAGTTTATAGAGGTCTTCCCAGGTTTCTCTGAAACTGTTTCATGATTCATATTATATTCTCCACTATGTTTATACACCATAATTTGTTCAGCTATTCCCTATTTGATGGACATGCTTCTTGGTTTCAGGTTCTTTGGCATTAGAAAAAGAGCTGCTATAAATATTTTTGTATAGGTGAGAGATCTTTTCCTTTTTCTTTTTTCTCTTATTCGTAGGTCAGAGGATAGATACAGCTTAGTAAGGTTAGGGTATTCAGTTACATTCTTGCATTTTTGATAGAGCCAAATGCTTATAGCTCTGCCAACAGTGCATGAATGTTCCTATGTCCCAAAGCCCCTCCAGAATCTATCATTTTCCCTTTTTTTCAGCTTTGCCAATGGTACCTCAGAGTTGCTTTAATTTTCATTTCCTTCTCATTAGTGATTTGGTTCTTGCTTTTCAAAGTTTTTTTTTGGTGACATTGCTGCTCTTGTATAAATTGTTCTCCTTATTCTCCTTACATTGTATGTCTCATACAAGTCTTCCCGTGTTTCTTGGGAACCATCTCTTTTGTCATCTCTTATGGTACAATAGTCCATTCTATTTATTTACTATAATGTGTTTGGCCATTCTTCAGCTGATGGGTACCATCTTAATTTCTGGTTCTTTGACCATACAAAAAGAATTAGTAAAGATATTTTAGTACGAAGGGCTCATTTTTCTTTTTCTTTGCTCTTTTTGGAATATAGACTTACTGATCTTGCAGGGTCAAAAGGTATGCATGGTTTAGTGACTTTTTAGGTGTCATTCCAGGCTGCTTTGTAAAATGGCTAGATCTATTCATAGCTCCAACAGTGCAGGAATGTCCCTATTTTCCTGTAGCCTCTCCAACATGTCACTTTCACCAGTCTGATAGGTATGAATGGGTATCTGAGACTCCAGAGTGGCTTTAGTTTACATTTCTCTAATTCTTAGTGATTTGGAACTTTTTTTCATGTGATTGTGGATAGTGTGTATTTCTTCCTTTGAAGACTACTTTCCTTTGACTATTTTTCAATTAGGAAATATCTCTTATTCTAATGAATTTGAATCACTTGTTTATATATCTTGAAAATAAGTACTTTATATAAATCAAAGAATTATTTTGTAGATCTAGAAAAAATAATAACAAACGTCATCTGGAAGAACAAAAGGTTGAGAATAATCAAGGGAATTGATGAAAAAAATGTGAAGGAAGGTAGCTTAGCAGTACCAGATTTCAAAGTATATTACAAAGTGGTAATCATCAAAGTAGTCTGGTACTGCCCAAGGAATAGAATGATAGATCAGTGGAATAGATTAAGTACACAACACACAATAGTAAATGACCATAGTAATCTAGTGTTTTATTTATTTTTTTAACGTTGTTTTTATTTTTCTTATATTTCCCTCCTACCCATCCCACCCCCCACCTGGTCCATTCCCTAGTTTGATCCTGTCCCTCTTCAAAAGAGAGTACTTCCAACCTCCCCTCCCCCTAGGATGCCCTCCCCTCCATCACCCTCCCTCTCATCCTCCTTCCCCCTACTCTCCTGCAGGGTGAGTTATCCTATTTAGTATGTATGTGATTCTCTCCTTGAGCCAAATTCAATGAGAATAAGGTTTTGCCTTTTTGCCTTCCTGTTCTTCCCCTCCCCTGCAACTACTTCCCCTTGCCTCTTCTACATGAGATAATTTACCCTACTCTGTCTCTCCTCGTCTCCTCTTGTCACTTTCCTCTCTCACCTCTTAACTTCACTCCTTAAGTATCATCCCTTCCCACCAAATTCAACCTGTGCCCTCTATCCATGTATACCTGTAAACATATATACACACATTCACTTATGTATTCATATGTCCATATACCCTTCTTCCATTATTTTCATAACGAGAAAGGTTTCATCAGACACAGTTATTGTTTTTCCATGTAGGAATGTAAATAGTTCAACTTTGATAAGTTCCTTTTGATTTCTTTTCCCTGTTTACCTTCTCAAGCATCTCTTGCTTCTTGTGTCTGACTGTCAAATTTTCTATTCAACTCTGGTTTTTTCCTCAAGAATGCTTGAAAGTCCTCTATTCCACCGAATGACCATGTTTTCCCCTGAAACAAGATACTCAGTTTTGCTGGGTAGGTGACCCTTGGCTTCAATCCCAGCTCTTTTGCCCTCTGGAATATCATATTCCATGCCCTTCAATCCCTCAGTGTAGAAGCTGCCAGGTCCTGGGCTGTTCTGATTGTGTTTCCACAATATTGAAATTGTTTCTTCCTGGCTGCTTGTAGTATTTTCTCCTTGATCTGGGAGTTCTGGAACCTGGCTATAATATTCCTGGGAGTTTTCTTTTTGGGATCCTTTTTAGGAGGCGATCAGTGGATTCTTTCAACATCTGTTTCCCCCTCTGGGTCTAAAACATCATAGCAATTTTCCTTGAGAATTTCTTGGAAGATGATTTCTAGGTTCTTTCTTTGATCATGACTTTCAGGTAGTCCAGCATCTTGATTTCTCATAAATTCATTGGCTTTCATTTGCTCCAGTCTAACTCTGAAGGAATGATTCTCCTCAATGAGCTTTTGATATTCTTTTTCCATCTGGTAAATTTGGCTTTTTAAGGCATTCTTCTCTTCCTTGCCTTCCTGAGACTCTTTTGCCATTTGAGTTAGTCTATTTTTGAAGGTGTTGTTTTCCTCAGTCAGGCTGTTGACTGTCATTTCATACTTTTCTTGCATCTTTCTCATTTCTCTTCCCAATTTTCCCCCACTTCTCTTATCTGCTTCTTAAGGTCCTCTATGGCCTGTAGCCAGCTTGTATTTTCATTTGGGGCTTTTGGTGCAGGAGTTCTGACCTCACAGTCCTCCTCCTGTTCCATGCTTTGATCCTCTTTGCCCCCAAAATAGGAGTCTAAAGTTGCATTTTTCTGTTTATTTTTTTTCCTTTGCCTAGGCATATTGCCACTTAATTACTTGATTTTTGGTCTTGTTGCCACAGTAGGACTCTGCCACCAGACAGGAGAGCTTCCATCCCAAATGTGGGGTCTTCACAACTTCCAGAGGTTGGGTGGTCTCTGTAAAGCCTCCACCTGCTCTGGCAAATTGGATACCCACCCCTGACCTCCCCCCAAGACCACAATCCAGATCCAGGCAGGTTAAAGCAAGAGTGATTAACCCCCAGACTGATTTCTGGATCTCTCTACAGTTCACAGACCAGGAGCTGGAGCTGCCACTGACCCTGCAAAATGGCCTGTGTGCTGCATTTCCTCAGCAGCTTTTCGCCCCCAGGGGAGGAAGCCGACATGACACATTCCCCAAATACTGGTCCCAAAGTCCATAGGGCACTAACCTCTCACTTTGTCCTCGGCATATCTGTGCTGATAATTCTGGAATCGCCACAGATGCTGGTGTTCTGGGGTCCCTCCGGCCAGCTGCTGGCCCAGCCGCCCTGGGGTTAAAGCGGCAGCTCACATGGGCCTGGACTCGGCTCCTAGAGCACTGCGCTGTTGGTTCCCAGCACACTGTGCTGCCCACTCTCAGAGCGCTGCACTGGCCACTCCCTGCAGGGCTGCTGGGCTGTCCTCAGCAGGAGGTTAGCTTCTCTGTGTCGTTCTGTGGGTGCTGGGGCTCCAGAAGTTGTTCAGAGTCCCCTTTTACATTGTTTGGAAGTGGTGTGGGGCAGAGCACCTTGGAAGTGCTGTTTCTACTCCGCCATCTTGGCTCCTCCCCCAATCTAATGTTTTATAAACACAAAGATCCAAGCTTTTAGAACAGAAACTCATTATCTGACAAAAATTGTTGGGAAAATTGGAAAGCAGTTTGGAAGAAATTAAGTGTGGATCTGAAAGGATCAACATCTCCCACCCTATACCAAGATAAAGTCAAAATGGGTTCATGATTTAGACATAAAGGATGATACCATAAGCAAATTAAAGAACCATGAAATTTTACCTGTCAGAGATCTATGAATAAAGGAAGAGTTTATGACCAACAAGAAATAAGGAAGGTCATGGGAAGTAAAATGGATAATTTTGATTACATGAAATTAAGGTGGTTTTTTTTTTTTAAAGCAATTGGGGTTAAGTAACTTGCTCAAGGTTACACGGCTAGTCATTTGATTTATGCGTGGGTGCTCATTTTCTGAGGCCGGATCTGATCTCGGGTCATCCAAACTCCGAGGCCGGCTCTCTTACTCACTGAGCCACCTAGCCGCCCCTTTAGGGCAATTGGGGTTAAGTAACTTGCCCAAGGTTACACGGCTAGGTTTTTGTTTGTGCGGATTAAGTGTCAGAAGCCGGCTCCGAACTCAGGGCCTTCTGATTCCAGGGCCGGCGCTCTATTCACTGCGCCACCTAGCCGCCCGGTGGGTTTTTTTTTTAGCACAAACAAAACCAAAGAGCCATGTAGCCAAAATTAGAAGGAAAGCAGGAAATTTTGAAAAAAAAATTATTTGTAGAAAGTCTTTGTGATAAAAGTATCATTTTCCAAATATATATATATATATATATATATATATATATTGAACCAAATTTATAAAAATAAGAACCATTCTCCAATTGATAAATTATCAAAGGACATGAACAGACAGTTTTCAGCAGAAGAAATCAAAGTTACCTATAGTCCTATGAAAAATACATTGAATTACTATTAATTAGAGAAATGCAAATTAAAACAACTGAGATACCACCTCACACTTATCAGATTGGCAAATATGATGGAAAAGGAAACTGACAAATGCTGGAGGGTATGTGGAAAAATTGGGGTACAAGTGCACTGTTGGTAGAGTTGTGCATTGATCCAACCATTCTGGAGAACAATTTGGAACTATACTCAAAAAGCTATAAAATGTGCATACCCTTTGACCCAGCAATACCACTATTACCTCTGTATTCCAAAGCAATCAAAGAAAAAAGGAAAAGGACCCTTATATAACAAAAATATTTGTAAAAGCTCTTTTTGTGGTGGCAAAATATTGGAAATTGAAGGGATGACCATTAATTAGGGAATGGTTGAACAAGTTGTGGTGTATGATTGTAATGGAATAATTGTGTGCTATAAGAAATGATGAGCAGATGATTTCAGAAAAACCTGGGAAGACATGTATAAACTGATACAGTGTGAAATAAGCAGAACCAGAAGATCATTGTACATAGTAGCAGCAATGTTATAATGATGATCAACTGTGAAAGACTTGGCTACTCTGACCAAGAAGTAATGTAAGGCAATTCTGAAGGACCCATGATGAAAAATGCTATCTAGCTCTAGAGAGAGAATTGATGAACTTTGCAAAGTGAAGTATAATTTTTCACTCTCTTTATTTTTATTTCCTTTTCTTGTAATATGACTAATATGGAAATATGTTTGCACAATTTCACATATATAATTGAGATCATTATTGCTTACTTTTTCTCAATGTATTGGGAGGGGCTGGTGGAAGAGAGAATTTGTTACTCAAAATTTTAGTAAAATATATTAAAAATAAATGATACATTTTAAAAAAGTTTTCCCTTCTACTTTTTTCCCCCTAAAAATATTTATTCTCCTTTCTTTCTTCCTTTTCTTATCTCTTTATCACATGGGTAATAATGCATTTTAAATTAAAATAGTTCCACTAGTAAAAACCTCATAAGCTAGACAGTGTGATTTACTATATCATCTTCTTTTTGAATCTTTTTTTATTAATTTGTTTGTTTATTTTTAGTTTACAGGATTCAATTCCATAGTTCCTTGAGTTTAAAATTTCCCTTTCCTCCTTCCCCCCAGCCCTCCCCCACAGCCCCCACGAGGGCATATAGTCCAATATAGGATCTGCAAATACTTTTTTTTTTTTTGCTTTTTGGAGGGCAATTGGGGTTAAGTAACTTGCCCGAGGTCATACGGCTAGGTTTTTGTTTGTGTGTGTGTAAAGTGTCTGAGGTCGGATCCGAACTCAGGTCCTTCTGACTCCAGGGCCGGCACTCTACTCACTGTGCCACCTAGCCGCCCCTGCAAATACTTTCACATTAGACATTAGTCAGGTTACAAAGGTGTATTGTACTAGATGGAATGAAAAATGGTAAAAGAGGAAATAAAACCAAACAATGAAAAGAAAAAGATCAAGTAGTTTGCTTCTATCAGGATTCAAACTCAATTCTTTCTAGTTCTTTCTCTGGATGTCGCATCTCTTTCCTTCATGAGTCTTTTGGGATTGACTTATATCACTGCATTGCTTAGAAGAGTCCAGTCTGTCATCGTTGGTCATCACACATATGTTGTGTCTGTGACTGTATACAAATTTCTCCTGGTTCTACTCTTCTCACTCAGCATCAGTTTGTATAAGCCTCTCCAGGTAAATATGAAGTCTGTCTGTTCCTTGTTTCTTATAGCACGATAGTATTCCATTACATGCATATACCACAACTTGTTTAGCCATTCCCCAATTGATTCCCCTTCTACTTTAATCTGTATTTGTCTTGATTATGTGAAATTTTAAACATTTTATGTAATCAAAATTGTCTGTTTTATCTTCTGTGATGTTCTCTATTCTTTATTTGGCCATGAATTCTTTTTCTTTTTATATCAAAAGTAATTTCTTTTCTCTTCTAATTTACCACATTAGCTTTTATATTTAAGTCATGTATCCCTTCAGAGTTTATCTTGTAAGTGGTTTTTCCAAACTTTTTATGAGCCTAATTTATACAAATATTGAGGATATCATTGCTAAAGGGATGAAGTGGACTTTTGTAAATGACATTTTGTAGCATATCACAACTTTGCAGCCACAAAATTGTTTGAAAGATGCACAGAATACACTATTGAAAGTGGGTTTTTTTGTTGACTATAAATAAGCTTTTTATTTGGTAATAATGTAAGGTGGCGTTTTAACGGCTCTTCTATAGTTATCTCCCATACTCTGATACTTTAATAGAACTGTGTTCTCATCGATGTATTTCCACCAATGAACCCATATATTCCCTTCCACTCTGTATAACTCTTGCCCTGTTTTAATCAAACAAGAAATATTTATTTTTCATATCTGTAATTTTAAAAATTCTGAACCTATACATATAAGATGTGCATATGGAAATGTACATCTTATAACCATATATATATATGTTATTTATATAGAATAAGAATATACATTAAACAGCATATTTCTATTATGTAGTTTGTTTTTCTTTAAGATACAGTCTATTGGGGTGGCTAGGTGGCGCAGTGAGTAAAGCGCTGGCCCTGGAGTCAGAAGGACCTGAGTTTGGATCCGGCCTCAGACACTTAACGCATACACAAATAAAAACCTAGCCGTGTGACCTTGGGCAAGTTACTTAACCCCAATTGCCCAAAAAAAAAAAAAATACAGTCTATCTTCAACATTGCTGAATTTAATTTTTACAACTTCAAGTATTTGGGTGATTTTATTAGTAACCTCATTTTCACTTTCATGTTGGTAACACAAATAGCAAATGCCTATAGGGCATTTATTTTATCCTATAGGAAAAAAATGCAGAAGATGTCAAGGACTCATGGGAAGTCCCAAACAGATACAGAAGACTCAAAGGGGAGTTGAACTTGAAGTTACCATTTAGGGCAACACTGACATTTCAATGAAATTCTTCACACTCTGACTTTTCCCACACCTATCCACCCTGTGACTCTCACCCCCACATTCTACACAAGTCCTTTCAGTCTCATAGTGTCATCTTGTCTCTTGACAGAAGGTCAGCTACTTTGGGGACTGCTGGACAGGTACCACTTTTCTCATGGAATGTTCACTGTCCAAATAAATCACTTTAACATTTATGTCCCAGTCTCTTGATCCTCCATGTCATTTATTATTGTTCCCTCTAACCTCTATGTCATGGGAGCAGACCTATTCTTTTTTTTTTTTTGTTGTTGTTTTTTCTTCTTCTTCTTTTTTAATTAATTAATTTATTTTAAGTTGTCAGCATCCACTTCCATGAGATTTTGAGTTCCAAATTTTCTCTTCCTTCTTCCCCTCCCTCTACCCCAAGACAGCATACAATATATTTTCACATTAGTCATTGTGACTATTTACAACATTAGTTGTAAAGAACAATCTTCAATCTGCGTTCAGACTCCATAGTTCTTTTTTCTGTATGTGAATAGCATTTTCCATCATGAGTCTTTTGGAGTTATCTTACATCCTTGCATTGCTAAGAAGAGCTAAGACTATCGAAGTTAGTCATTGTACATTGTTGTTGTTACTGTGTACAGTATTCTCCTGGTTCTGCTCACTTCACTCAGCATCATTTCATGTAAGTCTTTCCAGGTTTTTCTGAACTCTATGGAGCAGCCCTATTTTTTCTAGGCTGGAGACAACCTCTTCTTGTCTGCTTAGAAGTTCAAATTCTCGGGGTCATTATTTTCAAGGCAATTTCCAAGGCTATCACTGCTCAGTAAATCTCATTTCTCTGTCAGAAGATATACTGCCTAGGAAATAATATTAGTAATTGCTAGTATTTTTTCAATAAAGTCCTTTAAGGTTTATAGAGCTCCTTATAATATGTTTGATCTTCACAACCCTGAGAGGCAGGTGCTATTATTATCCCCACTTTACAGATGAAGAAATTGATGTTCCATTACCCCTAATATACTATAATATATTCAGTCATTCCTCAGTTGATGGTCAATCCCATAATTTCCTGTTCTTTGTCACTACAACATGAACATCCACATACATAATATACATGTATGTATGCATATATACATACATTTTGTGTGTGTGGGGGTCATTTTTAAAATTTGATTTTGGGGGGGATATAGGCCAGTAGTGGTATTGCTGTTAAAGGACATGTACTAGTTAGTAGTTTTGTAGCACAGTTCTAAATTGCTTTCCAAAATGGCTAGACCAGACCTTGGGCAAATCACTTAACTCCAATTGCCCTCCAAAAAAAAAAAAAAAAAAAGCAAAATGGCTAGACCAAATCACAGCTCTATCAGAAGTACATTAAAGTGCCTCTTTTCCCTCAAACTCTTCATCATTTATTTTCTTTTTAAATCAACTTTGTCAATTTGATGAGTGTGAGGTAGAACCTCAGAGTTGGCTATAATTTGAGTTTCTCTAATTATTAATGATTTGGAACAGTTTTTTTTTCATTTTTCTATTCATAGCTTAGGTTTCTTCTTTTGAAAGCTGCCTATTCATATCCTTTGACAATTTATCAGTTGGGATTGTCTCTCAGTCTTATAAATTTGAAACAATGCCTTATAAATCTTTGAAATGAGACCTTCAACAGAAAAACTTGCAGCAAAGATATTGCTCAGTTAACTGTTTCCTTTCTAATATCAACAGCATTCAACATTCACTCTTTTTTAGGTTGGCTTCTCTAAGCTACAGGAAAAGAAAAAATCCTAAACCCAGATTTTTGCCCCATTTTCACATGTGGAAGGACAGTTTCATTTTGTTTTCCAGTATGGCCTCTTCTTTTGTTCTGCCTGAGGTGGTAGGAGTTAGAGTTGTATTGGGGGAAGGGGTCTAGAGTTAAGACTGGTATGAATCTCTGGATTACTAAGGGACAGACACTGTGGTCCCCAACTGGCCAAAGATTCCCCAGCACTGATGCTGTAGATTTGGTGCAGTCCATGGCCGCTCACTAGCCCTTCTTCTTTTTCCCTTGCTCAGAGAAAAAATCCTAAACCCAGATTTTTGCCCCATTTTCACATGTGGAAGGACAGTTTCATTTTGTTTTCCAGTATAGCCTCTTCTTTTGTTCTGCCTGAGGTGGTAGGAGTTAGAGTTGTATTGGGGGAAGGGGTCTAGAGTTAAGACTGGTATGAATCTCTGGATTACTAAGGGACAGACACTGTGGTCCCCAACTGGCCAAAGATTCCCCAGCACTGATGCTGTAGATTTGGTGCAGTCTATGGCCGCTCACTAGCCCTTCTTCTTTTTCCCTTGCTCAGAGCACAATCACAACTTCTTTTCCTTCCTTTCTTTCCTTTTAAATCCTTCTTCCTAATCCATCCTCCAATGTTATAGATTTTGTTTTGTTTAGGATGTATCCCTTCCTTAATGTCTCCCTCTTCTTCCTTCTTCCCTTTCCCTTTTGTTTCCTTGTTGAGTGTAATATATTTCTACACTCAATTTAGTGTGTATTTATTCTTCCCCCTTTTAACCATTTCCTATGAAAATGAGTTTCATTTTGATCCTTCATCCTTTCATCTTTGTATATGTCATCATCTTTTAACCAAGCTATGTGAAATAATTTGCTCTACCTTTCCTCTAGTTTATTCCTTTTCTATTTCTTTCTTTTTTTCTTTTAAGATTATCAAAACATGAACAAACAAGCAAACAAAACCCATTTCTAGGCCTTCTATATTATTAGATCTTGTTTCTGAGTCCTGACCTTGATCAAATTATGAGGGGACATGTATCATCTCCCTTTATTTATTTTTCAAATGCTTTATTAACTTCTGGTTTATTTCATTCATTTCTACCAGTTTTTGTGTTACAAATTTTCTCCCTGTTTTTCCCCTACCCCAAAATAGCAGTCCCCCAGGATAAATTTTTAAACATTTGGTTTTAAAACTTTGAATTCCAAATTCATTCCCTTCCTCCCTTGACACCCACTAGGAAGATAAGCAATTCAATATAGGTTGTACATGTGTAGCTAATACAAAACATTACCATAGTAGATATATTGTAGAAGACTGATTATATTTCCTTCCCTCCTATCGCACCTCCCACTTGTACTATTTTCTACTTTGGTCCTGTCCCTTTTCAAAAGTGGGTGCTTCCAACTTCCCTCCCCGCCAGCCTGCCCTCCCTTCCATCAATCCCCATCTCATCCCCTTCCCCTCTACTGTCCTGTAGGGTAAGATACCCTATTTCATGTGTGTCATTCCCTCCATGAGCCAAATTCAATGATAATAAGGTTGACCCATTCCCTTATGCCTTCCTGTTCTTCCCCTCCATTGTACCCATTTTCCCTTGCCTCTTCTATATGAGATAGTTTACCCCATTCTGTCTTTCCCCATCTCCTCTCATTATATTCCTCTCTCAACTCTTGATTTCACCTTTTAAGTATCATCCCTTCCTATTAAATAGTTCTTGTGCCCTCTATCTATGTATACCTGTAAACATATATATACATATTCACATATGTATTCATATGCCTATATACCCTCTAATAAAGACTATATGTACACACACACACACACACACATATTTCTATTCCCTTCAACTATTTTCATACTGAGAAAAGTTTCATCAGTTACAATTATCATTTTTCCATGTCGGCATGTAAATAGTTCAACTTTGATAAGTTCCTTATGATTACTTTTCCCTGTTTACCTTCTCGTACTGCTCTTGCTTCTTATATCTGAATGTCAAGTTTTCTATTCAACTCTGGTTTTTTCTTCAAGAATACTTGAAAGTTGGAGTTGTTCATAGAGGTGGTGGTGGTGGAGGCTGCCCAGCCAGGGCAGCAGAGGCTGAGGTTGGGGCAGCCAGCGCAGGCGGCCACACTCTAAAGTTCTTTTAGGGGGCACACGTCCAAGCCACTCTCCCCCCAGATCACCTCCAAACTATGTAAAAGGAGACTCTGAACAACTTCTGGAGCCCCAGCACCCACAGAACGACACAGAGAAGCTAACCTCCCGCTGAGGACAGCCCAGCAGTCCTGCAGGAATGACCAGCACAGCACTCTGGGAGTTGGCAGTGCAGTGTGCGAAGAGCTGAGCCCAGGTCCTCGTGAGCTGCGGTTTTAGCCCCAGGGCTGCTGGGCCAGCAGCTGGCTGGAGGGACCCCAGAACACCAGCAGCTGTGGCGATTCCAGAATTATCAACATAGACATGCCTAGGACAGTGAGAGGTTAGTGCCTTATGGACTTTGGGACCAGTATTTGGGGAATGCGTCGGCTTCCTCCCCTGGGGGCTAGAAGCTGCTGAGGAAACACGCTATATTGTAGTTTTCAGTGGCAGCTCCAGCTCCTGGCCTGTGAACTGTAGGGAGATCCAGCGAGCAGTCTTGGGGGGTAATTGCTCTTGCTTTAACCTCCCTGGATCTGGATTGTGGTCTGGGGTAGAGGTGGTGGGGTCGGTATCCAGCTTGCCAGAAACGGAAGTTGTGAAGATCCCACAAGTTTGGGACGGAAGCTCCCCTGTCTGGTGGCAGAGTCCTACTGTGGCAACAAGCCCAAAAGTCAAGTAATTAAGTGGCAACATGCCAAGGCAAGGGAAACAAAATAAACAGAAAAATGAAACATTAGACTCCTATTTTGGGGGCAAAGAGGATTGAAGCATGGAACAGGAAGAGGACTGTGAGGTCAGAAATCCTGCTCCAAAAGCCCCAAAGGAAAATATGAGTGAGGTACAGGCCATAGAGGACCTTAAGAAGAACTTTAAAAATAAAATAAGAGAAGTGGAGGAAAAATTGGTAAGAGAAATGAGAAGGATGCAGGAAAAGTATGAAATGAGGGTCAACAGCCTGACTGAGGAAAACAACACCTTAAAAATAGACTAACACAAATGGCAAAGGAGGCCCAAAAGGGCAATGAGGAGAAGAATGCCTTAAAAAGTCGAATTTTCCAGATGGAAAAAGAATCTCAAAAGCTCACTGAGGAGATTAATTCCTTCAGAGTTAGACTGGAGCAAATGGAAACTAGTGACTTTATGAGAAATCAAGATGCTATTAAACAGATCCAAACAAATGAAAGAATAGAAGGCAATGTGAAATATCTCATGGGAAAAACCACTGACCTGGGAAATAGATACAGGAGAGATAATTTAAAAATTATTGGACTACCTGAAAACCATGATCAAAGAAAGAACCTAGAAATCACCCTTCAAGAAATTCTCAAGAAAAATTGCCCTGATGTTTTAGACCCAGAGGGCAAAATAGAGGTTGAAAGAATCCACTGATCATCTCCTGAAAAAGATCCCAAAAAGAAAACTCCCAGGAATATTATAGCCAGGTTCCAGAATCCCCAGATCAAGGAGAAAATACTACAAACAGCCAGGAAGAAACAATTCCAATATTGTGGAAACACAATCAGAATAGCACAGGACCTGGCAGCTTCTACACTGAGGGACTGAAGGGCGTGGAATATGATATTCCAGAGGGCAAAAGAGCTGGGATTGAAGCCAAGGGTCACCTACCCAGCAAAACTGAGTATCTTGTTTCAGGGGAAAACATGGTCATTCGGTGGAATAGAGGACTTTCAAGCATTCTTGAGGAAAAAACCAGAGTTGAATAGAAAATTTGACATCCATACACAAGAAGCAAGAGATGCCTGAGAAGGTAATCAGGGAAAATAAATCAAAAGGAACTTATCAAAGTTGACCTATTTACATTCCTACATGGGAAAACAAAACTGTGACTGATGAAACCTTTCTCAGTATGAAAATAATGGAAGAAGGGTGTATGGTCATATGAATACATATGTGAATGTGTGTATATATGTTTACAGTTATACATGGATAGAGGGCATAGGTTGAATTTGTTGGGAAGGGATGATACTTAAGGGGTGAAATTATGAGATGAGAGAGGAAAGTGGCAAGAGAAGATGGGGAGAGACAGGGTAGGGTAAACTATCTCATGTAGAAGAAGCAAGGGGAAGTGGCTGCAGGGGAGAAGAATAGGAAGGCAAAACGGAAAACCACATTCTCGTTGAATTTGGTTCAGGGAGAGAATGACATACATACTAAATGGGATATCTCAACCTGCAGCAGAATAGGGGGAAGGGGGAGGAGAGGAGGGATGATGGATGGGAGGCCATTCTTGGGGGGAGGGGAAGTTGGAAGTACCCACTATGGAAGAGGGACAGGATCAAGTAGGGAATGGACCAGGTGGGGGGTAGGATGAGTGGGAAGGAATTATAAGCAGCCTTGTACAATATATCTACTATGGTAATGTTTTGCATAGCTAGACATGTACAACATATACTGAATTACTTATCTTCCCAGAGGGAATGGGTGACAAGGGAAGAAGGGAATAGATCTGAAATTCGAGGTCTTAAAATTAAATGTTTCAAATATATATAAATACTAATATTAATACTCCTTTGCATGTAATTGGGAGATAAGATGTGCAGGCATTGGGGCACAGAGATTCACCTTGCTCTAATGGAAAAGTCGAAGGGTGTATGGGAGAAGATATGGGAGAGAGCAGATTGGAGGAAGCGATATCTTGTGGGACTGTTATTCTGGGATGGTGGGTAGGGGAAAAACAGGGAAAAAATTGTAACTCAAAATCTGGCGGAAATGAATGATGTAAAACAGAAGTTAATAAAGCGTTTGTTTAAAAAAAAGAATACTTGAAAGTCCTCTATTCCACTGAATGACCATATTTTCCCCTGAAATATGATACTCAGTTTTTCTGGGTAGGTGATTCTTGGTTTTAATCCCAGATCCTTTGACCTCTGGAATATCATATTCCAGGCCCTTAGATCCCTCATTGTAGAAGCTACCAGATCCTGTGTTATCCTGATTGTGTTTCCACAATATTCAAGTTGCTTCTTCCTGGCTGCTTGTAATATTCTCTCCTTGATCTGGGGATTCTGGAACCTGGCTATAATATTCCTGGGAGTTTTCTTTTTGGGATCTTTTTCAGGAGGTGATCAGTGGATTCTTTCAACCTTTATTTTGCCCTCTGGTTCTAATACATCAGGGCAGTTTTCCTTGAGAATTTCTTGGAGGATGATTTTTAGGCTCTTTCTTTGATCATGGCTTTTGGGTAGTCCAATAATTTTAAAATTATCTCTCTTGGATCTATTTTCCAGGTCAGTGGTTTTCCCCATGAGATATTTCACATTGTCTTCTATTTTTTCATTTGTTTGGATCTGCTTAATAGTATCTTGATTTCTCCTAAAGTCACTAGCTTCCATTTGCTCCAGTCTAATTCTGAAGGAATGATTCTCCTCAGTGAGCTTTTGAGATTCTTTTTCCATCTGGCAAATTTGGCTTTTTAAGGGATTCCTCTCCTCATTGCCTTTTTGAACATCTTTTGCCATTTGAGTTAATCTATTTTTAAGGCGTTATTTTCCTCAGTCAGGCTGTTGACTCTCCTTTCATAATTTTCTTGCATCATTTTCATTTCTCTTCCCAATTTTTCTCCACTTCTCTCATCTGCTTCTTAAGCTATTCTATGGTTTGTAATCAGCTTGTATTTTCCTTTGAAGTTTTTTGTGCAGGAGTTCTAACTTTACTGTCTTTCTCCTGTTCCATGCTTTGATCCTTTTTGCCCCCAAAATAGTTGTCCAATATTGGATTTTTCTGTTTGTTTTGCTTCCTTTGCCTGGGCATGTTGACACTTAATTACTTGACTTTTGGGCTTATTGCCACAGTAGGACTCTGTCACCAGACAGGGGAGCTTCTGTCCCAAACGCTGGAGTTTTCTCAGCTGCTGGAGGTATTTGTTGGGTGCCCTCTCTGAAGCCTCCACATTCTCTGGCAAGCTGGTCACATACTCAAGGACCTCCACCCCAGACCACAATCCAGATCCAAGAAGGTTAAAGCAGGAGAAATTACCCCTCAGACTGGTCGCTGGGTCCCCCTACAGTCTGCAGGCCAGGAGTGGAACTGCAACGTGGAGCCAGCTGTGCCAAAGCATCTCAGCGGCTTCTCACCGGGGGGGCAAAAGCTGATGCTCTTCCAACTGCTGGTCCCAAAGTCCATAGTGCACTGACCTCTCACTTTGTCCTTAGCATCTATGTGTTGATAATTCTGGAAACAGCCACAGCTGCTGGTGTTCTGATGTCCCTTGAGCCAGCTGCTGGTCAGGCCCATGTAGCCTGGGGCTAAAACCTCATCTCCAGCCAGGATGGGGTTGGCTCCCAGAGTGCTGTGCTGGCCACTCCCTCAGTGGGAGGTTAGCTTCTTTGTGTCATTTTGTGGGTTCTGTAGCTCCAAAGTTTGTTCAGAGTCCTCTTTTACATGAATTGGGGAAGGTAGAAGCTGGAGCCACGCAGAAGTGCTGTTTCTATTCAGCCATTTTGACTCTGCCTGTCATCTCCCTTTATTAGAATGTAAGCAGTTTAATTTCTTGTTGATTGTTTAATTTCTTATGATTGCTTGCTCTGATCTTTTCATTAAGATTGCATTTCATTAAAGTTCCTTTTTTTTCTGAGGGGGGCATCCTGGAGAATTTTACTCAGTTTTTCAGGGTAAATTATTCTTGGTCGTAAGAAATAGTTGAATTCTGGAATAGTGTTCCACACTGTTCTCTTTTACAGTGGTAGCTACTAAGCACATCTATTTTTTAATGCTTCAATCTGTATTTAGATACCATCAGTTCTTTCTCTGAGCATGGATAGCATAATTTATATATTAAGTCCTTCAGATTTGGATCAATGTATTACTGAGAATAGCTAAGTCATTCATGGCTGATCATCTTACAATATTGCTGTTACTTTGTACATAGTACCTTTCACTTTGCATCAACCCATACAAATCTTTCCAGGTTTTTTTGAGAGCATCCTGCTCATCTTTTCTTTTAGTACAATAGTATTCCATCAAAATCACATACCACAGCTTGTTCAGTAATTCCCCAATTAATTGGCATCCCCTCAAGTTTTAATTCTTTTTTTTTTTTGTTTTTTTTTTTTTTTTTGTTTTTAAAGCAATTGGGGTTAAGTAACTTGCTCAAGGTTACACGGCTAGTCATTTGATTTATGCGTGGGTGCCCATTTTCTGAGGCCGGATCTGATCTCGGGTCATCCAAACTCCGAGGCTGGTGCTCTTACTCACTGCGCCACCTAGCCGCCCCTTTTAGGGCAATTGGGGTTAAGTAACTTGCCCAAGGTTACACGGCTAGGTTTTTTGTTTGTGCGGATTAAGTGTCGGAGGCCGGCTCCGAACTCAGGTCCTTCTGATTCCAGGGCCGGCGCTCTATTCACTGCGCCACCTAGCCGCCCCTCAAGTTTTAATTCTTTATGCCCAGAAAAAAAGCTGCTATAAATATTTTTGCATATATAGGTGCTTTTCCTTTTTTTTTTTTTTAATTTCCTTTAGGATATAGACCTACTAGTGATATTGCTGGGTCAAAGAGTATGACTGGTTTTATAGCCCTTTGGGCATAGTTCCAAATTGCTCTAGAGAATGGTTGAATCAGTTCACAACTCCACAGACTAAGAAATTAATGTCTCATTTTCCCCACATCCCTTCCAACACTTGTCATTTACCTTTTCTATCCTATTAGACAATATAATATATTTTATTATGATTGTTTTATCATAATTTTTTAAATTTGCATTTCTCCAATCAGTACTGAGAATATTTTTTATATGGCTATACATATTTTTCATTACTTCATCTGAAAACTGATTATATCTTTTGATCATTTATCAGCTAGGGAATGGCTCTTATTTTGACTCAGCTCTCTATATGTTCAAGAAATGAGCCTTTTATCAGAGAAACTTGCTTCAAAATTTTTTCACAGTTACTATTGCTAACTGTATTTCCCTCCATCCTATTCCCCCATCCCATTTATGATATCCTCTCTCTCTTCACCCTGTTCCTCCTCAAAAGAAGCACATCAATTTCTGAAAAGGACCTTCAATGAGTTATACAGTCGCTGCACTCATTATCCCTCTCACTTTCCAGACCAAATCATCCTGCCCTGGCCATCGTATCCCCTATATTGGTATTTTCCCTTTTAAGATGTGTGTTTCTTGCAGAAAAGTTTTGCTTGCTTGGTATTATAGTTCCAGTGTTTGGTACAGTGTTTGGCAAATAGTGAGTAGTTAATAATGATTTTTCATACTTAAGCTCAATAAAGACAAAAACATGGGCTAGATGGGTAGGGAAAAGTGACTATATCTCCTTAGCTTTTCTTTTGTTTTGGCTCAAATTAATTTGCATGCTAAAGCAGGGAGATACATAGGAGTATCTAAGAGTGTCTAAGAGTAACTCTAAGTTGGATGTAATGGAAGGCTTTGGTCTTTACCAAAGGATAGACCTAATCCTGAAATTGTTAGGATGGTCCTTAACAGATAAGCCCAGAAGATACTAGCATAGAATAGCTTTCAGCAGACACTACAAGACCAACTAGAACCAGCCAAACAGTGATTCCAGTGGTAAAGTCTTTGGACCAGCAGAGCAAAGTACCAACTGAAATGATCTATATAGCAGTCACCACAGGACCAATGAAAAACCCATATCCTTATACTTAAAAGAGTTTGACCTAGTAATCCACATGAGAAAAACCAAATGAACAGAGGATATCTATTGTCCAGGCTCTGATATGCAGCTGGATAAACAGTCAGTCCACAGAGCTAGCCTATCAATAAATAATAGACTACAGGAACTACAACTGGGCAAGTAATTAAGCACAGAATTTAAAAGGAGAAAGAGAGAAAGATTGCATTTGTGAAATTGGAAAGGGCTTTTGATGACCACCAAGCTTCTCCCCAAAACAAAAATCTGTTTTTTGGATATCAGTATTCTTACAGTGATGCTATGAGTTTCTCATCATGTAGTACATGTTCATCATTTTCATGCCATGTCCCTTTGTTCCCTCCACTTCCAACCTAGCACTCAAGATCCTGTATGAAAGCCCTGACTTACTCATTAGTAGAATTTACCATATAGGGAGACACATACTCATATGGGGAAGTGGAGGCTGTGGAGAGGTGTTTTGGACTGGGAAGTCGTAGAGATGATGATAAGTTTATTGGAAAGAGTACTAGACTGGGACTGGAGATGTGATCTCTTACTTAGGTTAACAATAATAATGATAGGTAGCGTTTATGTAGCAACTTTGAGTTTGAAAATAACTTTACATATGTTATCTTATTTAGTCCTTTCACTGACTATAAGATAGGTGTTATTATTATTCCTGTTTTACAGTTAAGGAAACTGAAGCATAAAAGGGAAGTGACTTGCCCAGTGTCTCACAGCTAGTAAGTGTCTGAGGCTGTCCTCTGGGTCTAGACCTTTAGCCACTTTGTCACTAATTGCCTTAGGTTCTATTGTTAACTCCCTATCAGTCCTTATACAAATCCCTTACTTTATCTTTTTTTAGTACTATCCTCTGAAATACCAGTTAACCCTGGAATTCAACTGTAGGCAAACTGATTTGCCTGAGCCTTTGGATTTCCACTTATTGAGGCTAAAAGTTTATTTTTAGAGAGCCTACTTGGAGTAAAGAAAAGGTAAATAATTTTGTGAAGATTGTTCCCAAGAGAAACTTTGCTAAAGTTCAAAGTTGCATTCTTTATGCCCTGAACCAGGCCAATAATCCTGAGGCCTGGACATCTGAGCCAACATTATTTATTTATACTATATGTGTTAGACTAGATGTTCTTCCTCTAAGGCCCTTGGCAGCACTAAATAAGTATGCCCTTGAACTTTACACTCAGGAACAAGGGTCTATTTATCTAGAGCAGAAACCTGTGGAAAGACCAGCTCTTCTTTTTTTTTTCTTCCCACTCTTCCAGAGGGAAGGGAGAAATTGCGGGGCCTTCCCTATCCTAGAAATTCACCTTTAATGGCCTGACATCATGGGAAATTGCTCAGCTTGTTTTGTCGAGGTTGTCTGACTTGAACATGAACAAGGAACTTCTTGTAATTCCTTTCTGGGAGTAAAGCCTTTCATTGATCATATCTTATTATACCTTAGCCCTCAACCCAAGGGATTAGGGGCATTTACAAAAGCTTTCAGGACTTGGGACCAAATCACTGCACATATTTTAAAGACTCCCAGTGCCAGGACAGGTGTTCTCCCTCCTGGGTCTAGAGCTATAGACCACAGGTTTTGTTTTTGCTGAGATGCTGATTGCAGCCTGAAGTAGGGATACAGATGAAGCTTAGACTAACCTGATGTTTAGGACAAATGAAGACATTCCTTCATTTGCAAAGGGGGTTTGTTGGAGAAAGGTCTAGACTATGAACTGGATTGCAAAGATTCAAGTAGATGCCTGGATGCAAATTAAAATGATTATTTGTGAACTGGAGGTGACAAGTAAGGGTAGGAGATGGGAGGTAAGATGATTTTCTTTTTCAATATTTTATTTTCCCCAATTACTTGTAAAAACAACTATAATATTCTTTTCTAAAAAAAAGTTTTAGGGGCAGCTAGGTGGTGCAGTCAATGGGACACTGGCCCTGGAGTCAGGAGAACCTGAGTTCAAATCTGGCCTCAGACATTTAACACACAAACTAGCTGTGTGACCTTGGGCAAGTCACTTAACCCCAATTGCCCTCCCCTCCCCCCTTCAAAAAGCAAAAAAGAAAGAATTTTAAGTTCCAAATTCTATCCCTGTCTTCCTCTCCTTATACCTCTCTGAGATAGTAAGCAATCTGATATAGGCTATACATGTGCAGTCATGTAAAACATATTTCCATATTGGTCATTTTGTGGAAGAAAACTTGGGCCAAAAAAGAAAGAAAGTGAAAGATAGTTCACTTATGGCATTTTCCATCATCAGTCCTTTGGGATTGTATTGCTATTGGATCATTGTATTGCTGGGAATAGCTAACTCATTCACAGTTGATCATCATACAATATTGCTGTTACTGTGTACAGTGTTCTGTTAACTTCACTCTGTATCAGTTCATGTCAGTGTTTCCAGGTTTTTCTGGTCATTGTTTCTTATAGCAGAATAATATTCCATTACAATCATATACCTGAGCTTGTTTAGCCAGTCCCTCAATTTCCAGTTCTTAGCCACCAAAAAAGGGCTGCTATAAATATTTATGCATGTTTATATCAATATCTACATTCACAAATAGATACTTTTCCCTTTAAAAAAACCCATCTCTTTGGGATACAGACCTGGTAGTGGTATTGCTGGAACAAAATTTGGGCAGAGTTCCAAACTGCTTTTCAGAATGATTGGATCAGTTCACAACTCCACCATTAGTGGAGTTGCATTAGTGTCCCAGTTTTCCCATATCCCCTCCAACATTTGCTATCTTCCTTTTATGTCATATTAGTCAATCTGAGAGGTATGAGATGGTGAGGTAGGTGATTTTAAAGAGCCTGATTCTATACTTCCCAGGCTCCCTTGCCTTTTCTCATTCTGAAATGAGGACATCTGGGTCCCTGTTGGCCATTTACTGGCTATATGATCTTGGATGAATCACTTTTTCCTCTTGACTTTCAGTTTCCTTATCTCTAAAATGGGATAACAATGCCTATTTTTCAGAATTATTGGGAAGAAAAACAGTTTAGTGAACGTTTATTAAGCACCTACTCTGTTTGAGGCACTAAGGATGCAGAGACAAAAACAAAGACAATCGTTTCCTTCAAGGTGCTTACATTTTCCTGGGTGTGGGAAGCAGGTGGGAGAGATGTAGCTTGTAGTCAGTTAAGTAAGTACAAGATAATTTGAGGAGAGTACTGACAACTGGAGAAGGTGCCACCTCTGCTGAGCCTTGAAGGAATTGAGGGAGTTTCAGAGGCCGAGATAAAGAGAGAGATAATTCCAGATATGGAAGATAGTCTGTGCAAAGGCAGATTGATGGGAGACAGGATGCAGAGGACAGGGAGCAATAGTTGGCACAGATTATAGTGTGCAAGAAGTCAAGTAGTTTCAAGTCAAGGTGGGGAGAGGAGGAGGACAAAAGGAGTGTGCTGATTGAGAATGTTATCATCCTCCCTTCTGCCAGTGGTGTTAGGGTGGAAGCAAGATTTCAGGTGAACTGAAACCCAATATCCTTTGTCAGTCCTACCTGAAGTACCCTTTGAGGCAGGCTCACAGTTCTCGGGGCTGGGTGTTTCCCTTACCACTTTACTGACTCCTCTTTGAATATAAACAAAAAGTATAGTTCAGGGAAGGCATCCTTTTGCCCAAGATGAACTTGAAGAGGCCCTGAGATCTCTCAATTAAGTTCAACAAACAAGTGCTTTGAAAAAAAATTGCTATGTGAATGTGAGTTGTTGATGGGCTGATGTTTATGCAACAGATAGAATTTGATTTGTTACAGGAAACAACCAATAATAATGGGGCAGCGTGTTCTTTAGTCTGCCTCATGAGCAATAAGACTGATGTATGGACCAGCATTGGAACTGAAATAACTTATCTCTGGAGTAATAACAGGCTTTTATTTTCATTTCTTTTTTTTTTTTTTTTTAAGCAATTGGGTTAGTTAAGTAACTTGCTCAAGGTTACACGGCTAGTCATTATTTATGCGTGGGTGCTCATTTTCTGAGGCCGGATCTGATCTCGGGTCATGCAAACTCCGAGGCCGGCACTCTTACTCACTGCGCCACCTAGCCGCCCCTTTAGGGCAATTGGGGTTAAGTAACTTGCCCAAGGTTACACGGCTAGGTTTTTGTTTGTGCGGATTAGCAGGCTTTTATTTTCTCCACTTCACATTCATATCAACAGATGTTCTTGGGGGGCAGAGTCAAGATGGAGGAGTAGAAACAGGACTTCCACGGGGCCCCCACTTCCACCTCTTCCAATTCATGCAAAAGGTGACTGAACAAACTTTAGAGCTACAGAACCCACAAAATGACACAGAAAAGCTAACCTCCTGCTGAAGACAGCCCGGCAGGCCAGCAGGAAGCAGCCAGCAAAGCATGTTGGGAGCTGAGCCCAGCCTCATGCTAGTCTGAGGTTTTAGCCTCAGGGTGGCCACAACTAGCCTCCAGCTGGAGGGACTTCAGATCACCAGCAGCTGTGGCAGTTTGCAGAATTATCAACCTATAGATGCTAAGGACAAAGTGAGAGGTCAATACAGTGTGGACTTTGGGACCTGAGAATTCGGGAGTGCAGTTGACCTTTGCCCCAGGAGCGAGAAGCAGCTGAGGCACAGCAGCGGTGTAGCCGCCGCCATGTGGCTGCTTCAGAGCTCCTGGCCTAAAGATTGTAGGGGACCAAGCAACCAGTCTGAGGGGTAATTGCTCTTGCTTTAACCTGCTTGGATCTGGATTGCTGTCTGTCTAGGGTGGTGGTCCGGGGCTGAGTGACCAGTGTGCCTGAGCCAGTGGAGGCTTATGAGAGTGCATCCAACTAATAGCTCCAGCAGCTGAGAAAACTGCAGCAACTTGGAACAAAGCTCTCCTCTCTGGAAGCAGAGTTCTACTGTGGCAAAAATCTCCTAAGTCAAGTAATTGAGTGGCAATATGAGCAAACAAGGGAAGCAAGCCAAGCACAGTAATCCAACTTTGGACTCCTTTTTGGGGACAAAAAGGATCAGGGCATGAAACAGGAGGAAGACAGTGAAGTCAGAACTCCTGTACCAGAAACTTCCAAGAAAAGAATAAGTTGCTTACAGGCCATAGAGGAGCTTAAGAAGGATTTTGAAAACCAAATAAGAGAAGTAGAGGAAAAAATTGGGAAGAGAAATGAAAATGATGCAAGAAAATTACAAAATGAGGGTCAACAACCTGACCGAAGAAAATAACACCTTAAAAATAGACTAAGTCAAATGGCAAAATAGGCTCAAAAAGGCATTGAGGAGGGGAATGCCTTAAAAAGCTGAATTTGCCAGATAGAAAAAAAATCTCAAAAGCTCAATGAGGAGAATCTTTCCTTCAGATTTAGAATGGACCAAAGGGAAGCTAGTGACTTTATGAGAAATCAAGATGCTGTTAAACAGATCCAAACAAATGAAAGAATGGAAGGCAATGTGAAATATCTCATGGGAAAAACCACTGACCTGGAAAATAGATCCAGGAGAGATAATTTAAAAATTATTGGACTACCTGAAAGCCATGATCAAAGAAAGAACCTAGAAATCATCCTCCAAGAAATTCTCAAGGAAAACTGCCCTCATATTTTAGAACCAGAAGGCAAAATAGTGGTTGAAAGAATACACTGATCACCTCCTGAAAAAGATCCCAAAAAGAAAACTCCCAGGAATATTATAGCCAGGTTCCAGAATTCCCAGATCAAGGAGAAAATATTACAAGCAGCCAGGAAGAAACAATTTCAATATTGTGGAAACACAATCAGGATAACACAGGATCTGGCAGCTTCTACATTGAGGGATCACAGGGCTTAGAATATGATATTCCAGAGGTCAAAATAGCTAGGATTAAAACCAAGAATCACCTACCCAGAAAAACTGAGTATCATGTTTCAGGGTAAAATATGGTCATTCAGTGGAATAGAGGACTTTCAAGCGTTCTTGAGGAAAAAACCAGAGTTGAATAGAAAATTTGACATCCAGACACAAGAAGCAAAAGAGGAATGAAAACAAGGAAAAGAAACCATAAGGAACTTATCAAAGTCTAACTATTTACATACTTACATGGAAACATGATAATTGTAACTTTTGAAACTTCTCTCAGTATGAGGATAGTTGAAGGGAATAGAAATGTACATATATATGTACATGTACATATTTATATATGTATACATACATATATATGTCTATATGGGAGGGTATATGGGCATATGAATACACATGTGAGTGAGTGTGTGTATATATGTGTACAGGTATACATAGACAGAGGGCACAGGACCAATTGAATAGGAAGGGATGATACTTAAAAGGTGAAATTAAGAGGTGAGAGAGGAATATAATGAGAGGAGATGGGGAGAGATAAAATGGGATAAATTATCTCATATAGAAGAGGCAAGGAAAAACTGTTACAATGGAGGGGAAGAACAGGAAGGCAAAAGGGAATGAGTCAACCTTATTCTCAATGAATTTGGCTTAGGGAGGGAATGACATACACACTAAATAGGGTATCTCCCGCTATAGGAGAGTAGGGGGGAATGGGGATGAGAGGGGGGATGATGGAAGGGAGAGCAGGCTAGGGTGAGGGAAGTTGGAAGCATCCACTCTTGAAAAGGGACAGGATCAAAGTAGAGAATAGAACAAGTGGAGGTGGAATGGGATGGAGGAAAATATAGTCAGTCTTTCACAATATATCCACTATGGAAATGTTTTGCATAGTTACACATGCACAACGTATATTGAATTGCTTATCTTCCCAGTAAGGTTGGGTGACAAGGGAGGTAGGGAAAGAATCTTGAATTCAAAAGTTTAAAATCAAATGTTTTATATATATATATATATATATATATATATATATATATATATACATATATATACACACATATATGTATATATATGTATACACACATACACACACGCACATATATATATATATATAATTATTATTTTACATGTAACTGGGAAATAAGATATACAGGCATTGGGGCATAGAGATCCACTGTGCCCTACTGGAAAGGTGGAGGGGTGATGGGGGAAGATATGGGAGAGAGCAGATTGGGGGAGGATATATTCAGTGGGATCACTATTTTGGGGTGGTGGGCAGGGGAAAATGGGGAGAAAATTTATAACTCAAAATCTTGTGGAAATGAATGATGCTTAAAAGAAAACAAAACAAAAAAACCCAGATGTTCTTGCCATGTTCCTCCCTCCCCAAAATATACTGATCTTGTCACTCATTGCCTAGAGGCCCAAGGCTCAACTTATCTCAGCTGATTTAGAGATATAGGGAACTTTGAAGATCATGTAAGCCAGGGGTTCTTAACCTTTTTGTGTCCTGAACCCCTTTAGTAGTTTGATGAAACTTATGGGCCTTTTCTCAGAATAATGTCTTTATTTATTTATTTTTTGAGGGGAAGTTGGAGTTAAGTGACTTGCCCAAGGTCACATGACTAGTAAATGTCAAGTGTCTGTGGCCAGATTTGAACTCAGGTCCTCCTGACTCCAGGGCTGGTGCTGTACTCACTTTGGCACCTAGCCGCCCCCAGAATAATGTTTTTAGATCCATAAAATAAAGTACATAGGATTGTAAAGGAAACCATTATATTTAATATAGTTATCACAATATTTTTAAAAATTAGTTCACAGACCCTAGGTTCAGAGCACTTGATGGGTCAACCTCCTCTTTTTTTAAAAGAAGCTCAGGTCCACAGAAGTGAAAGGACTTGTCCAGGGTCACAGATCTAGGGTTTAAAACCAGATTGTCAGATTCCAAATCCTAGTGTTCTTGCCACTTTAAAGATTTATTTAATGTCTTTTTACGTACCAATATTCTATCTATGATTTCATCAATATGGATAGTCCCTACAATGATTAGCTTAGCACAGTGCCTAGCTCATAGTAAGAACTTAATAAGTGTTAACAACCCATTCACACCTGACTATCCTGTGTGACTTTTCAGCATGTTTTTCTGCTCCAATTGCCTAGGTTCTTCTTTGCATTCTCTGGACATTGCGTGGCTACCCCTGGAGGTTGCATCTTGCTCTCACAACATGGTTGGTCCATTCATTTTTCCAGACTTACATTTTCTTTGATCATATCATTGACAATACTTTTACACAATTCCTTGTTGGTGACATGTGGTGGCTTGCTCATCATGCCCTCCTCTTCTTCATTGTTCTTTGGGTCATCCTCATCTTTAGCTCTTCAGAGAATATTGTGTTCCATGACATGCAAGATGTGGTGAAACAAGTTGATCGGCCTTTGTGTCAGTAATTGCCCAGTGGCAATCTAGCCCTCAATCCCTCCTTTCAATATTTGTATTTATTAACCTTTTATTTACGTGCTATGTATTTTTATAGAATGCAAACTATTGTTTTTTTCCCTTTTTTGCATCCTCTAAATGTTCTAGGTGATATGGCAGTACATTTGGGTGACATAGAATTGTATAGGCAATGCAGAGATAAAAGTGGATGGATACAGGGTTAGGGGAGGTCTGGACAGAGAGCCAAGGTCACAAATTTCATAAATTTTATCTAGCCCTTTTTAATCTTTCTCTTGAGTTGATTTGCTCAACTAGTAATATTGCTGGGGTCGTCCTGGAGGTTGAAAAGAATCTCCTTAGCTCAACTCAACCCAGGTCCTTTTCATTTTTTGCTAAATAAAATCCTTGAGATGATTTGAAAGATTTGAGACACAGAGGCATGGTAGGGGTGAAATGGAATTTTGGACTTAATACAACAAAGAGTTTACTTTGAGGGAGTTTGGGCAACATCCAAATA
Organism: Gymnobelideus leadbeateri; assembly: GCA_011680675.1. Taxonomy (NCBI): domain Eukaryota; kingdom Metazoa; phylum Chordata; class Mammalia; order Diprotodontia; family Petauridae; genus Gymnobelideus; species Gymnobelideus leadbeateri. The sequence goes on from WOXC01012314.1 coordinate 27,734, forward strand.
AAGGGAAGTTCACAGTGTTTATAGACTTCTTCAGTTGGGAACTAGGCAGGGGTCTGTGGCACAAAAGAGCTAAATTAGCTTTTGGGGCTCTGAGTTGCCCTGTGGGCAGAAGGCTGCATAGCTGCTAAAGACCAGCAGATGGCAGGAGAAAGTAGTTCAGTGGAGAATGACTTGGGAGAGAATGGGTTAAAAAATGGGTAAAAAGCTCCAGCTCCATTGGAAAGTGGCTGGAAGCTTGGTGATATCCCCATAGGGAAGATACTGACCATGGTGAAGGAGAGCAAGCCTTGCTTCTGAGGTGTGAGTTGCTCTGGCCACTAGCATTCCCTGGTCACATGTGTTCCCTGTCAGTGTCACCTCAGGTAATCTGTGCCCTTATATATTTTGGTAGCGTCTTACATTTTGCTATGTTGTTTAACCAAACATCTCTTGAACTATTGTGTCCAATAGTGGACTTAAACATGTCTATGGGGGCTAAGTATGTTCTGACCTGTAATGTGCCTTGCACCAAGGGTGGCTTTCAGAAGGGATCATGGGGAAAGGGTGCCCTGAATGTACTAGCGGGTATTAAACTAACACCTGCTAATGACATGTTGGGTGATTAGTGAAAGGATTTGAAAAGGACTTTCAAGGAGCATATAAATGTTTTTCTTTCTCCGACTCTACGGGTACTTTCTTCATTTTCTTTGTTGGATTTCTTATATATTATCCTGCTTCAGAAATTTCTATTTTTCTTTTAGCCCTTGGTCCATGTTTTATCTTTTTTTTTGGAGGGGGAAGACAGGGCAATCGGGGTTAAGTGACTTGCCCAAGGTCACACAGCTAGTAAGTGTATAAAGTGTCTGAGGCCAGATTTGAACTCAGGACCTCCTGATACTGTGCCACCTATCTGCCCCCATGTTTTATCTTTCAAAGAATTTTCTATTTCTTTTCTTTAATAGTCCATTGGACAGACTGATAAACAGATAAGAAAGAAGGAAGGCTGCTAGAATGTTACTATGATGTTTCTAGCAAAGAAATGCAAGATTTGGGACCCTTCTCACGTACAGCATGTAAAGCAATTTTTAAGCTTACAGATCAACACATAGACAGTTCTGCTTTGCCAGACTTCCTTCCCAGCTTTACCTTTAATCTAAGTTCTTGTTTCTTCCTCTCTGCAATTCAGAACCAAGTATCAGAGTGAGAGGGAGGGAGTGTGGGCTGGGTTACAAAAGAGGAAGGAAACAAGATCATTCCAGAACAATAGGACAGTGTTATTATTGAGAGAAACATATGATCACAGAATCATGAAATTTTAGAAAAGGGAAGGACCCTAGTCATGATTTCATAAATTTTCAGTTCCAAGAAGGTGGAGACCATGCTTAGTTTTTATACCTATTCCCACCCCCAGCTGACTGAATACTATGCAGGACACAGCGTAGATAATAAATGTTGGTTGAATTAAGTATCTTGTCCAATCTCCTGATTTTCTAGATGAAGACTAAGAGGCCCAGGAAAGCAAATAGCATTCCATATTATACCAATATTTTGCTGGAAAGACTAAAACCCAGGCAGAGAACTGAAACCAGCTCATACAGGTTTCCCAGAGACGACTGTTAAATTTTCTAAGAAACATTTATTTTTACACTACACAAACCTGCTACAAGTCAGGGCTTGATTTTCTCGTTGATTGTCTAATTATTGCTAATAATAATGTTAATAATGAGATTAAACTAAAAAGTGTCATGCTAGAAAGCCAGTTGTTAAACTTTTACCAGCACACCTCTGAATCCAGGTCTTCTGACTCCTTGACTCCTGCTCTTTCCAGTACACCATTACTGATGGAAGGCTTATCCTGGGGACAAGAATTCTGAGTAAGCTAGACCCAATCTCTTTTTTTCTTTTTTTTGGAGGGCAACTGGGGTTAAGTGACTTGCCCAAGATCACATGGCTAGTTTTTATATGTGTGTGTTAAGTGTCTGAGGCCAGATTTGAACTCAAGTTCTCCTTACTCCAAGGCCAGTGCTCTATTCCCTGTGCCACCTAGCCACCCCAAATAGGCCCAATCTCATTTAACTAAACACCCACTTGACTTATTAAATATTAGGAGACAGGAAACTGCTGGCTCATTCTATGTCCTGGACAGTTCAGTTAATTTGTTCTTTCCTAATTTGGGGGAACTATACTCTATGTCAGTAAAATTTCTTAAGCCTCTTGCCGGCAACAACAGCCCCAACAGCTAATATAGCTCTTTTGTGCTGCAGATCCTGTCCAGTTCCAACTGGAGAAGTCTGTAAGTGTCTTGAACTTCCTTTTTTTGGGCTGTTGCTCAGTTCTCAGAACAAGGTCTGCTGTGTTAAGTCCCATCTTCTCTCATCGTTTCTCATCCCTTCAGTGCTGGACCTCACATCCTCTCCATTAGCAGTGCTTTGTCACTTCTCATTTCCTGATATTTTTCAGCTTTTCCTTTCTTTTTTAGGATTAGGGAAAATGAAGGCTGTCCTTTAGGACAGATATAGCCTCTGTGGTCTTTGGATCTGAATACACTGAGGAGTTCTGTTCTGACATGTAGGCATCCCTCTTATTTGCTTACCAACTGAGGGAGTAATACACATACAACACTGACCCTGGCAATTTTCTGCTGTACTTTCTTATAGATGTTAATAGTTCAGGTTTCTGTGTTGTCTTTCTGGGCTGGTTGAAGCAACTTTCCTAAGCCAGATGGGAAAATTTCTGTTGTTTATAGTGATCTTGACTTTACTACCCTATGCTCCTTTCTTTTTGGAGGTACATATACCCCCACTGAAGGAGTTTGGGGTCAAAAATCAGTTTGTTGACCCGCGTGAGCCGAGGTTTTAGCCCCAGGGCGGCAGGGCCAGCAGCCAGCTGGAGGAACCCCAGAACACCAGGAGCAGTGGCGACTCCAGAATTATCAACATAGACATGCCTAGGACAAAGTAAGAGGTTAGTGTCCTATGGACTTTGGGACCTGTATTTGGGGAATGCGTCAGCTCCCTCCCCTGGGGGCTAGAAGCCGCTGAGGAGACACGCCATTTTGTAGTTTTCATAGGCATTTCCGGCTCCCAGCCTACAAATCGTGGGGAGATCCAGCGATCAGTCTTGGGGGGTAATCGCTCTTGCTTTAACCTCCCTGGATCTGGATTGTGATCTAGGGTGGAAGTTGTGGGTGGGTTTACAGCTTGCCAGAAACGGAAGTTGCCCCCCACACGTTCGGGACGAAAATTCCTCTAGCTGGCCTTAAAGCCATAGTGTGGCAACAAGCCCAAAAGTCAAGCAATCAAGTGGCAACATGCCAAGGCAAAGGAAACAGAAAAATGCAACCCTAGACTCCTATTTTGGGGGCATAGAGCGGGAAAAGGACTGTGAGGTCAGAAGTCCTGCTCCAAAAGCCCCAGGGGAAAACATGAGCGGGTTGCAGGCCATAGAGGACCTTAAGAAGGACTTTAAAAATCAAATAAGAGAAGTGGAGGAAAAATTGGAAAGAGAAATGAGAAGGATGCAGGAAAAGTATGAAATGAGGGTCAACAGCCTGACTGAGGAAAACAACACCTTAAAAAATAGACTAACTCAAATGGCAAAGGAGGCCCAAAAGGGCAATGAGGAGAAGAATGCCTTAAAAAGTCGAATTTGCCAGATGGAAAAGAATCTCAAAAGTTCACTGAGGAGATTCATTCCTTCAGAGTTAGACTGGAGCAAATGGAAGCTAATGACTTTATGAGAAATCAAGATGCTGTTAAGCAGATCCAAACAAATGAAAGATTAGAAGGCAATGTGAAATATCTCATGGGAAAAACCACTGACCTGGAAAATAGATCCAGGAGAGACAATTTAAAAATTATTGGACTACCTGAAAGCCATGATCAAAGAAAGAACCTAGAAATCACCCTTCAAGAAATTCTCAAGGAAAACTGCCCTGATGTTTTAGATCCAGAGGGCAGAGTGGAGGTTGAAAGAATCCACAGATCACCTCCTGAAAAAGATCCCAAAAAGAAAACTCCCAGGAATATTATAGCCAGGTTCCAGAATCCCCAGATCAAGGAGAAAATACTACAAGCAGCCAGGAAGAAACAATTTCAATATTGTGGAAACACAATCAGAATAGCCCAGGACCTGGCAGCTTCTACACTGAGGGATTGAAGGGCATGGAATATGATATTCCAGAGGGCAAAAGAACTGGGAATGAACCCAAGGGTCACCTACCCAGCAAAACTGAGTATTTTGTTTCAGGGGAAAATATGGTCATTCAGTGGAATAGAGGACTTTCAAGCATTCTTGAGGAAAAACCAGAGTTGAATAGAAAATTTGACATCCAGACGCAAGAAGTAAGAGATGCCTGAGAAGGTAATCAGGGAAAAGAAATCAAAAGGAACTTATCAAAGTTGAACTATTTACATTCCTATATGGAAAAGCAATATCTGTGACTGATGATATCTTTCTCACTATGAAAATAATGGAAGAAGGGGGTGTGGTCATATGAATACATATGTGAATGTGTGTGTATATGGCTACAGTTATATATGGATAGAGGGCATAGGTTGATTTTGTTGGGAAGGGAGAGTACTCAAGGGATGAAATTATGAGGTGAGAGAGGAAAGTGGCAAGAGGAGATGGGGAGAGACATGGTAGGGTAAACTATCTCATGTAGGGGAAGTGGTTGCAAAGGAGGGGGAGAATAAGGAAGGCTAAAAAGGCAAAACCACATTCACATTGAATTTGGGTCAGGGAGAAAATGACATACATACTAAATGGGATATCTCAACCTGCAGCAGGATAGGGGGAAGGGGGAGGAGAGGAGGGATGATGGATGGGAGGGCATCCTTGGGGTGAGGGGAGGTTGGAAGTACCCACCATAGAAGAGGGACAGGATCATGTAGGGAATGGACCAGGTGGGGGGTGGGATGAGTGGGAGGGAATTATAAGCAGCCTTGTACAATGTATCTACTATGATAATGTTTTGCATAGCTAGACATGTACAACATATACTGAATTACTTATCTCCCAAGAAGGAATGGGTGACAAGGGAGGAAGGAAATGGATCTGAAATTCGAGGTCGTAACATTAAATGTTTCAAATATATATAAATACTATTATTAATACTCTTTTGCCTATAATTGGGAGATAAGATGTGCAGGCATTGGGACACAAAGATTCATCTTCCTCTAATGGAAAAGTCGATGGGGGTATGGGAGAAGGTATGGGAGAGAGCAGATTGGAGGAAGCAATATCTTGTGGGACTGCTATTCTGGGAGGTTGGGTAGGGGAATAATGGGGGGAAAATGATTGTAACTCAAAATCTGGCGGAAATGAATGATGTAAAACAGAAGTTAATAAAGCATTTGTTTAAAAAAAATCAGTTTGTTGAATTCTCAAGTTCCATGCCTTTTCCTAGAAGAGCTCTTGTACCAGGGATTTTAAACTTTTTTCATGTCCTGGACTCAGGCAATCTGGTGAACCCCCTGGACTCTCAGAATAATGTTTTTAAAATGTATAAAATACAATAAAATGGGTTACAAAGGAAACCAATGATATTGAAGTACAATTATCAAAATATATTTTTTTATAAAACAAACTTTGACACCAGGTTGAGAACTTACTTTAGACTGAGTTTTCTCTTACTACTCACAACTTATGCCTAAAATGTACCTTCCACAAAATTCCTGTCTCTAGAACTCACAGGAGCCTAGTTTTGTTAGAGTTGAGTTAATAGCTATACCCTGAAGCTAATACATAATAGATACTTTTCCTTAGTTCATTTCCTTGCCTAGTCTGTCTCCCTATACAACTTTCATGACCTTCCCTTCAATGTTCATGACAGATGATATCTGCTCTCTGACAGACACTTCCAGTTCAGTATTTTGCTTCTGCTTGGTTTTAAATATCTACTACTTATCATTGTAAGAAAAGCTCCATTTATTCCTATGCTTTCTAGCATTGCTGTTTTAAACAGTAATTGGTGCTATATTTTGTCAAAAACATTTTCTATACCTATTGATGATTTTTTATTGTTTTTGTAATTATTTCTATAATTCATTCTTTGACCCACTCATTTTTAAAGATTAAATTAGTTTCCAATTAATTTTAAATCTATAGGGGGTAGAGCCAAGATGGTGGAGTAAAAGCACAAGCTTGGCATGAGCTCCTGCTTCTGATACATGTAAAAAAATTACTCTAAACAAATTTTAGAGCTACAGAACCCACAAAGTGGCAGAGAGAAACAAATCTCCCGCTGAAGGCAGCCTGGAAGGCTGACAAGAAGGGGCTATCACACCAGATTAGGGCCTTAGCAGTTCTGAGTGAGCCTCACAGTTCTGGCTCCAGGGTGGCCTGACCAGCCCTGGCCAGAGCAGACTGGAGGGACCCCAGAACACCAGCAGCTGTGGCGATTCCAGAATTATCAGCACAGATATGTCCCAAGACAAAGCCCTATGGACTTTGGGACCAGTATTTAGGGAATGTGTTGGCTTCCTCCCCTGGGGGTGAAAAGCTGCTGAGGAAATGCAGCACAGAGGCCATTTTGCAGTGTCAGTGGCAGCTCCAGCTCCTGGTCTGTGAACTGTAGAGAGATCCAGAAATCAGTCTGGGGGTTAATTGATCTTGCTTTAACCTGTTTGTATCTGGATTGTGGTCTTAGGGAGAGGCCTGGGGTGGGTATCCAATTTGCCAGAACAGGTGGAGACTTTACAGAGACCACCCAACCTCTGGAAGTTGTGAAGACCCCACATTTGGGACGGAAGCTCTCCTGTCTGGTGGCAGAGTCCTACTGTGGCAACAAGCCCGAAAATCAAGTAATTAAGTGGCAATATGCCTAGGCAAAGGAAAAAAATAAACAGAAAAATGCAACTTTAGACTCCCATTTTGGGGGCAAAGAGGATCAAAGCATGGAACAGGAGGAGGACTGTGAGGTCAGAACTCCTGCACCAAAAGCCCCAAATGAAAATACAAGCTGGCTACAGGCCATAGAGGACCTTAAGAAGCAGATAAGAGAAGTGGGGGAAAATTTGGGAAGAGAAATGAAAAAGATGCAAGAAAGTATGAAATGACAGTCAACAGTCTGACTGAGGAAAATAACACCTTAAAAAATAGACTAACTCAAATGGCAAAAGAGGCTCAGAAAGGCAATGAGGAGAAGAATGCCTTAAAAAGCCAAATTTACCAGATGGAAAAAGAATCTCAAAAGCTCACTGAGGAGAATCATTCCTTCAGAATTAGACTGGAGCAAATGGAAGCTAGTGACTTTATGAGAAATCAAAATGCTATTAAGCAGATCCAAACAAATGAAAGAATAGAAGGCAATGTGAAATATCTCATGGGAAAAACCACTGACCTGAAAAATAGATCCAGGAGAGATAATTTTAAAATTATTGGACTACCTGAAAGCCATGATCAAAGAAAGAACCTAGAAATCATCCTTCAAGAAATTCTCAAGGAAAATTGCCCTGATGTTTTAGACCCAGAGGGGGAAATAGAGGTTGAAAGAATCCACTGACCACCTCCTAAAAAGGATCCCAAAAAGAAAACTCCCAGGAATATTATAGCCAGGTTCCAGAACTCCCAGATCAAGGAGAAAATATTACAAGCAGCCAGGAAGAAACAATTTCAATATTGTGGAAACACAATCAGAACAGCCCAGGACCTGGCAGCTTCTACACTGAGGGATTGAAGGGCATGGAATATGATATTCCAGAGGGCAAAAGAGCTGGGATTGAAGCCAAGGGCCACCTACCCAGCAAAACTGAGTATCTTGTTTCAGGGGAAAACATGGTCATTTGGTGGAATAGAGGACTTTCAAGCATTCTTGAGGAAAAAACCAGAGTTGAATAGAAAATTTGACATTCAGACACAAGAAGCAAGACATGCTTGAGAAGGTAATCAGGGAAAAGAAATCAAAAGGAACTTATCAAAGTTAAACTATTTACATTCCTACATGGAAAAACAACTGTGTCTGATGAAACCTTTCTCGTTATGAAAATAATGGAAGAAGGGTATATGGACATATGAATACATATGTGAATGTGTGTATATATGTTTACAGGTATACATGGATAGAGGGCACAGGTTGAATTTGGTGGGAAGGGATGATACTTAAGGAGTGAAGTTAAGAGGTGAGAGAGGAAAGTGACAAGAGGAGACGAGGAGAGACAGGGTAGAGTAAACTATCTCATGTAGAAGAGGCAAGGGGAAGTAGTTGCAGGGGAGGGGAAGAACAGGAAGGCAAAAAGGCAAAATCCTATTCTCATTGAATTTGGCTCAGGGAGAGAATGACATACATACTAAATGGGATATCTCATCCTGCAGGAGAGTAGGGGGAAGGGGGATGAGAGGGGAGATGATGGAGGGGAGGGCATTCTAGGGGAAGGGGAGGTTGGAAGTACTCTCTTTTGAAGAGGGACAGGATTAAAGTAGGGAATGGACCAGTTGGGGGGTGGGAGGGAAATATAACCAGTCTTTTACAATATATCTACTATGGTAATGTTTTGCATAGCTATACATGTACAACATATACTGAATTGCTTATTTTCCCAGAGGGAGTGGGTGACAAGGGAGGAAGGGAATGGATCTGAAATTCGAAGTCTTAAAATTAAATGTTTCAAATGTATATAAATACTATTATTAATACTATTTTGCATGATGTTCAGGCATTGGGGCTCAGAGATTTACCTTGCCCTAATGGCAAAGTCGAAGGGGGTATGGGAAAAGATATGGGAGAGAGCAGATTGGATGAGGGGATATCTAGTGGGACTGCTATTCTGGGGTGGTGGGTAGGGAAAAATGGGGAAAAAATTGTAACTCAAAATATGGTGGAAATGAATGATGTAAACCAGAAGTTAATAAAGTATTTGTTAAAAAAATTTTCTAAAAAGGGGTGGCTAGGTGGCGCAGTGAGTAGAGTGTTGGCCCTGGAGTCAGAAGGATCTGAGTTCGGATCCGGCCTCACTTAACGCACACACAAATAAAAACCTAGCCATGTGGCCTTGGGCAAGTTGCTTAACCCCAGTTGCCCTCCAAAAAAAAAAAAAAGGGACAGGGTCAAAGTAGAAAATCAGATAAGTGAGCGGACAGGATAGGATGGAGGGAAATATAGTCTTTCACAATATAACTGCTATGGAGATGTTTTGCGTAACTGCACATGTGTGGCCTATGATGAATTGCTTGTCTTCCCAGTGGGGGTGGGTGGGGAGGGAGGAAGGGAAAAAATCTGGAACTCAAAGTTTTAAAAACAAATGTTTAAAAAAATGTTTTTTACATGCAACTGGAAAATAAGATTATACAGGCACTGGGTATAGAAATCCATCTCGCTGTACTAGAAAGTTAGGGGGTTGATGGGGGAGGACATAAAGAGAGAACAGATTGGGGGAAGGGGTATTGAGTAAGCTTGCTATTTTGGGTTCAGGGTAGGGGAAAGACCGAGAGAAAAACTTGTAACTCAAAATCTTGTGGAAATGAATGTTGAAAACTAAAAATAAATAAATTGGAAAAAATTTAAATCTATACTTCAAAGACCCTTTATTGAATTAAATTTTAATTGCATTGTGATTGGAAAAGGTGGGTGAATATTTCTGCTTTTCTCCATTTGTTTGTGAAGTTTTTATGCCATCATACATGGTCAGTTTTTGTGAAGGTATCATGCATAGCTGAGAAGTAGGTGCATACCTTTTTATTCCCATACAAGATATATCTTAACTTTTTCTAAAATTCTATTCATTTCCTTAACTTTGTCTAGATCTGAAGGGGGTGCATTCAGGTCCCTCACTATTATAGCTTTACTGTCTGTTTCTTCCAATAACTTATTTAATTTTTTAAAAATGTAGATGCCATTACATTTGATGTATGCTTTTTTTTAAAATTGTTGTTCAGTTGTTTCACTTGTCTGACTTTCAGTTATCCCATTTTGGGATTTTCTTGGTAAAAATATTGGAATGGTTTGCCATTTCCTCCTCCAGCTCATTTTATATGTGGAATTGAAACAAAATGGGTTGACTTGTCCCAGGGTTACACAGCTAATAAGAGGCTGAGGCCAGATTTGAATTCATGAAGATGAGTCTTCTTGATTTCAAGCCCAGTGCTCTGTCTACTGCCCCCCCCCCCACCTATCTGCCTGCCTATGTTTATATTGATATTAATTCATTGTCTATGGCACCTTTTTAAAAATGTATCTTATCTCTCTTAACTAGGTCTATTTTTGCTTTTGCTTTGTCTGAGATCACGATTGCTACATGTCTTTTTTGCTTTATTTTTAAAATAAACTTGTATTGTTATTTTGTTTCCCACATCACCATAGTATCCTTTGTATCTCTACCCTTTCCAGAAAGTCATCCCATAAGACAAATATTACTTTTTGGAGTAGTTAAAAGAGAAAAGTCAGCACAGATTGATATATTGAAAAAGTCTGAAAGCATGTACAATGTTCAACACCTGTGGACCTCTCACCTCCATAAAGGGTTAGGTTGGGAGTGTCTTCTCATATCTCTTCATTTAAGTCCCATTTGATCTTGATAATTTTGTTACATTTACTTTTGAATTTTTGGCAATTCTTTCCATTTACATTTTTGTAATTACTGTATGTGTTGTTTTCTTGGCTTTTCTTACTTCACTTTATATGACTTCATATAGATGTTTCCATGCTTATATTTATCACACATCATTTCCTACAGTACAGTAGTCAGCTATTACATTCATATACCACAATTTATCTATTCCCCAATTGATGGACATCTACTTTGTTTCCAATTTTTAGTTATCACAAAAAGTGCTGCCATAAATATTTTGGACTACCTGGGGACTTTTTTCCCTTGGGTTATAAGTTCAGTAATGGAGTGTCTTGTTAAAAAGAGTACAGAAATTCTAGTGGCTTTGTTTACAAGATTCCAAAATGACTGTACTATTTCACATCTCCAACAATGTATTAGTATACCTGTCTTTCCATAATCCTTCCAACATTGACTGTCATCATAATAGCTCTTTATTATAATTTTTTTTTGTTTGCAGATCTTAAAGCCTGCTTATTGACTTTAGACTTTTTAGTCTAATAACGTTGGGCTCTGTACTTCTGGGTGATTGTATGGTCCAAGAGGCTATCTTATGTTCTTACACTGCTTTCACTGATCAGGTTGGTGGCCTGTATGTTTTCATAGCTCCCAGATGGGTGTGATCTGGAGAGAGGTTTATGGCCATCCCAGTCAGAGCTCTCCAAGTTTGCAACCCAAATTTGCTTCTGTTAGCTTGTGCTTGGTTGAATTTCAGTAGAATATTGCTATCAATGTTGGCCTGCTAAGAGACTATAGGTTCAGAGTGAATGAATTGCTAACTCCCCTTTGATTATTCATTCCATACTTAGATGTTGGACTAAAGGACAGAGCTGAGTTTCAGCTGCTCCCAGGCTCAGAGCCACACAGCTACATTTCTGGCACTTGTTCCTTGCACAGTACACAACTAGGTAGGACTCATGCTCCCTCAAGAATGTCCTTCTCTGCCCTAGATCTGTTAATCAGAACTGGACAAGTCAACAATATAGCTGCCAGATGGTACCTATTCCTGAACCCTGTTCTAGTTTAGGGATATTATGGGATCTTTCCGTTTCAGTTTTTCCTATCCTAGTTTGCTTCTTTGGCCCTCCTTTTCCGCCCTTTTCCCTCTGGCACTGAAATGATCTCCATTTGTGCTCCTGGCTGGTCCCCCTATATCCACAGGCTTTGCTTTCTAAGATGCCCTGAATTGGCACAATGACTCTCTGTGACTTTCCTTTGGCTGTCCCTATCAGATTTGGTCTGGTACATTTTTTAAGTTGTTCTAAAGGAACTTTGCTGGATGAAATAGGTAAAAATGATCCTCTTACTTTCTTCTCTTTTGGGAATAACTGTTAATATTCTCCCTAAATCTTGTCTTTTCTAGGTTAAAAATCCTATTCCTTCAAATGACTGGTGTGGTTTTGACCATGATGGTTACTGTCATTTGGATACTCTTTAGGCTATCAAATGTTCTTCCTAGAATGTGGGCAGGCAGAGCACAGGACTGCTATTTCTCTGCCTCTCTTAACGTAGCCCAAAATCACATTAGCTTTTGGCGTTGCCATTTCACATTGACTTCTACTGAACTTGTACTCTACTGGACAAATTACCCAGATCATTTTCAGACTAATGTTTAACCAGGCCTATACCATCACACATATGTAGTCTGCTGATATTTCTTTGAATGCTAACATGTACACATCATCAATGCTTACACTGGCAGTAAATACTACTGGTAAGACTAACTATAATTGAATAAGCAACGCTCTAGTTATCCTAATGATGGGGAGGATATTTAGCATAAGCAAACAGAATCTACTGCTGGGCTTACATGCCTATTTATAGCAAAATTTCTCTAGCAATTAAAGCACTTGTGGGTTGCTGCTATAACTCAATAAATATGGATATTTTGGAATGGATCGTAAAGAAGTTCTTCATTAAGAGGTAACCGTTCCCTTTGGCATTCATTCTTCTAACCATACATTTTAAATGAGTTTTGAAAACAAGGAAAAGTCAGAGTATAAAATAGAGCAACTATATTCCACACAGTATCACAAGCGCTGTCCTTCATATTGATTTCCCATGGTTTTATTGAGGGACTGTGGGGGAAAGGGTCATTTCAATATTATGTAGTTACATAATATTAGATCTGTAAGGAACATTCAACTTCATCTACAATTTAACCTCATTTTATAGATGAGGAAGGAAATAGGCCCAGAGAAGATAAGCTGCCTCCAGTCACTCAACCTGGCCTAGATCCCAGGTCTCCCAATTCCCAAGTTAAGTGCTCTTTGTACTTTATCAGTTATGCTAAGTTCAGAACACGGTTCCATTCTATATCTATATTTGGATATTCCAAAGAACTGGCTTGATCATTATGGGCTTGTTGAATACATAACAACTCAAGTTCCCAATTCCTTATGGGGTTGCTCAGATGAAAAATTTTGACACTGAATCTCTCTGGACTTTGGCCTGAACCCTGGATAAGAGTCATAACCTACATAATCTCACTAGGGCCATATTCAAATTTTTAGTGAAACATGGTAAACTTTGTTCTGTGGCAATGCCTTTAATGGACCTAGATATTTATACTACTATTAATTGTATGAAAGAATTTATTTCAGCTAGAAAATAGTAACTTGGTAAATTTATTGGAAATAAACTTTGGTAGGCGAAAGAGAATCTATAATTTAAATGTTGGCCATCATATCTTTAGCTTTTATGTTTATCTACTCTTTAGAAATTTTGTATTACCACAGAGCAATAATTATACAAAACTATTTTGTACTTATTCTTGAGTCACTTCAAACAGTCCTAGATTCAAGAACATAAAAAATTTAGGATTACCCAAATTATAGCAAGTAGGTAAAATATGCAAAACTAGAGACTAAATTGTGATATAGTAAACTCATTAATCCAGAATGGTTAAGAGAATGAATGTATGATTAACTGAATATTCATATTAGGATTTCTAATTTGCAACAAATTCAAAGATAAAATACATACAATTGGATCTTTCTGCACTAGCGGAGTATACTCACACCAATGAGATCATGGATCCATCAACTAGCTTACAAAACAAATTATGGTTGAGACTTTTTCAGATTATGAATAGGAGTTTATTATAGTTACTAAAGTTTTCATTTAAAATCCTATACATTGAATTTCAAAAAAAAAAAATGCACAGCACTAGAAAATTTGGTATGGTAGAAAACTGGTGACTCAACATGAGGGATTTTTTGTTGCTCTAATTAGTTCAGAAAAATGTTCAAACAATTTAGTATGTTGCTGTGGGCATGCTTTGAAAACAAAGAAAAAAATTATCTTAAAGTGCTGTTCCTCTTATTTCACTCCTGGCCAATTAATTTTCTTCTGGCCAGAATAAAATGACCAATATTTCAGAGTTGAAATGATGTCTTCATTTATTTAAATACAAAAGTCAAGTAATATTCCCTCACTGATATTTTCAAAACATCATTAACTTGATTATTCAAAGTTATGGAGATGAATCAAGTAGTACAGATATCAAAAGATCATTTTGTTTTGATTTGCATCATAGAATTTGGGAGTGGGAATGATATTCTCCTTCCTAAATATTTATTTCCTTAGAGCTATTAAAATTAATGTACACAACCTGGACACACAGTAACAATGGGGGATGGAGGGCAAAAGCTCAAAAGCATATTGAAATGGTAAGGGAAAAGCTAGATTAGGATTCAAGTGGATATATGAGAAATGACTACATACTAATAAACATTTCATTTGTCAAACATGTTAAAATAGCTAAATCTGAGTGTACTTAAGTACCATGTTCTATCTTCTTTTGATTCAAAATTTCACATGGTGATCTTTTAAGTATTATTGAATTTAAAAAAAAAACCACAAATTCAACAACTTCTTTTCTTTCAATAAGTATGCTAATATGGTACTATCTGCCATATATAGAGTTTTTAAAAAGTAGACATCTATGAAGCCACACATGCAGCAAACTGATTGTCGGCCATCACATTTTGTATCTTCACAAAACTGTGGCTAGTTAATTCTCATGTGCTAACCATAATTATTTGAGCTGGTCAAAGATATAAGAATCCAAATGATTACTCACACATAATAACATTAAAATAAAAAAAAAATAGGTCATAAAGGAATCAAATAGAGGATATACATAAATAGGACCTTTGGCCTTGATATTCTACTTACAACTACAAGTTAACTTGAATTAAGTGCAAAATTTCCAGAAGTGAACTGAAACTAATTTTGAACCTGTCTGCATCTTTAAGAGAAGTAGGAATGGCAAAACAAGTTTAGCTATAGAATTTTAGAGATGGAAATGAGCAGCTAAGCTGAAAGGAATTGAATCAAACCTTCTCACTGAGAAAACTGAGGCGGACAGGTGAAGAAGTATCCATGGTCAATCAGCTAATTTGTGGAAAAGTCTAGATGAGAACTTGGGTCTCAATTTCTTATCTAGTACTTCCCCCCGGCCATTATACTGTTCTGCCTCTCAAAATATTTTGGGCAGCTTCAAATCTAAAAATCAAATAACAAAATCAAAACAAAACCAGGCCTGATTAATAAAAAATACTTTCAGAAATTTCCAGTATTAATAACTAATTAAAAAAAATGTTCCAGGAATGCTATGAGCTAAAATAAAATGCTGAGTGAATGCCAATTCTTGAGTTTTAATGTAGCCTGACCTAAATAATACATAGAGCAAACAGAACTACTAAAATGTCAGTTCTAACATATAATGAATTTAACTCATTAAATAAATTTAAGTTTTTATTTGCGTATTTCACTGTAGTGCTGTGACAACAAAATGACACCTGTGTACCAGCGCATAACATCAACAATCCGATGTCACTTTCATTACACCACTGCTAAAATATTTAGCCTTTTGAAGGTGACATAAGCACATAAGATGGCCATATCAAATAATTTTCTGGGTTTTTCTTTGATAAAAATCTTCATTTTTTTTTTGTCCAATAAATAGTTTATCAACCTTACTTTAACAGCCTGCAAATTATTGGGGCATGAGGGAGAAAAATCACGGAACTGTGTTTTAGTGAAATAGCTGCTAGAAGAACCTCACAGGCACCAATAAGAGAAAATTCCATCATAATTAAGGGCTAATTATTGGTGTTAGTTCACACTGATAAAGT
Organism: Gymnobelideus leadbeateri; assembly: GCA_011680675.1. Taxonomy (NCBI): domain Eukaryota; kingdom Metazoa; phylum Chordata; class Mammalia; order Diprotodontia; family Petauridae; genus Gymnobelideus; species Gymnobelideus leadbeateri. The sequence continues at coordinate 43,401 of WOXC01012314.1, forward strand.
TCTTTTGAAAATATTGGTTAGCCCACTTAAATGTGAAAATGCCCTTTCAACATGCACAGAAGAAAATATTCAGAAAGTTATTTTTTGGCCTTGCTATGTCAAAAGTCAATTTTTGTACAAAGATCTACGCAATAAACCTAAAATGATAGTTTTTAAAGTCTGTCTATTAAAAACAAAAATGTCATGCACTTTTATTATCAATTATGCAGATGCTTTAAAACTGTTGCAAGACCATATGGTATATATTAGCTTTTATACTGCTAATGCACAACTAACAGCAAACTTGATTAGAATAACAGAAATCTGTCTTAATTACACCTTTATATCACACTAAATAAAGAGACAAATGCCACAAGATCTGCAGAAATATTCATTTCTGAGCGCTCAAATGGCAGGGTAACTTTTTTTGTGTTGTAATCCTTCACATATAGAACAACAACAAAAGAAACAAAAAATCCTGCAGTCTCACTTTACAAAAAAAAGTTCTGCTGTAAAATATTAAGGGGAGAGGGGAGCTGTATATTACTATAACACAAAGTAACTTACAACTAGTGTCAAAGAGCAAACAAAACCTCTAAATAAAAATATCAAAATACATGTAGCAACAGAATGCTGCATTAAATACAGTTAAGATTTAAGAAGACAATGCATTAGTTAATAAAAGACACAGATATGGGGGGAGGGATCTAACAAGTAGCTAGTAAAGAAAGAGTAAAATAATGGCAAAAATCTGAACTAAACTTATTATTTTGCCAGCCCTCCCCCCTAATTTGAGTACAAATATTTTTGGTGTCTTTCCATTCATAAAATACCTAACACTGTACATTCGTTAAAAGTTTTTAAATTCACAGAAACACCTGGTTCTTTCCGCAAAATTAACCCTCTAAACTTTTTTATAAGCATTTCAAAGTAGACATTATTATGAATGAAAAACAGCCAACAATTGGGCACACCGTTTTTTTTTTTAACACTGAAGATTTACAAAAACTTTTTAAAAGTTATCATAATCTTTTTTGTCTTTTTTTCCTTCAGCTTCAAATCCATCGACTCCATCACTGTCCCTTCTTCGTTTTCTGTTGTTGTGGATATTGAAGCGTTGGTTCATTTGAGGCAAAGGATCCATACCTAGAACTTTGTGTATCTGACGGAATGCAAGGAGTCTCAGAGCAAACTGTTAAGAGAGAGAGTCATTATGGAGTACAATTTTACTAGTTCAAAAAGAACAAACAAAAAAACAACAACAAACCCCAAACATTATTACTAAAAATCCCAAGTCCCCAAAGTATCAGTACTTTTGTGTAACAAACAAGATTCATCTCCTCCAAAAAGCTCCAAGTTTCAAAGGCTAGCATATCTATATATTTAAGAGAAAATGTCCAAATAATTTACTCCATCAGATTTGAGTAAACAATATTCTTCACTTATAGGGATGAATCTAATCCAAATATTAACTTTATATGTATGAAAAAAACCACCAAATCCACAACCTATGCCTCCATGATTTCATTAATAAATAGCTTATGTATATAACAAATACTCTATATCACTGTTTGCCTAGTTGAAACCATCAAATTCATTCCAGACATTTTGTTTCAAAAGATTTTGTTGAATTTTAGTATTAGAGGGAGACTGTGAAAAGAGAATCTTATTTTCATGATGTAGAACAACTAAAACATCCTTGGAGATTCAAAAGCCTTCCATTTCAACATGTGACAACCTTCACCCTGAACAAATCTGTTTAACTAATGATATTTTTCCTGCCATAGTTTAAGATATTTTTGCTTGCTTTATCTTCAGAGATGGAAAACAGTTATCAACTGTGTAAGAATCTGCTGTTACAGCTTAGCTTAGCTTTCTACCAGGCTGGATAAAACAATCTCCTTTAATCTTACTTCATAATTATGATTTCACAGTTCTAATTTTTGTGAGACTCTCTTCTTGCAACTCCCTCTTCAGATAAGGAACCTGAAACTTGAACAAAGATTCTAACCAAAACTGAATGGAGGGTCATCTCCTCCTATACGCTATACCAGTGGTATATTCAAACAGAAAGGGGCAGGGGGGAGGGAGAGGGAGAAGGAAGAATTAACCACACATAAATATACCTGCAGATACTGATATTTCTGCTTCATATTAACTTAGAAAACCACAAGTTAATACCATCTATATTTTATTCTATTTCCATTTATTTTAAAAAATATTTCCCAATACCATTTTAATATGGTTTGGGGTGCATGTTTGACACCTTTGTACTACACTCTTATTTAAGCAGAGTAATCCAGCTAAACCAGATTAGAAAATTAGATCTAGTATTTAAACCTGAAATACTGAATAGATTTATCGATATGTGAATTTATGCCCATGTCAGATGAGCTAAAAGCCTAATTTTGAGGGTAACATCTATTGTACAGGCACCATATGAGTCCCCTATTAGGTACAAAGGGTATAATTCTTATCCTTATGTGTGCATAAGAAACAGTTTTATGTCTTATAGTGTAGTGGGAAAAAATTTGTTCTAAATAGAGTCTGCAATAAGCAAAATATAAAGCTTAAGCTCTTTATTATTACATATTACCTAAAGTTAGGCAACCTAACTTTAACCTAAGATTATATACCTAGGGTCACACAGAACCAGGAAGGCCCATAAAAGATCATTTAATACAACGCTTTCATTTTACTAATGGCATTTCATAGATCTATCCCTCTGCATTTAGTGGATCTGGATCTCTAATCTCTGTAACAAGAACTAAAAAATTCTCATCAAGGATTAAGGAGTTATTTTTGTAGCAAGCCAATTTGAGGCATATCAGTGAAGTAAAGCAGAATTTGCTAGCTATTATTAATAAATACCTAAAATCTGTACAATGTTCAAACCTCTGCCCTAAGGCATTCAAATATCTTGTCTATTGGGGAATTATGATGCCTGTGTTGGCTTTCTAGAAGACATCAATATGATTAAATCTATTACTCTCCTTCCCCCCATCTGTATTAGAATTTAGCTCTTTGGTATCTCTCAATGGACACATTTCCAGGTTTCCTAATCTGAAAAGACTTGACATCAAACCCTTAAAATACAATTAACTACTGACTGAATATGTGGATGACTCATGGCAAATTTTTAATGTTGGTGTGCTTTTCCCTTCTACTTAGCACACTCTGGAGGTTATCTTCTATTAAAAGTAACTGTTATGTTCTGAAAAAGGTAATCAGGTTAGTTTATGCTAAATATAATAAAGAAGGTAAAACTTATATGGCTATCAATGGGCTTTGGAATCTACACATCCCTTTCTCCCTTCCATTAGTATAGATGGTAGAGAAATAACTGGATAACTATCATATTAATGAACATAAATCTTGTATTAGAAAAAGATAAATGCCCCCTCTATTGGATCTACTCTAAAGCTCCAAGTTCAGACTAAATAACTTAGAATGCTGAAATTCACTATAAAGTGATTTCAAATAAGTCCATTTGAAGACAGATCTATGTTATATTACAGCCGAGTATAACATCCAGATGGATCAGTAATATCTAAAACGATCTCACCTATAACAGTGCAATGGCAGAAAAGGACAATCTAACAGTGTAGTAGCATGGGATAGTATAACTAGATTCAAATGTCAGCTCAGATATTTATCAGTGGTCTGACCCTCAGCAAGTAATTTTGCTTCTCTGCGGTTCAGTTTTCTCAGCTGTAAACTGAGGGAGCTATAATCAATGATCTCTGTAAGATCTATTTGAGCTCTATGACTTATGATCCTAATAGGTTTAACCCTGGTCCCTTACAGCTAGCTGGTTGTGAAGCTTTTATTATAAGAAATATTAACATTACCTGAGCACTAGAAGTAATATCTTCCCGTTGTTGGTCTGTCATTGTAGCCAGTGTATCAAATGGGTCCTTTTCACAGGGATCTAGAAGTCCAGGACCACCTGTAGCACATCATCATTAAATAGGAAAATGTGAAAAAATACTCATTATCCTTTAAAAATTACTCAGTCCTATGCAGCTATCAGATTAAAAAAAAAATCAACAATGAAGTGTAACTTGCCTTTAAGAATAATTCCTGAAGAAATGCACTCAAAAACTCTTCTCAATGCATCCCCAGGACTCTGAGGTCCAGAAGCACTACTGATTGCTTTCTCTACTAGTAACTCCATAGCCTAAAAAAAAATTTCAATGTTTTAATAGTTGACAAAAAAAAAAAATCTGCATTCCTGTTTACTGGTGCTAATGAGAATACAGTTATAGTCAGGTAAAAAAAAAAATGAAAGGTGCAATAGAAGACTAAGAACTAACTTAGTAAATAGAAAACATAAACAGCAGCTTGCATACCATAAAAGCTTATATGTTAAAATGACTTTGCAGTTTGTAGTTACAAAAACAAATAAACAAAATTTTGAAATTATTTTTGATAACTATTTTTAAAAAATCAGCATTTCAAAACAACCAAAAGCCACAGATGTTTTGGTTTAAGACTCTACAGAGGCTGTTTGTAAAAATAAGAACAAAAAAAAAAATCACCCAGGATGAAATATTATGAATTGTGACCAAAGCTATTTGGAAGGAATAACCACACAAGAAGATCCATCCATATGTAAAGGTTATATAGTGAAAGTGCATAAATTTTTTCAAATTTTAAAGGCTCAAATTATTTCATTTTAGTGGCTTTTGAGGGACTCAAGTACCTTGTTTTGATATTACAATATCTGTAATATTACAATCAAATACAATTCGATATTCTGATCATTTTAAGTTAAATATGATTAAGGGACTCTCCCCCCTATTATTTATAAACAATAAGACTGTAATTTTCATCTGAGGCCCTGCTAGATTTAAAATCTCACTCTCCTCGTGGCAACTGTAAACTTGAAAAATCTCGAAAATTATCTTTTATGCCTCAATTTTTAATAAATCACTTTTCCAAAGAATAAGTGGTCAGTACTACTAAATGAGGAAAGCTAGGTGTCTCAGCGGATAGAAGGTTCTGGAGTCAGGAAGACTCATGTTCCTGAGTTCAAATCTGGCCTCATACACTTACTCGCTGTGTGACCCTGAGCAAGTCACTTAATCCCATTTGCCTCAGTTCCTCATCTGCAAAATGAGCTGGAGAAGGATATGACAAACAACTCCAGTATCTTTGCCAAGAAAACCCCAAATGGGGTCACAGGGTTAGACACAACTGATACAACTAAACAACAACAAGCTACTAAATAAATAATTGTCCATTACAGAAATTTGTGTTTGTATTTTACTTTCATTTAAAAGCTTCACTAAATAATAGAGACAATAAAAAGCCTTAATTATAATGAAAATTGTAAATGACACAGGGTCTGAAGAGATCAGTGGTGACAAGTCACTTAGAAGACTGTGTACAAATAAAGATAATCAACTTTGAAAGACTTAGTAACTCTGATCAATAAAATGACCAATTATAGTTACAAAGGACTTGTGATAAAGCATGCAATTCACCTCCAGATACAGAACTGAGGGAATCAGAATGCAGAATGAAGTAATTTTCTTCTATTTCTTTTTTTCTCTGTAAACATGGCTAATGTAGAAATTTGTTTTACATATCTATACATATTTGTAATGCATTTTATTTTTCTTGCTTTCTCATTAGAAAGGGGAATGAGAGTGGGGAAGGAGAATTTAGGATTGAAAAAAACGGAATTAATAAGAGTATGTACAAAATAAGAGTTAAATGAAATATACAATAGCAAAACAATGAGAAACAATTCAAATGCCCCCCAAACTGGGGAATGTCTAGGCAGATTATGGTAATCTTATTACAATATTATATTGCCATTTTAAGTGACAATTTTCACAAATATACAGAAATAGGGAACAGCTTCAGATCTGGAAAGGTCCTTCTAATATCTAACACTGTTCCTTCATTTTATAGATGAAGAAACTGATACAAAGAGGTTGCCTCTCCCAGTTATGAACAACGAAAGCACAAATTTAATAATAAAAACCCAGGTCCTTGACCTCCAAATCTAAGGCTGTTGGCACTGCATCATGCTTTCTGAAACAATAATACAAAGTATTCAATTCTGTAAGTCTACTATATGCTAGGCATTGAGTTAGGTACTGAAAACACAAAGTCAAAAACTAAATACCGCCTGCACTTAGGGGGCTTACATTCTACTGAAGTAAAACTGTAAAAAGTAAAATGCAAAGAATATACTGTAAATCACAATTATGTAAAAGTATATTTGTACAGAAAACAATAATAGGTTAAAGTCAGGGTTTTAAAATCATATGCTTATTTTTATTATCAAGCTGACTAAAAAAAAAAAACAAAACAAAACCAAAATACAGTTACAAATTATATACAGGTCAAACTAATCTAAGCCTAATTTTACATATTGTAAAATCTGTAAGCATTCTAATCTTCAAAACATAAAGTGTTAAGTTTGAGGATAGTATTGGAACCCGAGATTCTCTAGCTTTCAGATTAGTGCTAGCTCTGCAATCATGCATCTTAAATCATTTAGCACCAGTGAATACTAAGCATAATGCCACCTCACTTATCCTGGGGTCCATTTACCTAGCAACTTCAACTGCCTGCAACATGGCCAAGAACCAGGAAAAGTCAATGCTGGATATACTGAGAGCAATTTCTACTTGGCCCCAATTTGGTACCTATTAACTCTTATTTTAGACCTAATTATGTTTCTCCTATAAACGTAGGACCTGGAACTATGTATGTGGAATGCTGACCCATGTTAGAAACAGTTGTTATGTTAGTTGATTTTATATAACTGATTTCTTTGTTACAAGGAAGGATCCCATTTGGCAGAAGAACATTAATTTAAAGTGATATTAAAAAAAAACAAAAACTTAAAACATCAACATAAAAGTACCATACAACTGCCATGGTGATTTCCTTGTAGATTTGACCATGTCAATCCTGTCACCTGCCTCCTCCTCCGGTTGGCATTTAAAGCTCTTCATAAACTAGCCTCTTCCTACCTTTCCAGTCTTCTTGCACCTTCCAAGGTCTAACTAGCTGTTTCCTTGAAAACAATACCCCGAGGGGCGGCTAGGTGGCGCAGTGAGCAGAACTCTGGCCTGGAGTCAGAAGGACCTGAGTTTGGATCCAGCCTCAGACACTTAACACACACAAACAAAAACCTAGCTGTGTGACCTTGGGCAAGTTACTTAACCCCAATTGCCCTCCAAAAAAAAAAAAAAGCAAAGCAAAGCAAAGCAAAGAAAACAATACCTCAGCTCCACCTCCTGCCTTTACCCTCAACCTTGGAGTGCTGGTCCCTCACTTTGTTTGCTTAGCTTCCTTCAAGACTGTCACCTTCTGCTAGAGTTCCTCTTCTGGACTCTTCTACTCTTCCAAGTTATTAGTGCTTTTCCCTCTGATATTACTTTCCATATACATATGTCTTGTATGTATCTAGTTATTTAAATGTCTCTTCTATGAGAATGTAAACATTTGAGAGCAGGGACTGTTTTTGTCCTTTTTTTTTAAATTTCCATAACTTAGAGCAATGCCTGAAATAATAAGTGTGCTTAATAAATGCTTGCTGACTGACTGATGTTCAGAACAATGACTAAGACATCAAATAAAGGCTCAATTACTGTTCTGTACACTCTGTTTAATGAGGTCAAAGTATCTAATAATACATCTTTAAAAGATTCCCATCAAAAATGGTCAAGCAAATATTTTGTTACAAGTTAAATTTTAGAAATCTGGAAAATTTCCTTAAACAGTCTCATTCTCCTATGAGGCTTAAAAAAAAGGCATTCCTATACAATGTTATACATAGCATTTATTAGAAAGGACAATGTGGGAGTGATAAAAGTTCTGAGTAGGCATTTGGCAAAGTTTACTTAAAAATAACATCAGTGTTAATGATTCCATACTTAGAAAGCTTTAGTTAGTGATATAAATAATATTTAAGACAGAAAAATTTGCATATAACTGAATAGGAATATATTTAAAAATTGCATTCAATATTAATTTCTGGAGAGTATATATTTTGAGGAGTTTGATAATTTTATAAAAAATGGTCTAGTAAAGTGTGAAAAGGATGATTATTTGGGATAGTAGCAGGAGCATGCACACAGTAATGAAAAATTTAAATTCATTTAACATTTAATATAACCCCCTAGAACCTGTATTAAACACATTCCACTAACAGCAGAACACAATCTGGAAATTATTACGTTAAAACCCCATGAAAAATCAAATCTGTTCAGTACCAAATAATGAGGATTCTGGATCTTCTATTTATAAAATATATGAGGACAAAAGGAGGTAAAGAGAAATCACGAACTTATAAGACATAATAAAGGGCATAAATGCACATATAATGCTTATTAAAAGCAATTGTCTAGATTCACAAGTCACTGGTTTATGGAACGACACTGTAAAGCCTATAAAATAAATTATAGTTTTCAAAAATTTCTTTTGAGTACAGTCTCTAGAAGGATTTAGTATAATTCAATAACAATTTACTACAGAAGAACACATAATGGCTTAAAGATTCTGGAATATAATTAACTTGGAATAAGTGGAACATGAAAGATTATAATAAGCAATGAAATTAAAATTAAGGAATTGCTCATTTAGGATAGTTGAAACTTTTTGGTAGAAAATCATTAAAGTTCTATGATTATGACATTTACAAATAGCAAAAGGGAAGGTCCTCCCATCCTTGTACTCCTTGACTTCATTTAAAACAATTAAATGTTTTATTGATTGACTGATTGCCTTTTGGAGGTGGGAAGGCTGGGCAATTGGAGTTAAGTGACTTGCCCAAGGTCACACAGCTAGTGTTAGGTGTCTGAGGCCAGATTTGAACTCAGTTCGTCCTGACTCCAGGGCCTATTCATTGTGCCACCTAGCTGCCCCCTAACTGTTTTATTAATAACTAGATAAACATGTACATTAACTTGATTAGGAATTATTTACATTAATTTTCTTACACAAAGTAACAAAGCAATTTTTCAGTTAATTCTTGTTAAGTCATGATCAAAATTCTCAGTCCATTTATTCTCATTCAATTGTTCTTGTTCTCTATGTGGTTGTAATTAGAGTGTACACTGATTTTCTACTTTGCTTTATTTTGTAAAAGAATTTCTAGATTTCACTCTATTCCTACACTTTGGTTTTAATTGCAATATAGTACTGCATTATATTAGTATACCACAATTTATCCAACCATTACTGGACAGTTAGACTGTTTCCAGGTTATTTTCTCTTACAATTACATATAAAACCAAGGGACTTTTTTGGTTTTGTTTTTAACAATAATTTCAAGTTATATTCCCAAGAACACAATTATTGGATCAACAGATATGAGTAAAATTGTTCTCGTCTGCAATTGAAAGCATCAGTGAATAAGTATCCCTTTTCCTCTACAAACTTGTCAGCATTATTTTGATACTCTTATTTTTGCTAATCTGATGCCTGTGGTGGGATGGAAGAAGGGGATTTCAAAATGATTTGCACTTTTATTTCTGATTACTATTGAGATTGAACATTTTTTCCCAGTACTTTATAATAATTTTCCTCTTCTGAAAACTGTACGCTCATATCGATTGCTTGACTTAATTTATTTGGTGACTTACATTTTACTTGCATTAATTGGCAAAGGGGAAAAATAGATAAATTAGTTAACCTACCTGCACTCACTGTCAAGTGTCTGGCCTAACAAGAAGTATGCTAAGAGGATTTAATCCCTAAAGTAACAAAACTAGTTTTCAGTATTTCACATATCCATAAATAACCCTTCTTTATTTTCATAGATAACTGTAAATGGACTAAATTTGACTGTAAAATAACTATTAAGAAGATTTACAAAAGTGTGTGCTAAATTGAATAAATTGCTTCTCCTTCTGGAAGAGTTAATGCTTATACAATTATTTTAATAACGAGATCTGCAAATAAAAAATTTTTTACAGGGCTAAAAGGGGCTCATGATGGGGAATATTAATATGTTTCAGATTATAGGCTTTATTTAACTAACTGTCTTACTTATATGGCCAGAAGTATTATTTGAGAAAATACATTCATAATCCTTTCTACTTTCCAGTTAATCTAGATCAAGGATTCTTATTCAAAGGGTCTGTGGATAAGATTTCAGGGAGTCTTTAAGTTGGATGGGGGAAAAAAATCCCTATCTTTATTTTCACCTTCCTTGAAATGAAATTTAGCATTTCCTTCAATAAATGAAAAACTACAGTAGTATTAGCAGTAACTTTGTCACTAACAGAAATAGTTTATTTTACATAAAATTATTTAAAATTATGTTACAGCTGCTACAAATATCTCAAAATATAACCTACACTCATCATTAATACAAAATTATTGTAATAATTAAGACCTACCATTAGACTGTCTTCCTGACTACAGATTATATTTCAATATTACTGATTTCCTTTGTTATCCTATTCATTTTACTTTATGCATTTAAAAATATTTTGAGAAGGGGTCTATAGGCTTCATCAACCAGAGTGTCATAGGGGTCCTTGACACTAAAAAGTAACCTCTTATCTAAATGATGTCTTATTTGTAATGTATTCAGGTCAAAAGAATTATTTGAGTATCTACTACTTGTAAGGTACCAGAGTAGGCAGCAAATTGTATCTGTTGTGCTTATACAGTACAATTTGATAACAGGTAACTATTCCAGATGCATTCCAAAGAGCTGTGCTCCACTAGAACTCTGCTGTTTAGTTTTTTTTTCCCCCCAATGACATGAATCAAAGTATAGATAGCAGCTTATCAAATCTGTCAAAAACACAAAGCTGACAGGGCTAATAGCTACATAATACAGAATTAGGATAAAAAAGATCAGGACATGCTAAAATATTGGGCTGAATCTAAGTAGACAACTTAATCAGGATAAATAGTTAAAGTCTTATACTTTTGAATCCAACTCAAAGTAGAAGGTGAAGGAGGCACAGCCTAACAGAACTGCAATGAAAAAGGATATGGGCATGTCGGAGGATTAGAAGCTGAAGAGGTGAATGATGTCTAATACTGATGTAATTTTAGGCTGCCATCAAAGAAGCAGTGTGTTTAGGTATGGAGGTCTCTTATTCTCTGCCTTGACCAGACTATCTGACTTTGCTCAGTTCCTAGGAACCATTTGTTTTAGAAGGCTATTGATAAGGTGGATAAAGGGCTAGCCTAAACTTCATGCCTGATGAGGATCAGTTAGAGGAACTGAGGATATTTAACCTAAGACAAGACTTTCAGAAGGACATGATTTTCACTGTCACCATACACTTGAAGGGTAGTCACATAGAAGAGGAACTGGGACAAGACTGGGTCATTTCTGTCTTACTCCAGAGAACAGAACTAGCAACAATAAATTGGAGTTACAAAGAAGCTTAAGGAAAAACTTCCACGGAACGAGTTGCCCAGGGAGATTAGTGCCCCCCCAAATTAGAAGTTTTTGAACAAATGTCTGATGACAACTTGTCATTATATTGTAGAAAGGATTCTTACTCAGGTGTAGGTTGGAACTGATGGCCTCCAAGGTCTTTCCAATTCTTAGATTCTGTATACTGTAGCAAAATATTGTATTCTTTAAAAAAAAATAGGATTATATAAAATTTTGACTGTTTCATTCTCAAAGCAAAATTTTATATGCAATAATTCCACTTCAGCATTATCAACAGAGTAGTCAGTATAAAATAAAGAGCTGAAGGAACTTCGTCTTTATTTACTATATTTACTACTTTACTTATTTATACTATTATTTGGCATCAGTAAAATGAAATGCCTATGAAGCAGGCATTATTACTGAAGTATTATTAAATTATTATTAAAGTATTAAATTAGTCACTGGAATCCTAACACTATGCATGCCCAAGATAAAGTTTATAATAACCATGTCAAATATCTTCTTCAGAAGTAATATAGAAACTATGAAAAATCAGATAGTTTAGTTAGCATTATATATTATTATATTTAGGTGGCAAATTATTTCGGAAGAAATAAACATTTGTTTGTTTGTTTGTTTTTTACAAAAAATCTAAGTTCCTGCTGTTTTTCATAGGGGAAAAAAGTATGCTACATTTATTTCATGAAATGAAAATGAAAATAAAGTTTCAGGTTCAAAAATTAATTAACATTACCAACACATTTTACACAGCACACAAGTTATAAACAACTCACCCAGCTTGGGAAATCAGACCAAGTTGGAACTCGTTGACAGAGATCACGAAGAATACGTATGATAATCACACAGGACTGCAGACCGTTAGCTCTAGCCTTGAGAGCAACACAAAAATCAAATTAATTAATTCTAGAAACTACTAAAAATAGCCCTTGATGAAAAAAGCTAAAACACCACTGTTCAATGGAAGCTCAGCTATAATGACAGAAACAAATCACTCCAAAATTTCATTCCATGAGCTGCCATTTACAGCAGTATTTTATGCCAAGGTTAGTACTTTAAGCTGTATGTACTTTAAGTCAGAGTGCACAGATTATACAAGAATAATATTTCTTGATCCCCTGTGAACTTTGACCTATGTTCATTTATAACAGTAAATTTAAAATCTGCCTATATTAGAAATAAAGGGAATAAAGTAAAGAGCTAAAAAGTTTTGTCTAGGGACTGAAAGGTTGAGGGAATCTGTTTGGTTTCTTTACTGTGCCTTTGCAAGACTGCAAAGTCACTAAACCAAACAGCTGCTTCCTCACCTTTCACTCCCTACACTTATAAACTTAGAGAAACAGGAAAAAAAATCTTAAAACTAAACACAAAGCTTTAAACACATATTCCATTATTTAAAGCAAAGGTACTCTGCAGCCTTATGGAATATAATATAAATACACAGCATATGGTGATCCAGAGCGAGTCAAGCTTTCAACATCGCCTTCTCAATGACCACACACACACACGAAAAAAAAACCAAACACCCCAAAATGTAAGTTTCTCGTCAAATCAGCAATAGCTGCATAAAGCAGATCTGTACTGAACTATGTTAACATTTTTTTCTGTTCATTTAATTTAAAGTAGTATTGCCATGGGCAACCTTTGAGTGTTTATATACAGTTAAACATACTGTAACTGAACTACTCTCTCATAAGGCTACAAGAAAAAAGTAAAATGATGTTCCGAACCTGGAACCACTTAGCGTGGCGTAGAGCAGCCAGAGCGTCAAGGCATTTTTGCCTGTCCAAGACGTCCGGTGGGTCTTTCACCATACCCGAGGTTACATCTAAAATGGATTGAATTGGCAAAATGCAGTGAGGAATGGGTGTTTGACCAGGTGAGCAAGACACTTCCTTAAAGTAGCTTCAATGTCACACATGCCATTTGAGATTTTACTAGCATTTTGAAACCAATGATTAATATTTAGCAAAATTCTTTTAAATTCACAGAATGTTAACCCAATATGAAGTAGAGAGTAAAATGAAGTTTAACTCTCAGTCACTTTATTATTTCACTGCAATGACTGTGACAGTGTAATTAGATTTCAAATAAATGTTCTAGGAAAATAAATCCCCTCCAAAATTATATGTTAAAGGAAGGATGGTTGGACACAGTGCACCAGCACAAAGAACACAAGACAGAGGGAACACAAAAATCCACTTCAATAAAGTAGAATTTACAACAAACTTATGGAATTTGCTCATCATCTTAAATAGTCACAGACTATTTTGGACCTAATTTCAGAAAGGAAATCATTGGGAACAAAGTTGAAAGATTTTAGAATTCGTGGAAAAGGAAGATTTTAAATAATGAAAAACAGTAAATTCTAAAAAGGTTTAAGAAATATTCTTCCTTGAAAGTTTGACTTACTGCAAAGGGAATGTGAAATACCCTTTAAAATATCTGAGAGTTCTCATAAGAACATCATGGTATAGTTGGAGAGAGAGGATGGATATAAAGCAGAAAAGGGGAAATAGGTACTACTGTGATAAAGGCAGAATAAAAGGTGGATACAATAAACAGTGCTTTACTGAGAAGAAAGTATATTTTGTATACCTCAATTTAATAAGTAATTTCTAGGTTACTGTCATAAATATTTGTCATACTAGAGGGAGTACATAAATATGTTTGGAAAAAAATTAGCAATAGCACCTAAAAATCAGGGCTAATAAAGTTAATTCAAGTAATGAAAAAGTTAATTTTTTAAAATGTTATAGCAGGCAGTTCAATATCCAATCCAATAGTTAATTACCTTATTTCTCAATGCAAGAATGTATGCATCTACAAATATCAACACTTGGTAATGAAATAAATCTTAACTGGTTAACTCATTAGTGTTCATCAAGCTAAGTAGAAAGAGACTTTAGACATCAAAGCTCAACATCCTCATTTTACAATTGATAAAGCCAGCCAAGAGAGATTAGTTATTTGCCCAAAGCCACATATGTAAGTGGTAGGGCTAGGATTAGACCAGAGGTCCTATACTTCTAAATTCTATAATTTTGCCCTATACAATGCTGCCTCCCTAAGTCTTGTTATAAAATTGCAGACCCAACAAACTTAAAAGATATAATGTAGCATAACTCATAGGGGTTGCTTGTTGAATTCAGTATAAAGACAGGTTATATTTGGAAAGGCTTTATATTACTTAAGTTACTGATTATATATAATGCTTATGTAGAATACCACTAAATTTAAGAGGAATTTAGAAAACACAGAAAAACTGAGGTTGTTCACGAACAAGTAAAGGGCAAGACACTGTGATGGGATAAGAAAAAAATGAAAGATTATTTTTTTAAAATGTACTGTTTACAACTGGAAAATTTACCACTATTTTCATGATTATAAGCCCTCAGAAACATTTAAAGATACTGGGCATATTTTAAGTGTCAACAAGAGGCTACATTTTATCACTTCTATTATGAAATCTGGGATATCTTTAATTCTTATAACCCAGATTAAGGTAAATGAAACTAAAGTAAATTTTCAGAATCTACTGAAGTCTATAAAGAGCCTAGGAATAGAAAATTTGTGATATTTTGAAATAAAGCAGAAGATAGACTGTGTATAATAAAAAAGAATTTTATGAAGCAAATATAACAAAAATTAGGATATTCAGGCAAATTATTAGTAAACGTACATTTAGAGAAAAACTACTAAGACAAATTCTGGGAGCTAACTTGAGTATAATGACAGTTGGGGTATTTTTGAGAAAGGAAAAGGGATTATTGGAAAGCACAGCCAGGAAAGTAGTAAAAAGCAGAAAAGAAGGAGGGGCATATGTGCCAAAAGCCTTTAAGGTCCCTTATTTGTTACAACTACAGTGCAAATAGGTGATACTGTGCAATCTTTTTTTTTTTTAAACAAAAACTCAGGAATTATAATCTACTTTCAATTAATTTAAAATTTTACAGTAGTAATTTATTCCAAATTCATATGAATCCCCCCCACTTCCACCCAAATCCACAAGCAGAAAATCTTGATTTTACATTGTGGTTCAGAAGTATCCCATATATCATTGATGGACAGCATAAATAAGCTTGAAATTTTTAGCTAATACTCTAAGTCCAAAGATGCCAAGACACCTATTGCAATTTCAAAATAAATTAGGGCTATATATTAGGGAATTTGAAATAAAATTTAATGTGTGGATTTTTGTACCCATTTTACATTTCAAATGGATTAACCCCTTAATAAAGGTCACTGTGCTAAAATTATATTTGTTGCTTAACACCCTGTTAACATACAACAGAGACTAGGTTAATTTACAAAAACAAAAGGCAAATTCTCACCCTATGTGAATATATTCTAAATATATATGTATAAGGGGTTAATCGTCAGTTAGAAGACATGCTGTGTCCACACTATGTACTAATTAAAAGTTAACAGGTATATGAATTTCAGTAAACATGGTTATATAATCCAGTCAACCATTTTAAAACTAGTGTGAACACCGCTTAATTCTATGAAAGAGAGAGACCAGGACAAAAAAAAAAATAACAAAAACATAAAAACAAAAAACACACAAAAGGACAGTAAAATGCTAGAACTATGCATCCAAAACCCCTCCTTATTCAATATGGCAGGTGTGACACTGAGCTTTTGAAAACCTTGGTCAAAAATCCTTCCGATGTCTTGGCAGCAACCCCTGACAGGAATCAATTCCCTCTGCTAGAAGGCTTTGGACCGGGCCTGATAAGCTAAGGATGGAAAAAAAAACACACACACACATACTTGACTTGCTGAAGAAAAGATTCCACAGCAAGGGTTAGAGCATTTTGAACATATCAAATTTAAAGTCAATTCTGTGAAACAATAGATAACTGTCAAACGCAAACTACTGAAGGATATGACTGCTATGCGATTAACAGTTATTTCAATAATTTAATTTGATTTTTAAAAGCCATTTTATTTTTTTGGAGAGGGATTTAAATGGGGCCATCAGCAGGATTCCAAACTATGTGCAAAGTCTTTATTTACAAGAATTCTTCCGGCAAAGCCTTCCTTACCACCTGAACTAACTCCCCGAAGCAAGCTAAAGGCTTTAAACCATTTTAAGACACAGAGCATTGGAAGCTGCAGTAAGAGAAAAACCACACATACCGTTATTCTGCAGCAAGAAAGAAGCAATCTTCATAATAAAGCTGAAGACATGATTTACTGCACTTATTTGCAGTGAGGCAACACTGTATAAACATCTCTGACATTTTTGTATATCCATTTTTCAGCTCAGTGTCTTGAAGTGAAATCTATTAATTTTTGTTTTTGCTATTTCCCTTCAGAGTAAATGTTTACTTAGCAGATAAATGAAACTCAGAACAGTAATTCTAACTCAAATGTGGGTCAGACAAAAATAGTTTTGTTTCCTTCGAAAGGGGTAAGTTATTAAAATTTTTAAGTTGTTATGCCTATAGCTCATAACCTAGAGACTTTTGCTCTACTATAAAATAGCAAAGAACAAATTAAACTTGACTGGGTTATAATTTGATGTGTTCTAGGAAAAAAAATGCTTTTTCTTCCAATAAGTCTTATTTGGTTTCCTTTCCAAATCTTAAGTGAAAAGTCATATTACATATGACTTGATTTGATTAAAAAAAAAGTTATTTTCTTGACAAAATCCATGACCAGACCAGATTTGGGCCTGCTTTAAAAAAAAAAAAAGGAAAAAGGCAAACAAACAAACAAACAAACAAAAAAAAAAACCAAAACAAAACCAAAAATCAAAAAGCAACAACAACAACAAAAAACCCCAGAAAAACAACCTTCACACAAAATCCATTTATCTTTAAAGATTTAAAATGAAGTGAAATGTGTAGCACATGAGATTCAACAAATTTCCAATGAACACATTAAAAGAAATGAAGCTTTATTCTCTGGGGCATGGAAAAATTTGGACAACAAAGCATAAAGCAGTTGTCATCACAAATCTGTCTTCACAAATTATACTGCTATGATAAAACCCCTCATAATATTAAGGGAAATGAAAAAAATGTTGGTGCCATATTTTTATATATAAGTTCTTAACAGTCTTGCTATATATGCGTGGTATTTTATATTGTTTTCCCCCCAAGGCTACATTATGAATATAGTGTATATACTGATATAGACTCAATTTCAATAAATTATTAAGATGTATAAAAAAACAACATAAAAGGAAACAAAGTAAATTTTATCTGACCCATAAAACGGTAGAACCAACATACTGCAGACATTGATCATGCTCGTTGGCTTAAAAGCTTTGGAAGCTTTGAAAGTGTTACAGAACAGTCCCTAAAGCAACACTGCTGGCACCAGGATTTCATGTTCTATAAATGTAAAATTGATTTTAAGAGCTCTGACTTGCACTTGAATTCACTAACTATGCCATTTATTATTACAATATTTCTTGTAGAGTGTCTGGGTCAAATGCTCAAACCTATAAATGTCAGGAGGCTGTGTATTTATGAAAGCACTCCAGACCAAAGAGCAACCTCAGAAAACTGGAAATGACATTTACTTTAATATAAAAGCAAAAGCGACAGTGAGATGCGTAACAATGCCTCTTAAGAATATATTAAACATAATTTATCCAGTTCACAACCCAGCAGTTTTATTTCTAAAATACTTCAGTTTTTAAACTTATAATGCAGGGGCAAAAACTTCTATCAAGTTAAAACTCATGTCCCCTTGCTACAAATACCACTTTTCTAAAATTTCCAAATACCTGAACTGTTCAGGTAAAAATAATTTTGAACTTTTCCAGAAAACTGAGGTTAGCACATAAAATAAAAAAAAAAGGCAAAATCAAATCATGCTATGAAGTTTGATCAAGAAACAAAATACATTAGCAAATGGAGTATTTACTTTTCAGGAAATGGTCATAAACAGAAATGTCTGCTAAGTCAATTCTCCCTAATATATATATGTAATGCCAGCATGTTGCCTTCTAGGGCTTAATGCCATCTTAAACAGAATAGATACAGTTATTGGAAAAGTAGTATCTTTAACAACTTTCCAACCTCCATCCCTCATGTTCTCCTCTCGAATAACTGGAGATGTCAGCGTGATAGTAACTTGCATTTTGGGTTCCACACAGGAATTCAATATTATCGCAGCTTCAGATAAAGCACATTTTATGTCATACTTCTCAGGACTTATAACCTATATGACAAAAAACAAAACAAAACTGTATCAATTGAAAATCTTTAATATTGTCAAATAAAGGGAGAATTTTTTATTTGCTTTCTTGGTGCTTCAACTAACTGTGATCACATATTTGCAGAAGTGCTTTTCAGTTTCTAATTTTCTGTAACACACACAAATTTGTAAATCTGCCATAATGTAGCATAGCCTTAACCCAGCTGGATAAAAGAGAATCCTGGCAGAGAAAGGTTGGCATAAAATTACCAAGGAAAATTATTTCTTTACCTTACCTCTCACCATGAATATTCTAGCTATTTCTTATATGCAGGAATGATTGCATCATGTCGCAGTCTGAAATGGGCATGCTCAGAAGTTAGGAGATAAATCTATTCTCAAAACAGAGGCTTCTGTTCTACACCTGAATAATGGGAGTTTTTCTTTGCCCTTTTCATTCTTCCAGTATCCGGTTAAAATATGATCAGAAAGAAATAGTTATTTGCCTTCTGATAAAAGAATAATAAGATGTAAGGAGGGTAAAAATGCAACCTAATATAAGGACTCCTTGGGATCTGGAACAAAGTTTGAAAAGCATTTGTTTAGAAAATAAACTGGGGCGGCTGGGTGGTGCAGTGAATAGAGCACCGGCCCTGGAGTCAGGAGGACCTGAGTCCAAATCCGGCCTCAGACACTTAACACAAAAACTACCTGTGTGACCTTGGGCAAGTCACTTAGTCCCAATTGCCCTCCAAAAAGCAAAAACAAAACAAAACAAAAAATCCTTCCTAAGTCATAGGTGTTCATATAAATTAGATAGTACTGTGCAAAGAACTCCCATGAATCTAAACTATTTGGATGATCAGAGGACATAGGTTCAAATCCCAGTTCTGACTCTTACTAGTTGTCTGACCTTGGGAAAAAAAAATCACTTTTTCCTGGCCTTGTTTCCTCATCTGTAAAACAGGATATTGAACAGATGGCACCTCAGGCCCAAGGTTTATGATCCTATGACCTCTCTCCAATGGTTTAATTGCTCACCTGCATAAGAACTGAGTGAACTGGGGATAACACATAAAGTTACTGGCTGAGACAAATTTTTTACTCCATTATTGCATGGACCATTAAAGCCCCACAATCCTTCCATGAACCAAGTCCCTGGAACCATTCTACAATACTGAATTTAGCCACCTTCTCAACTTGTAGCAATACCATTAGTAGTAGCACTGTCAACTTTATTCCACTCTGGTAATTCATAGGCTGTTCTAAATATCAGCACCAAGGAAAACTGTCACTAAAGGAGGTGCCATGGTAGAAACAAGGTGGAGCTGTCAACATTTAAAATATAGGTCTCAAATGCTGGGCATATTACATGACTATTTTTTGTCTGACCCAAAAATTACAGATGAGACAGTTTCAGGAAAAAATTTCATAAGCTTTAGGATAATCTAAACTAAACTGCGAATTTAAGAAATGTTGTTAATGCTACGAACAATTCTAGTGACAAAAATCAAATAGAACTCAAATTTCAGAAAATTCAAAACTTTTAAACAAGAGTACAAAATGGAATTACTTTATCAGTAGTATCTGGAGTTCTTATGTTTCACTAGAAATATTTCCTACCATAGGCTTTCAGACAGATAAGCTATGAAAGGCATCATCAAAAGGAAAAAGATTTCAGAAGAACAGCCTGACATTTACTTAAAACATGTACTTAAAGAGGTTAGAAGTTAGTGGCTTAAGTAAATAAGATATACTTATTTACATAGCTATTTTTTAGTCCAAATTAATGATGGCTTCCCCCTCATTCAAGTTTCAAAAAAAGAAGGCTAAGTATAACATATGTTCCAGTTTTACCTTATAAAAGTAAACTGGTAAGATTGTATAATACCAAATGCATTCACTATGAAATATAAAATTAAAGTAAAAAAAATACTTGCCAGAAAGCATGCATGATTGGGGAAAAAAAAGTTTGCCTAGAGGGCTCACATTAGTAACTGACTATTTAGTTATAAATTAGTACAGTCTTGTCAGTCTCCAAACCCTAAAAGGAGCAAAAATTAACATTCTAGACAATACTTACAGCAAGCTGTTTGGGAAGGTTTTCTGATATACGACTCAGTAATGTCTTTGAAGGTTTCTCTGAGCACAGTAAAACGAGGTTTACATTTCTATCTCCACGGAGAAGTAATCCTTTTGCTAATACTCCTACTCGCAAGACTCCTTTCAAAGCTCTGCAGTAAAATCATTGCATTACAATGTAGTATTCTTTTTTTCTCCAAAAAGAACGCCTAATCTACCAATCAATATATAAATTAAGATAAAAATTTGCCACCCAATTAAAATTTCCACTAAAAATGGTCAGTCTGTATAGCCAACAACAGTCAACAACCATTTATTAAGGTATTCCCCTGTTCCAGACACCATACTAAACATAGAGGATACAAAGAAAAGCAAAAAAGTTCTCAGTTCTTGAGACAACATGTTACAAATAATACAAACTATATTCAGAATAGATGGAAAGTAATATCAGAGAAGGCACTAACAGATACGTGAAGAAGACAGGTAGAGATGAGTCAAGCCCTCTCCTGGAAAAGGTAACATCTGAGCTGAGTCTTAAAAGAAGTCAGGTAGAATAAATAGTGTTCAAGGGACAGAACATTCAAGGAATGGGGATACAGTCAGTGCAAGGGTATAAAAGATGTAATGCCATGTTCTACCAACAGCAAGGAAGGATATGGACAGAACTTAACTTTAGGAATATCACTTTGGCTATTAATAAAGCCGAGTTAACAGCATTTATTAAGGACCTACTATGTGCCAAGACCTTAGAAGGCACCAAGATGGCTCAGTGGAGAGAGCACAGGGCCTACAGTCAGGAAGACTTGAGTTCAAATCTAACCTCAGACACTTACTAGCTGAGTAACCCTGGGCAAGTCATTTAACCTTGTTTGTCTCGGATTCCTCATCTGTAAAATGAACTGGAGAAGGAAATGGCAAACTACTCCAGTAATCTTTGCCAAAAACAAAACAAAACAAAACAAAACAAAAAAATATCCCAAGGACAATCTACAATATGGTCCATGGAATCACAAAGAGCTGGACACAATTAAAATAATAAAAAAAGTGCCAGACACTGGGGATACAAAGAAAGACAAGGGACAATCCATGACTGCATGAGAGTCAGCCAGTGAAAATGTAAGATGGGAGATGGAGTATTTTCCAGCTAAAGGCGCCTTGAGACAGGAATACTTGAGTTCAAAATCAGCCTCGAATACTTACTAGCTGTGTAATCAATCCTGGGCAACTCACTTAACCTCTGTCAGTCTCAGTTTCCTCAATTATAAAACGGGGACAATAAGAGCATCTACCTCTCAAGAGTTGTTGCTCAAGTGAGACAATATTTGTAAAGTGCCAAGCGTGGTGCCTGGACACTGTCAGTACTTAATACATGCTTGTCATTCCCTTCCCATTTGCAAGGAGCAGCAAGGAGGCCAGTGTCACTGGATAGTAGAATACATGGAAGAGTTTAAAAAGACTGGAAAGGTAGGAAGGGGCCAGATTATGAAGGGGTTTAAAAGCCTAGGAGAGGGTTTTATAGTCAATGCTGCTAATAACAGGGAACAAATGGAATTTGGAGTAGAGGATTAACTAGGATGGGAAGACCTAAGGTAGAGAGACCATTTAGAAGGTTCCTGCAACAATGTGAGGTGATGTGCGCCTGCCTCAAGGGATAGCAGTGTCAAAAGACCCACAAACACCACTACTAAGTCTGTATCCCAAAGAGACCAAAGGAAAAAGAATAACATGTACAAAAATATTTATAGCAGTGCTTTTTGTGGTGGCAAAGAAATGTTAACTGAGGGGATGCCCATCAATTAGGGAACAGCTAAAATTATGATGGAATACTGCTGTGCTGTAACAAATAACAAGCAGGATGGTTTCAGAAAAACCTGAGAAGACTTATATGAACTGAGACAAAGTGAAATGAGCAGAAGTAGGAGAACAATTTGTTGTACACAGTAAACAGCAATGCTGTAAGGATGATCAACTGGGAAAGATTTAGTTATTCTGATTAATATAATGGTCCATGACAATATCAATATCCAAGAGACAGAGGTAGATGGAGGTAGAACTGATGAACTCTTAAGTGCAGACTGAAGCATTTTCCCCCACTTTATTTTTCTTGCATATTTTTTTTGGCAGGGTATGATTCGGCTAACATGGAAATGTTTGCATGATTACACATGTATAATGGGAATATTGTTTTCTTTCTCAATAGGTGGCAGATGAAGGGAGAAAATTTGGAACTGAAAACAAAAATCTGAAAAACAAAAACATAACTTATCTTTGGAAAAAGTTTTGAGGTTTTTTTGGTAGGAGGTGGAAAACCTTTTTGTAAAATTAATTTTATTTCATTAAATATCCCCTAGTTACATGTAAAAAAAAATTATCATTAAAAATTTTTTTGAGTTCCAAATTCTCTTCCCCCTCCTAAAGGGACCCCCTCCTCTTTAAGAAGGCAAGCAATTTAATTGTGATTATACACAAGATCATGCAAAATATTTCCATATTAACCATGTGCAAAAGAAAACATAAGCAAAACAAAGCAATAAAAGTAAAGAATTTTTTTTTTCTTTTTGGAGGGCAATTTGGGTTAAGTAACTTGCCCAAGGTCACACGGCTAGGTTTTTGTTTGTGTGTGCGTTAAGTGTCTGAGGCCGGATCCAAACTCAGGTCCTTCTAACTCCAGGGCCGACGCTCTACTCACTGCGCCACCTAGCTGCCCCCAAGTAAAGAATTTTTTAAAAGTATGCTTCAATGTGCATTCAGAGTTCATTAGTTCTCCCTCCGGAGGTAGAGAACATTTTTCATTATAGGTTCTTTGCAACTGTCTTGAATGATTGTCTTCATCAGAGTAGCCAAATCTTTTACAATCATCCTTACAATATTGTTATTACTGTGTATAACGTTGTCCTGGTTTTGCTCACTTCACTCTGCATCAGTTCATATATCCTTCCCAGATTTTTCTGAAAATATCCTGCTTGTCATTTCTTATAGCATAATAGTATTCAATCATATACCATAACTTGTTCAGTCATTCCTCAAATGATGGGCATCCCCTTGACTTCCAATTCTTTGCCACCTCAAAAAGAGCTCCTAAAAATATTTTTGTACATGTAGTTCCCTTCCCCTTTTTTTTTGATCTTTTTGGGATACAGACCTAGAAGTGGCATTGCTATGTCAAAAGGTATGCAGTTCTATATCCTTTTTGGGCACAGTTCCAAATTACTCTTAAGAATCGTTGGATTAGATGACAACAGCACATTGCTATCTCAATTTTTCTACACACCCTTTAGCATCTGTCATTTTCCTTTTCTGTTGTTACCCAATTTGATAGACATTTAGGTGGTACACTGGTAGAAAGTATCAGCACTGGAGTCAGGAGGACCTGAGCTCAATTCTGGCCTCAGATATTTATTAATACTGTGACCCTGAAAGTCACCTAACCCTGTGTGCCTCAGTTCCTCATCTATAAAATGAGCTGGAGAAGGAAATAACAAGCCACTCTTGTATCTGTGCCAAGAAAACCGAAAATGTGGTCATAAAGAGTCAGACAGAACACCAATCATTAGTGACTTATAGAATTTTTTCATGTGACTTGATAGCTTTGATTTCTTCTTTTGAAAATTATTTGTATCCTTTGACCATTTATCAACTGGGGAATGTCTCTTATTTTTATAAATTGGGCTCAGTTCCCACATATTTGAGAAATGAGGCCTTTTATCAGACAAACCTTATATAAATTTCCCCCCCTAGTTTCCAGTTTTCCTTCTAATTTTGCTTTTGCAAAAACTTCTTAATTTCATGTAATTAAAATCACCTATTTTACTTCCCATAATCCCTATCCTCTCTTGTTTGGACATAAACACTTCCCTCTTCCAAAGATCTGACAAGTACATTTTCCCATGTCCCTCTAATTTGCTAATGCTATCACTCTTTATGTCTAAATAATTTATATCTATTTTGACTTTATTTTGGTATATGGTGTGAGATGTTGGTGTAAGTTTAGTTTCTGCCAAAGTGCATTCCAGCTTTCCCAATAATTTTTGTCAAATGGTGA
Source organism: Gymnobelideus leadbeateri (assembly GCA_011680675.1). NCBI lineage: Eukaryota > Metazoa > Chordata > Mammalia > Diprotodontia > Petauridae > Gymnobelideus > Gymnobelideus leadbeateri. Next base: position 68,054 of record WOXC01012314.1, read on the forward strand.
TTTATTACCCCCCAAAAGCTGAGATCTATGGATTTATCAAACAATAAATTACTACGGTCATTTACTATTGTGTGCTGTGTATCTAATCTATTCCACTAATCTACTACTCTTAATTCTTAGTACTAGACTGTTTTGAGGATTAATGCTTTGTGACATAGTTTGAAATCTGGAACTCCTAGGCTGCCTTCCTTAACATTTTTTCTTCATCAATTCCCTTGAAATTACTCCCCACCCCCCCCCACTCCCAGTAACAGCATAATTCTTTATTTACTAGCCAAAACAATCTTAATTACACCAAAGCTTGGAAATAAAACTGTTTGCAAATAGTCAGTCACTGAGATAACAGACCACAGTAAGGAAAAGAAGAGGAAAAAGCAAGAGAATTTGCTCACTGAAATGAGTTGGTTCTTTCATAACAGCTAATTCCTGTCCCATATGAAGATGGAATTTCTTTACTAAGCCTTTGCACAGACCCTGTGGCAAGTCACATCGTTCACAACAGTCTACCAACAGCTGTTCATCTTCGACTTTTGTTATTGTGCTTTCCTTCCCATCCCAAGCCTGTAGCTGGATCAATGTATCACATTTAAGGGTACAAAGAGTCTGAGTTTTCCTCCCATCAACTGTAGTCTCATCAAACTTCTCATCAAGTTTAAAAGAGAATTGTGTAGTTTTTTATGGTACTCTCAGTCTTAATGGTAATTACATCTCCATTTTTAGAGATATAGACATCTGGTGTGGCCATTCCAGCCATTTTCCTTAGGGTCATCCCCACTCCCAATTCCTTCATGTACTTGTCAAATCCTTTACTTTCCACAAGATGCCATTTGCCCAGAAACTGCTTGGGAAAGACCATGGTGATTCAGATGAGAAGCAGAGGAAAGAAACCCTGAGAAGAGCAGAGCGTTCCACTGAAAGGTAGAGGACCGGCATGCAGCTTCCCTTGATATTCTTTTTCTTTTTTTTTAACATCTTCTAAAAAATTTGTTTATTTTTCGTTTTAAATATTCATTTCCAAAAGATTTTGAGTTACAAATTTTCTCCCCAGCTTTCCCTTACCTCCACACTAAAATATCAAGCCTACTGGATAGCCCTTCCCCCAAATCTGCTCTCTCTTATATCCTCCCCCACACCCCTTCTAAGTTTTTAATAGGGCAAGATGGATTTCTATACCCCAGTGCCTGTATATCTTATTTCCCAGTTGCATGTAAAAAACAATTTTTTAAAACATTTGTTTTTAAAACTCTGATTTCTAGATTCTTTCCTTTCTTCCTTCCTTACCCACCCCCACTGGGAGGATAAGCAATTCAATATAAGTTGTACATGTGTAGTTACGAAAAATGTTTCCATAGTAGATATACTGTGAAAGACTAACTATATTTCCCTCCATCCTATCCCGCCCCCCACTTATTCTATTTTCTACTTTGACACTGTCCCTTTTCAAAAGTGTGCTTCTAACTACCCTCTCTTCCCTTGACATTCCTGACCTTTTTGTTCTTCCAGATGAATTCTGCTACTATTTCTCCTACCTCTATGAGATAATTCTCTGGTAGTTTGAATGGCACTGAATAAATAAATTAATTTAGGTAGATTTCTGTGAAAAGTGCTTTGTAATTATGTCTATATAATCCCTGGGTTTGTCTTAGCAGGTAGACTCCCGGGTATTTTATATTATCTGCAATTATTTTAAATGGAATTTCTCTTTCTATCTTTTCCTGCTAGGTTTTGTTGGTAGTATACAGAAATGCTGATAGTTTATTTTAAATCCTGCAACTCTGTTAAAGTTAATTGTTTCAACTAGTGTTGTATTTGATTCTCTAAGAATATCATCATATCTGGAAAAAGTGGTTGTTTTGTTTCCTCACTATTTTTATGCTTTCATTTTTTTTTCTTGTCTTACACAGCTATAGCTAGCACTTCTAATATAATACTGAATAACAGTGGTGATAATGGATATCCTTACTTTATTCCTGGTCTTACTGGGAAGGTTTAAAATCTAATCTTGTTAAATTAGGCTTGCTTTTGGTTTAAGATAGCTACCACTTATCTTTTTAAGAAAGGCTCCACTGATTCCTATTTTTTCTAGTGTTTTAAATAAGAATGGATGCTGTATTCTGTCAAAGACTTTTTTTGCATCTACTAATATGATCATGATTTTCACTATTTGTAACTAATATGGTCAATTATGCTCACAGTTTTCCTAATACTGAACCAGTCCTGCATTCCTGGAATAAAATCTAACTGGTTATAGTGTATGATCTTTGCTTGATCTTATCTTTGAGAGTACTTTATTTAAAATTTTTGCACTGATAAATTTTTAAGGAAATTGGTAGTTTAGTTTTCTTTCTCTATCTTTGATTTCCCTGGTTTAGGTATCAAAACCATATCTATGTCATAAAAGGAATTTGGTTGGGGTCCTTACCATTTTTTCAAATAGTTTATATAGTATTGAGATTAAGTGATCCTTAAATGTTTGGTAGAATTCACTCATGAATTCATCTGGTCCTGAGGAATTTTTCTTAAGGAGTTCATTGATAGCTTGCTCAAATTGTTTTTCTAAAATGAGGTTATATATTCTATTTCTTCTTCCATTAATCTGGGCAATTTATATTTTGGTGAGATGGAAAACCTCTGATAGTTACAATATCCAATCAATTCCACAGAACTCATTATGAAACATGCTACTGGTCTCCTGAGAGAGAGGTGATGAATTCACAGTGCATACTGATGAATGTTTTTTGGACATGGTCAATGTTTTGCTTGACTATGCAGATTTTGTTCACTGAAAACAAGAAAAAACAAACAAAAAAACATACCTGTCTTTACCTCCTTCTTTCTTGTCATCACCTTCTTTGCTTTTGCTTTTCTCATGATCAGACATGTTGTCTGAAACAAGTTTGAGAGCCCGTTCAGTGATAGAAACAATTTTCTGAACTGCTTGTAACTCCTCTTCAGTTGGATATATAGCTGCATGTTTTGTCATTACATAACGGTCATCAGATGAATCAGGACGACGTAAAGGCTATGTAGAAGAAAAATCTTTATTACTTTATTTAAACAAATAATTTGCTTCTCTTGAAATATTTAATTTACTTCACATCCATTAAATTGGCTCATGTTTACAAAAAGAGAAAATGACAAATATTGGTTGGGGTTATGGAAGAACATGGACATGGCTACATGGTTGTTAGAGCTGTGAATTAGTCTAGCCATTACTGAGAACAAATAGGGAATTATATCTTAATTCTATTAAGACCCTTTGACCCAGTTATACTACTTCTAGTCCTATACCACAAAGATGTCAAAGAAAAAAACATCTCGTGTACAAAAATATAGTAGCTTTTTATAGTTGCAAGGAACTGGCAACTAAAATCGGTGCCCATCAGTTGGAGAATGGGTGAACAAATTGTAGTATATGACTACAATGGAATCCTATTATGCCATACGAAATGATGAAAGGGATAACCTTAGAGAAGCCTGGGGAAGACTTCTATGAATTGATACAGAGTAAAGTTAGCAGAAGTAAGAAAATAATTTACATAACCATAACAATATAAAGAACAATTCTGAAAAACTCTGATTAATGTAATGACCAACAACTATGATTCCAGGACCTTCTGACAGAGGTATACTTAACATGCAGAATGAAACACAAATTTTTTGGACATTATTAATACTGGACTTTGTTTAATTATTATGCTTATTTGTTAATTTTTTTTTTTGCATGGGGGAGTGGTGGTGAAAATAAAATACTTAACTAAAAAACCCTCCCACAACCAAATAAAAACCTTAACATTTAATTTTTTTTCAGCTATACATCTTATACTTTTAATAGCAATAAATAATCAGTCACACAAAACTTTTACATCTATTCTATGCTTTTTTTATACCTGTAAGCAAATTCACAATTACAGTGTTTTGGTTTTCTTTTTCACACAAATGCCCTACCCCCACTCTTGATTCTATCCCTCTGGGAAATATATACATAAGAACACAAACGTGGAGTTGGAAAAGACCTCTGACGTCAACTAGTCCAATTTCATTTTACAGATGAGGAAGCTGAAAGGCTAACTGACCTACCCAAGGTCACAAAGGTAGCAAAGCAACAGAGGCAATATTTAAACCCTAGTCCTCTGACTCCAGAGCTAGTGTTTTTTTTCTCTGTACATGTCACTAACTTCAATGAGTTTTCCTCTTGTTGGTCCTTGAATGACTTGGACCTCTCCTAATGAAAAAAGGAGAACTAAATTTGAAGCATGATGAATAAAATTAATGTTCTTCATCAGAAGAGATCTACTTCTATAGTTATCATGTCTTGGTTTTAATACTTTTTTCTTCACACAGTCTACAAGAACAATTTCATATGATCAGGGAAAGTAGGAAAGCAAAAAGGCTCCAAGACACTTGTAAGAGAAAGCTGGAATATGCTTTGAGATCAAAATAGAAAGCTTAGCTCCTCTCTGTCTCCCCCTTCTATGCTAAAAGACAACAAGAGCTAAGTAGCCTTCTATGTAAAGAGTTATCAAGTTGATAACAAGTGGAAATCAATGTGCTAATAAAGGAGTTCTGTGGAAGCAACAAGGAAGCCACAGGAAGTTCTCATATCCCCAAATACCTACCTGGTAGGTGGGATGAAAATACTAACAGTAATACTCAAGAAAAATTTTCCCCCTCTCCTAATGCCAAGATAGTAGTCAACCTATTTCATTCAAAATTTACAGAACAGAAACTTACTGCAGGTCCCTGAGGCTGAGGTGGCATTCCTGGTCTGACCCCAAGGAGACCTAGTGGCCCTGGAGGACCATGTGGATATCCTCCATCAGGCATTCGACGACGGTCATCCCAGTGATGCTGTTCTTCCTCCATTCTTCTCCAGTACATATCTTCTTCATATCGTCTAAAATTAGATTACATTAGATGTTTATGAAAAAAAAATACATATGTTACTAATAAAATAATTTTGGATTAACCATTATGTCATGATTTGTGATCAATGAAGAGCAAAACACAGAAACTGGGGAAGATTCACGCTAAACGTATAGACTATACATTCTTCTCTATTACATCTAATTACACCACTTTGATTTTATAAGTGTAGATATAAGCAGTCCTTTTATGGAACAGCAGCAGGGAAAAAAACAAAGGAGAAAAAAGGAGACAAGAATACTAAATTTAATGCTTGGGGACTCTGAGTGGAAAAAGTATCATTCCTCCCAACTTTCTCCTTTTAATTCTGCCTGACCATCTCAGATTCATCTATTCTTTCTTGTTCATTCCTCATTCTAAGCTACTAAGTCATATTAATAATCTCTTGTAAGACAGATTGAGAACTGACAATACTTTGCAACGAAATTTCTATCTCTAAGAGGCTAGTGGGGATGCAAACAGTTGGCTCAGAGTTTTTAAGGACAGATTGATTTTTCTACTTTAGAGTAGAAGTAATATGTGTGTATAGCTACATAAGTGTATATACATATAAACATGAAATACACACATAAATTTATGTGGATGCGCAGTGTAGTATAATGAAGTGTGGACAGTATGGGAGTCAGAAATGAGTTCAAATTTTTCTTTTGACATTAGAGCTCTATAACCACAGGTGAATCTCTTAAGTCTTAGTTTTGTCATCTGTAAAAGTGGAATATCAGCTGTAATATCTACTTAAAAGGGTTATTGTGGGGCTCAACTGAGAGTCTACTTTGTAAACTATAAAGTATTATATGTGCTAACTATTTTGTAGCACCAATTCATTCCTGTGAAGACCAATAAGGCTTGAGCCATATCTGCTGAAGAGTGCAACTGGAGGCTAGACTCAGGGTTCATATAAGCCAGACTTTCAGGAAACATGTGGTGTATATTCAGACTGATATGGAAAGGACCAAGTCAAGAGTTAAGTACCTACTATGTGCCAGGCACTGTGTTAAATGCAGGGAATACAAAGCAAAGTAATACAGAGTTCCTACTCTAAAGGAGCTCACAAGTCCAATGGGGAAGATGACACACAAATAACTGTACAAACCAGTTATATACAAGATAAAACAAAAATTACAAGGGATTGGGAAAATGCTTTCTGTAAGTAGGTGAGATTTTAGCTGGGCCTTGAAGTAAATTCAGAGAAGCCAGAAGACAGAGATGAGAAGGGAATGAAAAGGGCTGGAATTGAGAGATGGAATATCTCGTTCAAAGAGTAGCAAGGAGGCCACTTTCAATGGATCTTAGAGTATGTAATCAGGGATAGATAGGAGTGTGGGAAGGTTATGAAGAGCTCTGACCACCAAAGGATTTTTATTTGATCCAGGAGATGACAGGGAACCAAGCCACTGGAGTTTACTAAGTACGTGAGCAACATGGTCATATTTGCACTTCAGGAAGATCATTTAGTTGCTGTCTAAAGGAGACATAGGAGTTGGAAGAGATTTCTGGTAGGCAGAAGAAACCAGCAGGCTACTGCTAGAGTCCAGGTAAGAGGTGACAAGGGCCTCACAAGGGTGGTGTCCATATCAGATGAGATAATGAAGAATATGTGTGAGATGTTACTAAGATAAAAGTGAAGAGTTGAGAATGACATCTAGTTTTCAAGACTGGGGGATTGGGAAGATAGGAGTACCCTTGACAGTATTAGGGAAATTTGGGGAGAGAGGGGAGAGTTTAGATTATGAGTTCAGTTTGGGATATACTGTGTTTAAGATGTCTTATGAGACAGCTAGTTGAAGATGTTTAACAGGAGTTGGAGATTTGAGATTGGAGGTCAGGGCTGGATACCTAAATTTGAGAAGCATCAGTATAGAAATGATAATAAAATTCATGGAAGCTGATGAGATCACCAGATGAACTTGTATAAAGAGAGAACACGGCCCAGGACAGAGTGCTATAAATAGGGACAGAGCCTAGATAAATTATTTCATTGATACAGGGAACTCTCTAAAAGTGTAGGTTGGCACCCTTTTTTCAACTTATGATCTCAGAGGTTTGCCTAGCACACTGAAAGACTAAATGACTTGTCCAAGACAAAACACCCAGCAAGTATCACAGCCACAAAATGAGCCACAAGATAGGTTTTCTTGTTTTTGAGATCAAGCTCACTATCTACTACTGTACCATGTAGTCTCTTGTGCTACAGGTATAATACCAAATATAGTATTTAGTACATTATGATCATTTAAAAAAACTACAAATAAGAACAATTTAACTACACTACTGGCCCAAATAATAATAAAACCATTCTTATGCTAAGTCATAACTTCTGTAAATCTCTACACTTGAAACTCCTCAGAAAAAGTTTAACATATTCTACATTAATTACATATATTAATTTTCTTGGAAATAATTAAATGTTTCCCAATTTTTCCATTCAGGATGTATTATAATTGAATTTAATATAAACCCACTAAGCTTGTTCTTTCTTGTTTTGTCCTCAAAGAAGAAATAGTTATCACTTGTATTGTTTCTTCATATATCTGATTACTAATACAAAGATTCTGAAATCTACCTTAATTGTAGAAACAATTTCCAATATATAAATCAAATTAATTTTTAATGAAATATTCGCATAATAAATGATATATTTTTTCAACAAATACCACATCTTTATCTGTACTAGTTTGTACATTTTTATTAGCTTATTTAATTTATAAAAGTTAATACACGTGGGGCAGCTAGGTGGCGCAGTGAGTAAGAGCACCGGCCTCAGAGTTGGGATGACCCGAGATCGAATCTGGCCTCAGAAAATGAGCACCCACACATAAATAATGACTGGCCGTGTAACCTTGAGCAAGTTACTTAACCCCAATTGCTTATTAAAAAAAAATACTAGAATCAAAAGACCAAATTATTTGTCTCTAGAAAGTCTTTGTTATAATGTATTTAAGGCCCCAAAGGAGCTCTCATAGCTTGCCCAAATGTATTAGTAATACAAGTTTGTCAGATTAGCTAATTGTCACATTGAAAAGTATGAAGAATGGGAAGAAGGGTATATGGTCACATGAATACATATGTGAATGTGTGTATATATGTTTACAGTTACACATGGATAGAGGGCACAGGCTGAATTTAGTGGGAAGGGATGATACTTAAGGGGTGAAATTATGAGGTGAGAGAGGAAAGTGGCAAGAGGAGTTTGGGAGAGACAGGGTAGGGTAAACTATCTCATGTAAAAGAAACAAGTGGAAGTGGTTGCAGGGGAGGGGAAGAACAGGAAGGCAAAAAGGCAAAACCATATTCTCATTGAATTTGGCTCAGGGAGAAAATGACATACATACTAAATGGTATATCTCACCCTGCTGGAGAGTAGGGGGAAGGGGGATGATGGAGGGGAGGGCATTCTCGGCGGGGATAGGTTGGAGGTACCCACTATGGAAGAGTGAGAGTATCAAAGTAGGGAATGGACCAGTTTGGGGGTGGGATGGAATTATAAGCAGCCTTTTACAATATATCTACTATGGTATTGTTTTGCATAGCTATACATGTACAACACATACTGAATTACTTATCTTCCCAGAGGGAATGGGTGACAAGGGAGGAAGGGAACAGATCTGAAATTCGAGGTCTTAAAATTAAATGTTTCAAATATATAAATACTATTATTGTCCCTTGTTGCAGAATGCATTCTCTTATTAGAACAGACAGAGAGTTGCCTGAACCAAGGATTTTTGTTGCTCAAGGACACTTTCTCTCACCAGATCCTCAAGGTCCATGCCTCTGGCAGTTAAACAATAAAACTGTCTTTTCTCTCTCAAAGAAAAAAAAAAAGAGTGCGCAGGAGCCGAGGCATGCCCAGGTCCACGTGAGCCGAGGTTTTAGCCCCAGGGTGGCAGGGCCAGCAGCCGGCTGGAGGAACCCCAGAACACCAGGAGCTGTGGCGACTCCAGAATTATCAACATAGACATGGCCTAGGACAAAGTAAGAGGTTAGTGTCCTATGGACTTTGGGACCGGTATTTGGGGAATGCATCAGCTCCCTCCCCTGGGGGCTAGAAGCCACTGAGGAGACACGCCATTTTGTAGTTTTCAGAGGCAGCTCCAGCTCCCGGCTTGCAAATCGTAGGGAGATCCAGCGATCAGTCTTGGGGGGTAATTGCTCTTGCTTTAACCTCCCTGGATCTGGATTGTGATCTAGGGTGGAAGTCGTGGGTGGGTTTACAGCTTGCCAGAAACGGAAGTTGCTCCCCACACGTTCGGGATGAAAATTCCTCTATCTGGCCTTAAAGCCATAGTGTGGCAATAAGCCCAAAAGTCAAGTAATTAAGTGGCAACATGCCAAGGCAAAGGAAACAGAAAAATGCAACCCTAGACTCCTATTTTGGGGGCATAGAGCGGGAAAAGGACTGTGAGGTCAGAAGTCCTGCTCCAAAAGCCCCAGGGGAAAACATGAGTGGGTTGCAGGCCATAGAGGACCTTAAGAAGGACTTTAAAAATCAAATAAGAGAAGTGGAGGAAAAATTGGAAAGAGAAATGAGAAGGATGCAGGAAAAGTATGAAATGAGGGTCAACAGCCTGACTGAGGAAAACAACACCTTAAAAAATAGACTAACTCAAATGGCAAAGGAGGCCCAAAAGGGCAATGAGGAGAAGAATGCCTTAAAAAGTCGAATTTGCCAGATGGAAAAAGAATCTCAAAAGTTCACTGAGGAGATTCATTCCTTCAGAGTTAGACTGAAGCAAATGGAAGCTAATGACTTTATGAGAAATCAAGATGCTGTTAAGCAGATCCAAACAAATGAAAGATTAGAAGGCAATGTGAAATATCTCATGGGAAAAACCACTGACCTGGAAAATAGATCCAGGAGAGACAATTTAAAAATTATTGGACTACCTGAAAGCCATGATCAAAGAAAGAACCTAGAAATCACCCTTCAAGAAATTCTCAAGGAAAATTGCCCTGATGTTTTAGATCCAGAGGGCAAAATAGAGGTTGAAAGAATCCACAGATCACCTCCTGAAAAAGATCCCAAAAAGAAAACTCCCAGAAATATTACAGCCAGGTTCCAGAATCCCCAGATCAAGGAGAAAATACTACAAGCAGCCAGGAAGAAACAATTTCAATATTGTGGAAACACAATCAGAATAGCCCAGGACCTGGCAGCTTCTACACTGAGGGATCGAAGGGCATGGAATATGATATTCCAGAGGGCAAAAGAACTGGGAATGAACCCAAGGGTCACCTAACCAGCAAAACTGAGTATTTTGTTTCAGGGGAAAATATGGTCATTCAGTGGAATAGAGGACTTTCAAGCATTCTTGAGGAAAAAACCAGAATTGAATAGAAAATTTGACATCCAGACACAAGAAGGAAGAGATGCCTGAGAAGGTAATCAGGGAAAAGAAATCAAAAGGAACTTATCAAAGTTGAACTATTTACATTCCTATATGGAAAAGCAATAACTGTGACTGATGATATCTTTCTCACTATGAAAATAATGGAAGAAGGGTGTGTGGTCATATGAATACATATGTGAATGTGTGTGTATATGGTTACAGTTATATATGGATAGAGGGCATAGGTTGAATTTTTTGGGAAGGGAGAATACTCAAGGGATGAAATTATGAGGTGAGAGAGGAAAGTGGCAAGAGGAGATGGGGAGAGACAGGGTAGGGTAAACTATCCCATGTAGAAGAAGCAAGGGGAAGTGGTTGCAAAGGAGGGGGAGAATAAGGAAGGCTAAAAAGGCAAAACCACATTCACATTGAATTTGGTTCAGGGAGAAAATGACATACATACTAAATGGGATATCTCAACCTGCAGCAGGATAGGGGGAGGGGGGATGAGAGGAGGGATGATGGATGGGAGGGCATCCTTGGGGTGAGGGGAGGTTGGAAGTACCCACTATAGAAGAGGGACAGGATCATGTAGGGAATGAACCAGGTGGGGGGTGGGATGAGTGGGAGGGAATTATAAGCAGCCTTGTACAATATATCTACTATGATAATGTTCTGCACAGCTAGACATGTACAACATATACTGAATTACTTATCTCCCAAGAGGGAATGGGTGACAAGGGAGAAAGGAAGTGGATCTGAAATTCGAGGTCGTAACATTAAATGTTTCAAATATATATAAAAATACTATTATTAATACTCTTTTGCCTATAATTGGGAGATAAGATGTGCAGGCATTGGGACACAAAGATTCATCTTCCTCTAATGGAAAAGTCGATGGGGGTATGGGAGAAGGTATGGGAGAGAGCAGATTGGAGGAAGCGATATCTTGTGGGACTGCTATTCTGGGAGGTTGGGTAGGGGAATAATGGGGGGAAAATGATTGTAACTCAAAATCTGGTGGAAATGAATGATGTAAAACAGAAGTTAATAAAGCATTTGTTTAAAAAAAAAAAGAGAAAAGTATGAAGAACCTGGCCCTAATAGAAGGAAGTACAGAAAAAGAAGGAAAGAAGCATGAAAGTCTTGGGCATAGGAGGGTAAGGATGGTGGTGATATCTGACTATGATACTGATTTAGAAGAGGCCAATTCTAGTTATCAGTGGGGACAAACCACTGCTCTAGCCCCAAGCTCTACTGCTATCTGAGGCTACCTAATGATTCCTTAGACATGAAATTTAACATTGGCTCTTTTGTTTAATTTTGCTAACAAAGCTCCAAATATGTTATTTAAGGAGACATAATGCAAGTAGATCCTTGCTGCTACTCCCTGAAAGTTTAAAGTACTGTACACAAACCTACCTTGCCTAAAAACACCAGTTACCATTAATTTATTTATTCAGTCATTCACAACTAAGTTATTTAGCAAGTATGAAGCAACTTTTCATATTTTATTAACAGTGAAAAATAGTACCTCATTTCCATTCTCCAGCGTTCTTCCTCTTCACGTCTTCTCCAGTATTCTTCCTTCTGCATTTGCTTCCTCATTTTCTCTTCTTGGATCTTTCTTGCTCGAATACTGGGCTTTACTTCCACTTGCAAATCTGGATTTACTTTTTTCTACACAAACAAGTATTTTAAAATTTATTTTTCACCGGCACAATTTTTTAACATTCTATGTATTTATTTAGTTATGTATTTTTTATTTTTCCCATGGGAATGCAAATTATAACAGTAAAACCTCACTGATTCAAACTAATTAGGAGGAAATTCAGTAAAATTACAATAGCTTTCAGATACATATCTAACTCAAATAAGATCCCCCAAGTGCTGTATGCAGAAATTACATCCAAGGCTCTATGAATGCCTAGAGAGTCTCACTCACATCCTTCAAACACTCTATGGTCATGCAATTATCATTTCTTAGTATGTTCTTTAAAAAAAAATCCAACAAGAAATAAAATTTCATAATATAAAATCAAGGTCCACTGCCTTAAAAGAAAAAAGGCAATTGATATTTGGGTATTAGTTTCAAATACATAAAAACTATGAAGTTGAGTAAACATGGGTGAAAAAATAGATTATATCCTATGGGTCACAACACCCTTAGAACATGAGTTCCTATATGATCAAAATAGTGTCATTTTGATTTTTTGTTTTCTAGGGTATAAATGCTTAATAAATACAAAGTAATAACAGCAATCTCCACTAACTTTATATTGAAGTCTGTGCCTTCTCCCTTTTAAGTGCATTTCCTTGGCATTGGGATCATTAAAGCTACACTCACATAGCTTACAATGGAACCGAATTACTTTCCCTTCATCATTTCGTACCTAAAGAAACAAATGAAAAACATTAAAAATATGAACACATGTTTACAGAATGTTAGAATTGACATCATTCATTCACTTTCAAAATTCTATAGCCTAATGATAGAAAGGCTATTTCATTAATCACAATTAGTTGTAGTCAAAAGAAAAGAAATACAAAATGTCTGAGCAGTCTGTGGGTTTGACAGCATGGCCCATGTAGGAATTTAAGTAAAGATTCATTTTTTGACTCTGGCCTGTAAACAGTTTCTGTTGTTAAAGCAAGACCTTTATAATTCAGTTAAGCCTGCCCTTATTAAATACCTCCTGTGCTAGGAACTGTGTTAGGAGATGCCAATTTTATTTTGGTCTGCATGTAGAGACTACATATATATACATGATGAACTGAGTCACTACTGAAATTTGAGCTACCACAACTAATTAGGAGAACATGTAGAATTAAGAGAATCTCAAATCTAGAAGGCACCTTAGAAATCATTGTAGTGCAAAACCCCTCAGGCTTCACTACACCTTAGAGAACTTACCTGATGTCATTTAGTCATTAACAGAACTCAGACTAGAATCCAAATCTTCTGATTCCTGGGCTAACACTCTTTCCAATTAACTGCTGTCTGGTATATTTTTATGTTATGTGGACTACTGAGAGATTTCAGTTTTTACTTCCATATTTAAGGGTGCTCCTAACCTTGATCCTCAGAAGTACTGTATTATTGGATATATCCAGCATAAAACTAGGAAATGTGTTAATTTTGGATGAGTGAATTTTGAAGGTAATTGAAATATACTCTTAGTTATTTGTAGATATAGCTTAATTATTCCTTCTGAGCAGGAAACCTTAATACCACCTTAAAATCTAACATAGTTTCTCATTAAGTAATGGTGTTTTAGTGCAAGTTTTCCTAAAAATTTATTATATATTTTCCCTCCTCAATACCTAGGAGATAAAGAACACAAAAACATTTTCTTGATGACTTAGGGTCATTATTGAGAATATAAATTCTCATGGAATATTATAATACAGCAATGCCTTTGGAGGCTAGTGAAGTAGATTACCTTTTGATAGTCGCCCTAATATAAGAAAATGTTTCAAACAGCCTTCCTTTTACAAAGTACAATTTTTTAACAAGAACATTTGCTTTTTTTCTGGTGGTCAGATCACATTTCCCTGCTTCAATGTGCTCCTTTTAGAAGCCTTCCCCAGAGTTTTTTCATCTAGAAGGTTCAAAGATCACAAGTTCAGAGGGAGTACAGAAGCCATCTCTTCCAATCCCTGTCATCTGAGCAAGTATACTGAGAAACTAAATATGTTTCCCAACTTCTCATCCTCAAGGATGTTTTGGCTTGTTAAGTAATCTCAGTTTCACATATAAACACTAAGCTCTCTTTTTCTCTCTTATGAAGTAAAATGCCAAGGCTTTATCTGGGCTATTTTCTTTAATATCAAGGATTTTTTTTTGCTTATTTCTACTATTCTGGATAGTTAAATGTCACTAAGTATGCTGCTATTAGGCAGAGAATAAAGGTAGAAAACAAAGGAACTAAAAGCATTTTTAGCCTATAATGAATACATTTTTGAAACTGTCATTTTATTTAATATGATTAACATAGAAGTTATAAAAGATTTGCAAATGAATAAATCCTCTCCCCAGAAACACATTTTCACAACAAATCTATAGTTTGAATTTTGTAATAACCATATTCTCTGTTCAATACCTCCTCAACATAGTCATGGCCTACTGGCTGCACATCACTCTGCAAAGCAGCAAGAGTTGTAGGTGTCACTGGGTCTGATGGGTCTGATTTTACTTCTTGGGTCTGTACAGCAGAAGTGGCAGGGGTAGGTTTAATACTTTCGGTACCTTTCAAATCTTCTGTTTTAATTGACGGCAACTTATTGCCACCTAGAAAAAGGGTATATATAAATTTGTAAATTTTAACCATAAACAAATTTCACATGAATTAAACTGGATATGTCTATAATCTTCCTATAATAATACCACTCCTTAGCAATTATGGACATTTTGATTTAAGAACTTGAGTTTAAAAAAATATTTAGCTTTTGCTATTTATTAACAAGTAGAATAAATGAGTATTCATAAAATCTTCACTTTGAGAAACTCAAACTATTTAACAATTCATCCTCATTAGTCTGGGTGGTATCTCCACTTTACAAATAGACCAAATTTTCACGCAGATTTTCCATTTTTTAAATTCATGCTGCCCAAGCAAATTTCAACAAGTGACAGATGAATGAAAGCTGAAACAATTTTGTCTTCAAATTCCCTTTTAATCACTTGACATCTAATCTTAGCTTGCTTAAGTGTTTTGTAAAATTAGGTTTAAAACTATTAAGATTCTTTTTTAAACTACTGTTGATGACTATCCCACTAAATAGGTGAAGAAACAAAAGTACAAGTATATGGGCACAAATAGTTAATCATATTATTTATAAAAATAACATTCCAATTAGTTTTCATATAAAATACTACCTTGTGAATTTTCCTAGTTTTCTAAATATAAGTTTCATAGCAAAGGACATGTATACTTGCCAACAAAATTTATTTTGGGTGTAGATGTTTTCTTTGCAGCCATACTTGCAGGCACAGTTGATGCTTTAGTGTTTGATGCTGTATTGAGACCTGTGTTGGTAGCAGGTGTAAGAACTTTGACTGCAGAAGTTACAACTGAAGAATTCACAGTACTATTGCTAGCTGCAATACCAGAAGTAGAGGCAGTTGATTTAGAAGCAGATGCAGCTGTTGAAGAAGTAGCTTGGGTAACAACATTTGGTTCCGTTGAAGGAATGGGTTTGCCAAGTTTTGTGTGTAACTTTACCACCTATAAAAACACATTATTAGTATCTGTCACACTGTGTAGAATATACAGATTTTTAAAGTAATAAACAACACTTTACAATGAAGTCCAACTATCCCCTTTCTATTCAGTAAGATGTTATGTGTTAATAGACTTTTACATATTTGCTTCCTGTTAAATCCATGTATAAACAGATAATCTGTCTATTATCTAGCTGGGTAACCTTAGGCAATTCATTAAACGTCTAGGCCTCAGTTTCTTCACTTGTAAAATTAGGGAGCTGAGATAAACTTACAGCTCGACAAATACTATTATTGCTCAGTTTAAACTTCAACAGTTAAAATACAAATTTTTAATTTGCCTATAGAATTCCTAGTATATCCACACGTGAATATAGGACATTTAATCTTTGAAGAGGATTTATTTTAAATTTCTAGAGGACCTTACAACTAAAGAATTTTTATTTTCACAACATGACTATGAGGCAAATAACAAAAATACACATTGCTTCTACCTTACTTAGATAAGGAAACCAAGGCAAAGACAGATTAAATGACTTATTTAAGGTCATATCCAATCAGACAGAAGGTTAACAGAAATGAAATATTAGCACCTGATAATTTTCTAAGTAATGAAATTAATCCTCTAAGTTTCTACAAGGTAAACTTAAGGAGCAAATTCAGCAATGTATTAAGTATTTTAGTGAAAGGAAGTGGAGATAACAAATACTTTCCATAGTTATCATTGAAATCATGAAGCAATACTGTTAAGCTCTATGAAATCTGAAAAGCAACCTTTACTTCTACTTAAACCCCTATCCCAAAAATGACATAAGGGGTGTATATATGTAGGCATTATGTATGTGTGTACGTGTATGTGTCTGTGTGTGAGAAAAGGCACCTACTTTCTGATGCTTAGCACCACGAATGTGTGCTGCATATGCATCTGCTCCTGTACAAGACACATCACAGAGCTCACAACGTAGTTGATTTTGAGTCCCACGAATGGAGGTGCTGCTGCTGCTGGTGTTTTGAGAAGCTTTCAATGCAGCTTCCTTTTTTTTGTGTTTCTGTCCTTCTAAATGCTCTTTATAAGTCTGTTTTAAAAGAAAACATTTTCCTTCATTTGTATACCATTCAGTATAATCTAATTTATAAATCTCTTAATACTCATTTAAAAGTCAAGATAACTGTTCCCAAAAGTAGTTGAAGATTAGATTGTAGAATTCCTTACAAACTAGGCAAATTTATTCTAGCGGACTGGTGGCTCTGTAGACTGATTCTAATAAAATACAGTAATTTTCAGACTCAAGGGAGTTCTCCTTTACAAAAACAACTGATTAGACAGAAAGGATATGCTTCTCCTTTTTAAATCAAAAGATATTAATGGTAAATGTATACATAACATTGGCAACAGATTCAAAAGCAAGTAGGGAAATTCAGATATTTCTTTTCTATAAATAAATAGTCTACATCAACAAAAACTCTAGCTGTAGTCCAATACGTAGAAAGATAACAGCTTACAAATAGATTTTAGTTCCAAAATACCATTTGTCATTTAACTGTTTGGAACTTTTCAATTTCCCACAGAAACAGCTCATAGGTTAGTTCACAAAAAACTCATTTAATACATAATCTAAGTGAAATATGCTATACATTTAGAATGAAAAATAATTTGAAATAGTTCTAATATCAGCAAACAAGAAAAAGTGAGTTAAGTTTCTAACACATCTTCAATGCCAGTACTACTTGAATAAAAGTAGTTTTACTTCTAAGAGAATGAGGAAGCAGAATAATAGGATCATTGATATCCTTAGAAGCTATCTAGACCCTCTCATTTTACAAATATGGAGACTGAGGCCTAACAAAATTTAGTGACGTGCCCAAGGTCAGGGTCTTTAGGATACTTTCCAGGACTTTTTGAGGCTAACAGTGATCCTTTAATCACATCATATCTGACTTCAAATTTATGTCTTTTCTTTCAAAAAAGCATATAATTAATTAGCATTACTCATACATACAACAGACTTTTAGAACCGATAGGGACCTTAGAGATTTAATCTAGAGTCTTCATTTTGAAGATGAAGAAACAGAGGTCAAGCTTATAGTCTATCAGGCTGTATATTACATTAAAGTACCAATATTATTTAAGTTTGTTTTTATTCCATGACCCAACAGGGGCTATGCACAAAGCAGATGCTCAATAAATGTTTATTAAATCAAAATACCTCCAAATTAGTTTTGAGTAGCAAAGACAGGCCTAGGATATTAGGTTTCTTGACTGTCAGTCCAGTACTTATACATGTATCCCCCTAAATGTTAGTACCCTCTCCCTAGCCAGCTTCAGACACTCTTCACTCATCAGTCGAAACATTTCCTTGCTATTTCCCCTAGACTAAGCTAACACCAGAGACTATATATTCTGAGGTACTTAACCTATTCAAGTTTTGGAATTTCTGTCCTGGACCCAAGGTTGTCTTTATTGGTAAAATTTTAAGTGCAAACTTGTATGGATAGGTAGCCCAGCATATATCTAGACAAGACTTATCCATGCTTCATACTCTACCCTGGCCATCTTGTTACCACCCTGCCTTGGGATGTATTCATTCCGTCCTCAAATAATTTTATATTTACTTATTTGTGTGCATATTGTGGGTTATATGGCCTCAATCAGGAGAATATAAGGAGACGAACCGTCTTGTTTTTGTTTCTTTATTCCCAGAGACTAAAAGTATCTTGCACGTAACTGGAGCTTAATGTTTGTTGAAATGAAGCTATACTGCCTCGATTCATTTACAGTTTTGTAATCATCCCTCAACAACAAGTACCATGTCCAGTCCTAAATTCCTTAATTTCTTTTTGTGTTCCATACTCATTACATTCTATTATTTCATAGTCATGCCTAGTATTACATATTCAACTCTAAGAACATTTTCTCACACGAAATGCTCTAGCTTTTATATCTCATGTATTCACTCACTACAAAGAAAATCTAATTCTCATATAATGATCACCCTCATAGTACCTCTCTCATCCCATTTGTCTGTTGCCCATTCTGAAATTCTTACATCTGTATCTCATAGAATCATTTCTTCTTACACTTACATGAAGGCTCCATATAACCTTTGTAAACTCACGTTCCAACGCTATAATATCGTTATATACCCAGATTGAGGCTTTGTATATTTATCCTCAATGGCATAACCCTTCCAACATGCTCATTCCAGCGGCCCACATGCCATATGTATACTCAACTCCAATGGTATCATACTCTCTTAGAATGGAAGATGGATGGCAACATGCAATCAGTCATACATATATTTAAGATAGTCTTAAATTGGGTGCCTATAACTCAGTGCTTATAGCTTTTTTTTTTTAATGGCCCAAGAGTTTAAAGGCAATACCATACCTAGTCAAACAAACCTAATCCAGTAGGCTTAAAACAAATTAAAGCTTTGAAGACTTAATACACAGTGGGAAGGAAAATATCAAGAACCTGCCTTCCTCTTCCCAGAAACATACCTGAAACTTTCCAGCTACTAAACTCTCATTGCATTTTCGGGCCTTTTAGAAAAAGGGAAAACAGACTAGGCCCGGGAAGAGATCTGAATATGTTTGATACTGACAAGCGACAGACACATATCCATATCACACAAACAAGAAGAACTATTGACTAGAAACAAACAAAAAAAAAGAGCAAGGGAAAACAGAAAGTCTCCTATGCTAATTTATCCAGCACTCTGAACGAGCTTTCACTGCACTTTTCTTGTTGCCAAAATTCCTAAGCCCTTTCCTATACATGATGTGACTATAAAGCAACTAGATGGTTTTCCACATGCTACACACACAAACTAGTCACTATTTTAGTTCCAACTTATAAAGAAATCCATCTTTATATTAGGATGACCTGTACTTCTTTTAAAAATTGTTCACTAAAGGTTCTCACACTATTTCAGAAATTCTGCTTATTTCATATTTCTTTGTTTATATGCCCCAAAAATATTACAGTGAACAATGTTGCCTCATCTGTAAAATGAAGCAATTATGCACCTTTAGGTCCCTTCTAGCTCCTTAAGTCTATTGAGTTCATGAAATTTCCACCAAGATTAAAGCAGAACTTTAGAGAGATTAAGAATAAAGGAATATTATATCCTCCTTCCCAAAATGGGAGTTTCCTCCAAAAGGCTTTCTAAAATAATGTGTATTTTTGTAAGGAAAGAAGGCAAAATCCAAAATAGACATAAAAAACTGAAGTTTAGCTTAAAAAAACCAAAACGTCTTTCACATAAACAGTTACAGGCCTTCCATTTATATTAATATTCATCACTGTTGTTCTCTTAAGCTATTATTTTCAAGTCTCAATAGCAATAACTCCTTTCAAAGAAAAATGCTTTGGCCAAAATGGCACTATTTTCAGAAAAAAAAACAACAACAACAACAACAACTTATAATGCCGTCCACACTTATTAAATATGATCATTCAGACTTGCAGTAATATAAAATGTAGATACCTGTGGTCCAGCACAGCTGATCTTACAAACATCACAATAATGAATCTGGGGTGGTTTGGGAGGCTGTTTTGGTTTCAGTTGTTTATTTTGGAATGGTGCTTTTTTAGTAAAGGTGGTCCCTGTCCAGGCAGCTGTTGCAGCCGCAGCAGCAGCTGCCGCTGCCGCTTGTTTCTGTTGCTGCTGTTGCTGTTGGTAGTAGGAAGATGCAGCTGAATATACTGCTGCTTCATAACCTGAATAAGAGGTACCTTACAAATAAAAATCAAACAAATATTATTTACATAATTATAAAAGTCAAGTATTCAGTAATAAAGTTTAAGTTACCAAATTATGTTACTGAAATTCAGTTAATAAAGTATTCAAACGTATCACCATTTAAACACTGTATATCTTCTACAGAATTCAAGAGGAACCTTACTTACCTTTTTTTATACAATTATGCCTATTTATTGCACTTAGAAATAATCTAGATGGTCTGGGAGATACAAAATTATATATGATCCCTCAAAGATGTTTGGTCTAAGAAACCAAGGGCATATACTTTAAGGAAGAATATAATCAAATGGCATAGTCTGAGGTATGCTATAGGAATTCAAAAAAGTATATATCAATTAATATTAGAGTAGCTCCAGAGTTGGTAGTCTTGAGCTGAGCTTTGAAGAAGGAGTAAAATTTAGACAGGGAAAAAGGCCTCTTTAAGTCAAACCTGATATGAGTGAAGGCATACAATTAAGCATGAATCATCATAAAAAGCTTGTGGGGGCCTAAGAAGTGGCATGACTGAAGGATTCATTTACAGTGAGGAGTAGTGGGGAAATTAGTTTGGAGAGGTAGATTGAAGCCAGGTTATAATGGCTTTGAAAGCATTATCAAGGAATAAGAGATGGAGTTTTCTGCCTTCTCCCCAAGGTTGAAAGGACACTTTAAATACTATCTCAACTGGCCAACAATACACAGGGTTCCATAATAATTATCCTAAGTCCTTGCTCTCATGACATTTCCATGACATTTTGCTAGCTCTCTCTTGAATAATCTTTTTGTTTTAAATAGGATAGTTTCGGCTAAAATTTCTTTTAAATGACAAAAGGGCTTTGTGACTATTAAGTCTACTTAAAATCAAAACAACTCACTCATCCCCATAATGTTCAATTCTGTTAACATACTAAAACCTCTGAAAGTAAAAATTGCTAACTTGAAAATTCACAGTATATTTGGTTTGAGGTTTTTCCTCGAGAGTTGAGAGATAGGGACAGGTTGTTGGGAAAGAAGAAATGCTTCTAAAGCAAGGAGGGGAGGAGATACCTTTTACTTAAGGAGATATGATTCTACTGGTTTTGGCCTTTCTGATATTTGAAACCTGTCATGCTATCTTCTCTACCATCAAACCAAAAAAATAAAATAAAATAAATCAGGAGAAAAGGTGAGATAGGTAAGAATTTGAGAAGTAATAGTCAAGTAAGCCTGAATCTAGAAAGGGAAAGAAATTACATGATAGGAAGGTAAGTGATATAAAAGTTCAACTGTGTTTGTGTGTTGGACTATGTTGCTGGATAGAAGGTTTTGTAGAAGGAAGACATGAAAAAAGGAAATCTGAAGGAGAAGAAAGCCTCAGAAATGAATACACAGGAAAAAATTGGTAGAGCCCACCAATCAAAGATATTTAAAGTGGTCTGAAATAAAGAGTAAAAATTATTAACCTAATAAATGCCACAACAGACTCAAAACTTTGGCATTTTTTTGTTTTGCTGAACTTACCAATAGAAAACTACTATTATTCACTCTCAATTTTTATGTATGCACACACAGACTAATCTGTTCAGTTATTTACTAACATAGAAGGTACAAGTGCACTTTAATGAATACCAATGTGATTAATGAGGATCTTCCAAGTGACAAATGCTGGAGAGGATATGGACAAATTGTAACACTAATACATTGCTGGTGGAGTTGTGAACTTATCCAACCATTCTGGAGAGCAATCTGGAATTATAAATAATTTCATACCCTTTGACCCAACAATGAGGATCTTCCATATACAGGTTAATAGCCCTTACTTTCCCAGACTGGCTCATGTGGCTACACATTCTCTTAATTAAATGCAAAATCCTGGGTGATGCAAAAAACAAGTTCTTAAACATTTCCATCAACCTAACACAAAGATATGCTTCCTAATACTGTATATAGGCACTCTAACTGAATTTGATAATCTGTAAATGGCATGTGACCACCTTTTAAAAATGTTCTGGTGAGTGGGAGGGTATGGAGAGGAGGTGGACTGGGGTTCTGACAAAAACAAGGCAGCTTGGGCTTTGTGTCTAAAGATCCAACTACCAAGAGCTCTTTAGCTAGAGATAGAAATAGAGTAGAGACCAAGAGATCTGGTGATCAGACCTTCAAATTTTGTATACCTGTCTAGGTATAGGAGTCCTTAGGGAATCTCAAATTAAAGGGAGGTTAAGTATCCTCTAAACTGGAGGGTGGGAGGGAGGAATTGATCCTAGGCTCCAAATTTTAATCTTCTTCAAAACAGAATGAATTATTTAGTGAACCAGGGGAGATTACTTTTCAGAGCCATCTATATAGCAATTCACAATTTGTCTTTCTATCTGAAGCCCAGGTACCAATAACTAGGAAGTAATCTTCATCAAAAACAAAACAAGACACAAAACTCTCATAAATCACTAATTCAGTATTCTTATTGGGAAATAACATTTTCTGGAACCTGTGATTTTATTGGTATAGATGAGGCATTTCTTCTATAAATGCAGATCTATAATTTAGAATCTTAAAGAACTTTGTCTAGGGCACCAAGAAATTAACTAACATGTCTAAGGTAGCATAGTTAGTATGTGTTAAAGGCAAGACCTGAATTCAGGTCTTACTAATTCAAAAACCAGCACCATATCCATTATGTTGTATGACCTTAAACAGGCAAGAATTAAGAAAGTCATACATTAAAAGGCAGCAAGGCTAGTACTAGTGCATAGATAATTGTCCTTGAAATTAAATCCTATTTTTTGGTATGTACTAGCTATGTGAATGTACAATTCATTTAACTCTTAGCACACTGAACAACTCTCTACAACTATAAATTACAAAGGAATTGACAATCTGTATTAGTGGAAGGCATTTCTAAACCAGGGAGTTACCCCACATTGAAATAACAAAAGTCTAAGGAAAAAACTCCCACAAGCCCTGCCCTCCTGTCCCCCCATCAATTTATGTGTCATTCAAAAATAAATATAAAATGACATCTTTTATTCTTTACAAGCAAGATTATTCTTTTTTTACACAGCATCTCCTCTAATTTGTTTCTGTTTCTTGAACACATAACTAATTGTATATAAATAAAAACTTGTCCCCTCTAAATCCAGACAAAAGTAAGCATGAACTTAAGTATAAAGTAAACATTTGTTTATGTATGACAAAATGTGACTATATGGAAATGAAATCTGAAAGGGAAGTATGCAGTTGGGGAGGATAATTCACAATGGAGATAGGTACAAACAGAAAATAGGGCAAAACTTTTTTATAAAGGTTTTCTCATATAATTTCTTTCCTTAGTCCAATATGTTTCTTCTCACTGATTCCTACATACTTCTTCAACTTCTAGTCTTTGCCCTGCTAGACCTCTTCTACAATGAATTCCAACTTGCTACTTGATTCTGTTTACACACAATATGACTGAATTTGTGAATGGCTGAGCTACAGCTTAATAGTTATTAAAAAAAAATCAAATCAAAGCATATCCTAAAAAGCAGTTTGAAGAATAAGCTGTGCATTTAAAGACTCAAGGAAAACAGATGCTCTACAAGAACTACATATTAATACCTAGAAGAAATGATGTAAGAGGTTAAAAAATGAAATAAAAGGTCTGGAGGAAAAAATTGGGAGATTAGTTTAGAAGACAAAATGGGAAACTTTACCCAAGTAACAAACACTACAAAATTAAAATCAACTCAACAGAAATCAATGATACCATGAGACAACAAGAAATATTAGAACAAAATCAAAAGGCTGATAAAAAAAGGGAAAAATAAAAACCTGGACACTGTATTTCAAGAAATCATAAATGAAAACTGCTCAGTTCTATTAGAACCTAGAGGACAGTGATGTCAGAATCCACAATCACTTTCTAGAACAAAATAAAATCATCTGGGAATATCAGTCAAAATCCAGTGCTCTTGCACCAAAAAAAAAAAAAAAAAAAATTGTAAGCAACCAGGAAGAAACAATTCTAATACCAAGAAACTACATAGGATCGTTTAAGACCTGGCAGATTCTACTATAAATGAGAGATCTTGGACTACAATATTCCAAAAGGCAAAAGACACAGGTTTACAACCAAGAATAACTTAGCTTGCAAAGCATTTTTAACTTGAAGGATTATACTACAGGGGAAAAAAATTCACTTTTAATGGAAGACAGGACTTTCCAGTATGTTATATGAAAAGAGCAGAGCCAAGGGGGGGACAAATGTCCAGAAAAAGGTATACTGATTTGAGCAACTAGAAGAAGATACAGACTGTACTGTTAACATTTTTATACACAAAGAAATCCTTAATATCTTAAAAAAAATTACAGAGGGAGCTAAATAGGAAGAACAGAGGATATGGAATTAGATTGGTTTTTTCCTCAGGTTCTGAATGGGGGAAAGAGAAGGAAAGGTAAAAGGACAAATAAAGTAGGGCAGAAAGGAAGAAGGAAATGGAATTTTCTATTTCTCATAATTGGAGTGTGTAAGATAAAAAGTATACAAATATAGAAAGGGGTGGCAGATTAGGCACTAGATGAACTTCATTCATCTTGGAACCAAAGAAGAGTTAAACATGTACAGACTGCTTCCCCTCCCTCAATACAGGATGGTATAAAAATATATCAAAGTCAACAGGGAAATAGCAGGCATAAGGGAGGGGGGAGGATTGAGGAGGATAATACTGCAAAGGGAAAAATCATAAGCAAATAAAACTTCTACTAGGCAAGTCACTTAACCCCAATTGCCCTCGAAAAAGGAAAAAAAAAGTGAAGTGAAGAGTTGTCTTTTTGGGGCGGCTGGGTGGCACAGTGAGTAAGAGCGCCAGCCCCAGAGTCAGGAGGACCTGGGATCGGTTCCAGCCTCAGAAAATGAGCACCCACACATAAATAATGACTGGCCATGTAACCTTGAGCAAGTTACTTAACCCTAATTGCTTTAAAAAAAAAAAAAGAAAATAGGAAAACAATAGAGGGAACTTATTTTGAAGCTAATTCTGACTAAGAAACTGATAAGAAATGAAAGGAAACCATGACTATCAGAGTTTTTCATAGAACAGAAGAAGCAAGCCATATATAGAATGACATACATGTTAAATTTGAGGAGATCATAAAAACGGTAGGTAGAAATGGACTAATATTTTATAAGGAAGTTGGTCCAATAATGACAAGAATCTCTCAAGAACAAAATTCTAAACATATCAAGAAATGATTCTGAGGAAAGACTAATGTAGATATACAGGAACCCCTCTCTTCTTTCAAAACTGACTTCAAGCTCCACTTCAAACATGAAACCTCTGCTGAAATCATCCCCTTGCCTCCAAAGGCAAGAACCCTCTGTAATGGTAATGGTAATTTGAAGATCTCCCCTGCCCCTTAATAAGCTGAAGGAGATTTGAAGATCTTTCCTGCTTTGAAAATATACTCTGCCACCTAACACAAATGTAGTCACATGGAGTGTGTGGTGGGAGGAGTTTGCTGAAGGGTGGAGCAGAGCCCACAGGAAACTGGGAGTTAGACCACAGGAAACTTGTTAGACCCCTGGGAGGAGAGCTTGTTGAGGGAGACAGATAGGCTTGTGAGTAAATACTGGTCAAATATTGGTTTGTGGGAAGGTTAAAGGATAGTGTGGCTCTCTGCTACATTGTGGTACATTAACTTCTATGTTGCTATGATGGATTCAATTTCCTGGTGTTGGAATTTGGTTTTCTGGTGTCTGAATAAATGTTTTGCTTCTGCCTTCTATATGGAGAGTCTGTTATATTTTGTGATCAAGCACCATGTGGATATATTTATAGTGACCATGGGTATTGTGAATATTGCATTAGTGCTACATCCTCCCTATTTTCTGCTGGTTTGCATGTTTTTATATGTTTACAGTATATATTTAAATATGTACTTCTTGTCTCCCTCCCAGTTAGAACATAAATTTCTTGAGAGAAGGAATTGTAATATTCTTTATATTTAATCTTTAGCACCTAGGGTAGGACTTTAAATAAATGCTTTTAAATTAATTCAAATTTTTAAAAAGTTTACATAAAAACAAAAGGGAAAATGTCAGACTGAATACAGAAGAGTAGATGGTAGAACTGTGTCAGGAAAAAAAATTTTTGTACATGAACATAAATGAATATTAACTGTGTTGTAAGAAACAAAATATGAAGAACAGAAATATACTTATGAGAAGATATAGAAATGACGCAAGCAAAGAGAATCAAGCAGAATCAAAAAAACAACATACACAATTACTACAACATAAACGGGAATAAACCAAGTGAAACTGGATGGTATGACATTTTAGTAACCAATCTTGACTCCAAAGAAGAGATGAGAAGACAACCACATTCCATTCTTTGAAGAGGCAGGGAACTAACAAAGTATGGAATATAGCATATAAGTTTGGACTTCATGTGAAAAGAAAGTCTAGGTCTTTTTCCTTCTTTGTTATAGAAGATGGGTCCCTGGGAGGAAATGGGCAGAGGGACATACTGGAAAATGTAGGCTATATAAAAACAGAAGACAGCAAATAAAAATGTAATGAACACTAATGCCCAGAATCAGCTGAGAGTGATAATAATGATCATAATATTAATGATGATAATCAGTATTTTGTAGCACCTACTATGTGCCAGCCAATTGTACAATCCAGGGAGGTAAGTTATCTAGTATCTTCATTTTACAGAATAGAAAACTTAGGCTAATGAGGTTAAGTGACTTGCTCAGAGCCACACAACTAACAAGTACCTGAAGTCCAATTTGAGCTGAGGTCTTAATGTCAGATATTGTGTTAAGTGCTTTATTATCTAATTTGATCCTCACAAAACAACCCTACTGAGATTGATTTTTTGTTTGTTTGTTTTTTGGTAAACTGCCCAAGGGCACACAGATAGGGAGTGTCTAAGGCTAGATTTGAATCTCTGATACCAAGCTGAGTGCTCACCCATTGTGCCATTCAAACCTTATCTAAAACTATGCTGTTCTAATAAATGATATGGACAATAAAAAGTAGTTTTAAAAAGATCTACATTAGGGTTAAGAGGAAGAATAAAGGGAGAGGACTGCTCCTTGAGGCTAATGGTAATAAGAAATCAGTCTGCTTCAAGTATTTCTACCAAGGAGAGTAATTTCTGGACTGGGAAAGAACAAAAATGGTTGCAAATAATTGACATGTTCTGGCAACATACAGATACCTCCAAGTTCTAATTAGTAGGTCTAGAAAAACAACACCCTGGAGTACTGAATGAAATAGCAGATACAATTGCTGAAGTTCTGCCAATGAACTTCTAGGAGCCAAGATGGTGGAGTTAAGCAGGAAATCATCTAAATTCCCCCAAATTCACCTCCAACAGTAATAAAATAAATCCTCAAAATGAATTCTGGAAAAGCAGAATCAATAAAAAGATGGGGTTATTTTCCAGCCCAAGACAACTTGGAAGGTCAACAGGAAAAGGTCTGTCTCACTTGGGTAAAAGAACACAGTCCAAAGCAGGAAGCATCTAGGCAGGCTAGTAAGAGACCCTGAGCCCCAGTCCAAGTCAGTGAATGAGGCCCCGAGGTCCTGGGGCACAGCGCCACCCTATGATCCCCAGAGCAGCATCAAGTCCCCTGTGAGCCCTGCCAGAGGCCACAGCACTAGGCAAGCAGTTAGGCCCCATGTGGCCCAGATACAGTGCCAGGCTAGTGGCCAGCCTCCTGTCACACCTACACAATACCAGACTAGCATTCAGGCCTGCAGCCCCAGGCTTAAGGGACAGTGGCGTCTCCACCCTACGAGCAGAGCTCAACTTTAGCCTGGAAGAAAAATGAACAAAAATTTAAAAAGAACCTGACCACAGAAAGTAATTATGCTGACAGAGAAGATAAAACACAGACTCATAAGGGGACAACAATGTTGAAATAACTACATTCAAAGCCTCAACTAAAAAGGAGAATTAGGCTCAGGGCCAAAAAGAACTCCTGGAAGAGACTTTAAAAATCAAATAAGAGAGACAGAAGAAAAATTGAGGAAAGAAATGAGAATGCAAGAGAATCATGTAAAAAGACTCAACATTTTGATGAAGGAAGCACAAAAAAATGCAAAAAGATGTATAAACATGTACTAAAAAAAACCCCACCTTTTTAAAAAGCAGAATTGGTCAAATGGAAAAAAAACTAACTGAAGAAAATAACTCCTTAAAAATTAGAATGGACGGAGCGGCTAGGTGGCGCAGTGAGTAGAGCATTGGCCCTGGAGTCAGAAGGACCTGAGTTCGGATCCAGCCTCAGACACTTAACACACACAAACAAAAACCTAGCCGTGTGGCCTTGGGTAGGTTACTTAACCCCAATTGCCCTCCAAAAAAGCAAAAAAAAAAAAAAATTAGAATGGACACGTGGAAGCTAATGACTACATGAGAACATCAAGAATCAATTGAACCAGTCCCCGCCCTCCGTCCATCCCCAGCATGCAGTCGTCCTTCGCCTGCCCCATGGGCGTTGCCCTCCTCCGGGGCCTAAGTACCTCAGCGCAGAATAAAGCAAAAGTAGCTGTGCTAGGTGCTTCTGGAGGAATTGGACAGCCGCTCTCCCTGCTCCTGAAGAACAGCCCTTTGGTGAGCCGTCTAACGCTCTATGATATTGCTCACACTCCTGGTGTAGCAGCTGATTTGAGCCACATTGAGACCAGAGCAACTATAAAAGGTTACATGGGACCTGAGCAGCTGCCAGATTGCTTGAAAGGCTGTGATGTTGTCGTGATTCCTGTAGGAGTCCCCAGAAAGCCAGGAATGACTTGTGATGACCTTTTCAACATCAATGCCACGATCGTAGCTACTCTGGCTGCTGCCTGTGCTAAGCATTGCCCAGAAGCCATGATCTGTATTATTGCAAACCCGGTCAATTCTACCATCCCAATCACATCAGAAGTTTTTAAGAAACAAGGCGTGTACAACCCCAACAAAATCTTTGGTGTAACAACCCTGGATATCGTCAGAGCAAATACTTTTGTGGCAGAACTGAAGGGCCTAGATCCAGCTCAAGTCAATGTCCCTGTTATTGGCGGCCATGCAGGGAAGACCATCATCCCCCTGATCTCTCAGTGCACCCCGAAGGTGGAGTTTCCTGAGGATCAGCTGAAAACTCTGACAGGAAGGATCCAGGAGGCTGGAACAGAAGTTGTCAAAGTGAAAGCTGGAGCAGGTTCTGCTCCCTGTCCATGGCCTATGCTGGTGCCACATTTGTCTTCTCTGTTGTAGATGCAATGAATGGGAAGGAGGGAGTCGTGGAATGCTTCTTTGTCAGATCAGAAGAAACAGAGTGCTCCTATTTTTCTACACCCTTGCTGCTTGGGAAAAAAGGCATTGAGAAGAACCTGGGTGTTGGCAAGCTCTCCCCTTTTGAAGAGAAGATGGTTGCTGAGGCCATTCCCGAGCTGAAAGCTTCCATCAAGAAAGGAGAGGATTTTGTCAAGAGCATGAAGTGAGGACACAGTCCTGTAAAAAGAAGTCTGTTTCCTTAACTTATTAAAGCATCAAGTCACTTGAAAGGTGTTCTACATGCAGTGCATCCTCTTTGAGGAGACTGCTTGTACTTATGAATTCTGTTGATTGGTATGTTGGCACATCAATAAAACTGTCATCTTTAAAAACAAAACAAAACAAAACAAAAACAAAAAAAGAATCAATTGAACAGAATGAAAAAAAAAATCAAAGAAAATGAAAACTATCTTATTAGAAAAATAACTGACCTGGAAAATAGATCCAGGAGAGATAATTTAAGAATTAGTGAACTACCTGAAAAAGTCATGACAAAAAAAAAAAGGACCTGGACATCATACTTCAAGAAATTATCGAAGGAAACTACCCTGATACCCTAGACCCTGAGGGACACTGAAAGAATCCAGAGACCATACTTCCTGAAAGAGATCCCAAAATGAAAACCCCAAGAAACACTATAGACAAATTCTAACTCTCAGGTCAAGAAGAAAATATTGCTAGCAGTCAGAAAGAAACAATTCACTAGCATGGAGTCACAACTAGGATTACATGGGATGTAGCAGCTTCTACATTAAAGGATGGGAGGGCATGGAATATGATATTCCAGAAGGCAAATGAAGTGCTGCTGATGCTATCTGCAAGATCCTGGAGAAGAAAAGAAGTGCTATGGGACTAGAGAAGGGCAAATATTCTAATTTTCAAACAAGGGAAGCAGACTAAAAACTACAAAGGAGGTCAGAACTTATACTCCTAAAAAAATTCTACATCACATTATGGAAATTGCCTGTGAATACTTAGAGAAGTAGTAATTAGTAAAAGCCATTATGGGTTGGGTTACATTAACCATACCTATTTCTTGAGGAAAGTAACTGCTGGTAAAATGCTGTAGATTTGTATACTTGCCTCACGTTATGTTTATGGATGAGGAAGAGATATAGGCTAGATGACAGCAGACAGCAAAGTTAGATTTAAAACTGGTTGAATAACCAGACATGGATCCAGATTAAGTTGGAGGGAAGTCTCTAGGGGAATACTCCAGGGATTTTTCCTTGTCATTATACAGTCTAACAGCTTTATCAATGATTTGAAGATAAATGACATACTTTATCAAATTTATAGTTGACAAAATTTGGATCAACAACCAAGATATAAATGAGTCAATACAAAAAAAAAAATAGTGATGGACCAGAATAAGCCAAATCAAACATCTAACAAGGATAAATGCAAAGTTCTATACTTTGGTGAAGGAAAAAAAATTAACCTCCCAACTACACTATGGTAGAGGCATCATTAGATAACAATCTATCTTAAAAGGATTCAGGAGTTTCAGTGGATAGTAATCTCAATATGAACCACCAGTTTAACATGACAGTCAAAAAAAGCTAACGAACTAAGAGGCATAGTTTCCAGAATAAAGCAAATAACAGTTCTGTCATATTTTGACCTTGTCAGGCCACCATGCAACCCTCTGCTTAGTACCAGTCACTTCATTTTAGCAAAGACAGACAATCTGAATTGTGTCCAAAGAGGGTTCCTAGGATTGTGAAGGGAGCAAAGAACATGCACTATACTGACTAAGTGAACGAACTGGGCATATTTAGATTGAGTAAAGAAAATTTAGAGAACACAATGAATGACAGCTGTCTTCAAGTGTCCAAAGAATTGTCATGGAAGAGGGATTAGGGTTAGACTTGTTGTGCTTGGCAAAACAAGCCAGAACCAGAAACAATGAGTGGAAATTCCAGATCACCAAATTTAGACTTGATACATGGAAAAACTTCCTAACAAATAGAACTATTCAAAAATGAAAGCTGCTTCATAACCTTATTTGAAGGATTCAGGCCAGAGACTGAATGACAATTTTAGAGAATTCTTAGTTTGGTCCAGATTAGACTAGAAAGTCTCTGAAGTCCCAGTCAAGTCTAAGACCCTGTGATGTTAACTAAAGGTGGCGGTGGTTGTTCAGTTGTTTTATTCACGTCCAACTCATTGTGACTCTACTTGGGTTTTCTTGGCAAAGATATTAGAATGGTTTGCCAATACCTTCTGCAGCTCATTCTATAGATGAAGAAACTAATGCAAACAGGGTAAAGTGACTTGCCCAGGGTCAAACAGCTAGCAAGTGTCTTAAGGCCAAATCTGAACTCAGGTCTTCTGACTCCAGGCCTAAAGCTCTATCCACTGCTCCACCTAGATGCCCAGGGTAGGCACAAGTAAAATAGGACGAGTGAGTATAGTAAAGCAAGATGTCCAAAATCAGATACAAAATTGGTGTAAATTGATAATTATCTCGCATTCTTACATTATTGGATCTACTCGCCACCTCATTGCTACTTCCTTTCCCCTAAAATGATAGCTATTCTCCTTTCAAATACCTCTTCCCTAGTGGCAACACAATAGGTTAAGTTTTTGTTTTCTTGTTTTTCCAAATCTCTGTAGCTGTTTACCATTCATAAAGGACAGAATGACAACAAAAGCAAGTTTTTGCTATCTAGTCCATGTACACAAAGTCTCTGAGCTTTTCTCTTACTGGGTAGAATTATGTTCTGTCACAATTTACAATTAAAATCTTCTGTTTGAAGAATATAATAGTTACCTTTACTATTTGATTTCTATAGCAGAACATGATCTCATGAACACATGTATGTGTGACATCTAAGAAAAGATTTGAATTTGCTTAATCATTTATTTAAAAAGATCATATATCATACTTACCAGAATAAGTAACTGCAGTGGTACTATAAGTAGCACTCTGGGTATAGGATGGCACTACAGTAGCTGCAGCTGCTACTGGTTGTACAGTGGACGATACAGGATATATGGAGAAAGTAGTTGTTGCTGGACTTGGTGTGGCTGGTTTTATGGCTGTCACTTGCCGAGTTTGCTGGGCTTGAGTATACTGAGTTGCACCTTGGCTATAACCTGCTTTAGGAGCTGAACAGAAGGGGAAAGGGGGATATTAAATAATTAGAAGGTATAAACCATTAAATAAAAAATCCCCTTTATTGCTATAATTATGAAAACGTGAACATGATGATAACAATTAAGAGATCTTATGTTACCATGAGGCAAAAAATTCTCCTCTATACATCATCTAAAATGCTAATTAAAAATAAGTGAAAAGGATAAAACAATATTAAGCTGAATTAGAGGAATGATCAAAACAAAGGATATTATAGCCTTTATATACTCTGCCTCTTAAGTACTATTCAAGGCATCTTTCAGGGAAAACACTAGCAATCTGGTATTAATAAACTAGCAGAGAATAAAGCGATCAGGGTGGTGAAGAAGCAAATACCATGTTAAATAAAAGTAAGTTGAAGTACCTGGAATATTTAGCTTAGAAAAAATTTTAAGGGAACATGACAGCTTTGTCCATGTATCTGAAAGGCTGTCATTGGAAAAGGAATTAAGATTTGCTTTGCTTGGTCCCTAAGAGAAGAACTGGAAAGGAGTAGAAGTTACAAAAGGTAACTTTAGGTTCTTTTTTCAGGAAAAAGTTCGAACCATCTGAGCTACCTCAAAAGTGTAATGGGCTGCTCTAAAAGTAAAGGATTCAGCCTCAAAAGAGGTCTTTAAGCAAAAGTTTGAGATAGACCTATTAGGAAATTCCTCTTCCAAGTACAGGTTAATTAAAGAGATAGCGTGGGTAATCTCTACAAACTCAGACTCTGTAATACCACAGTCAAACAAATAGTTATTAGAAATGCTATCATTCTGCAAAAGAACACTGTAGCAAGATAAACGTTAACTAAAGTGTCAATACTAGAAAAGTTAAACAAACTGTTTTTAAGAAACTGTATTTTATTAATTTGTAATGCCCAGAAAAAACGTTACAAGTATTAATTTCATTGCTTATGTCACTGAGTT
The DNA here is from genome assembly GCA_011680675.1 of Gymnobelideus leadbeateri. Lineage (NCBI taxonomy): Eukaryota > Metazoa > Chordata > Mammalia > Diprotodontia > Petauridae > Gymnobelideus > Gymnobelideus leadbeateri. Next base: position 101,616 of record WOXC01012314.1, read on the forward strand.
AAAAAAAAAAGTTCAAAAGTTAACACCAATGTTTTTAAAGACATAAACCAAATTTTTCTGCATTTAGGCAAATCCTACTTTCCAATTTCCAGATAGGCACACTCATTTGGACGTTCTGCTGTGGACAATAATGTAAACCACTAGAATTATATTTGGAATTTGAATAAAATTGCATTTGGGGGAGAAAAAAATCACTTAAAATAAGAGATCCATAAAGTAGGAACAAAATATTACCAACGGGTCCCTAAATGATTAAGAAGTCTCAGCTAATATTTCAGCTGTTACCCTTACACATTTATTTCCAGCAAGGAAAAGGGGCATGGTTAAAAGTCAAAGCCACTGTCCTCTTTTAAAATCTTAGACATTTACAGAGGTATGATGAGTATGATTAGAAGCTGCCAATCTGGACCCTCTATGCAATTCAAGTCATGTCTTCTGTGATGGCAGTTAAAAATAAGGAAACTTCATGGTATTAAAAATCAGATCTCTTCACATATAAAGTTGGAGGCTTCAACAAACTGTACAGAATATAATTCTTCACATTGAGAAAGTTATTTTAATACAACCCACCTGTCTGGTAGTAGGATTCAGCAACAGAAGGCTGAGGCTGAGCAGCAGCAGCTACAGCAGCTGCAGTTGCTGTTGGTTGTTGATAGTACTGCTTACTATCATAAGCTACAGCTGGGGCAGTAGATCTCACATATGAGTATGAGTCCTTTAAAAAATGAATAGAGAAAATCTTGTCACAAGAAAACACTCAAAAGGTGGTGATGTAGTAAGGGGCAGAGTTTACCAGAAAATAGTGATAAAAGAAAACAAAATCAGAATGAATATACACAGGAACTTATCATAACACCATGGAACTGAGTTCAGCATGAAGTCCATCAATATAAGACCTATCTATGAGGATCTGGTCATGGAAAAAACAAAATGACTACATTAAAAGTCAAATTTGCCTATGCAGTATACATGAATTAGACTGCAGATCTATTTAAGTATTAACAATTTAATAATTTCCTACAGAAGAATACAATGAAGATTTGTGACCAATCTAGATTTTTTTTTTTGCTGTTTATCTAATGATGCAAAAGCAAATCATTTTTCTAAAGCATATGCAGTGCTCACTCTTCCTCCCCCCCTCCCCCTGCCACAATCTAATATTCCTTTCTAGAATGTATAAAACTCTTTTGAGATCCTCATTATAGCTATTTTGGGCAAACTTCCTTTTGTGATTTTTAAAAATTTTTATGAGTTAGGCATATCAGACTAGAGCTTCCTAAAGTAAAAAACAAACAAACCTGTGTATGGAAATGAAAAAGTAGTTATTAACAGTACATTTTCAAATACTTGATAGCAAATATAATGGATGATTTATATGTTTCTTATATCACACTTTAAAAAGGATACTGAAGTAGAAAAGGTCTAAATGAGAGATAAAAATTATCCAAGATATGGAAAATTAATCTTGTGAAAAGAAATTGAAGGGGTTTGGGTTTGCTTAGATTAAATAGAAAGCTAAGTGGCAACCTAGTGTTTGTTTTCAAACACATATGAGATTTTCATGAACTGTTCACATAAGACTGAACAATGTCCTTAATTTAAAGCAGAATAGGTTTTTACAAAACCTCTCCAATGGCTTCCAAGGTTTTTATCTCTAATGCTTCTGAAGAAAACAATGGGCCTTGGAGCTTAACTAGATGTTCTATTTAAGGCCCTTTCCAATTCTTGTCCATGATTCAAAAGCATCAGTTTCCTTACCTGGTAATTCTGTGTAGTGGCTGGAGGTGGTGGAGGTGGAGCTTCTTGTTGCCTCTGGGTATAACCATAGTCTGTTGCCGTGTGAGCAGTGGGATAACCTCCATAAGCTGCAGCTGTTGCAGCAGCTGCAACAGCTACTGGAGCAGGCCTGGCAACGGCAACTGTGGCGGCTGCTGGTGCATAGGCAGCAGTAACTGTATGAGCAGCTACTGGAGCCTGATGGACAGTGTAGCTAGCAACTGTCGTTGGATGAGAGTAGGCTACACCCGAAGCTGGCTGCTGGCTATGTTACAGAATGGAAAAATAAATTTAACACCATTTAATATTAATTCTTTACCTCAAAACATTTAAATAAAACAGTGTCATGAATCATATAGACAAACTATAGGAATGTGATATACTATAAAATACCACTTATTGTTCTGGAACCTTTAACTTAAGTTCAATTCATGTGATAATGCTTCAGATCATACAATAATTTAATGCAATTGATCATTAAGAAGCAGCCTCCTCTGATGGAGTGAGGAAATCTATACCAAGAAATTAGGATTGGCAAATTAAATGCAATGTACAGAGGAAATTTGAGGTTGAAAATTATCTTCTTGGCTATATAATAAAAGCTCCACTAATTCTAAAGGCACAAAAATTAAAACAAAATATTTAATATTCTAGGTAGTTTTTCAGTTTTCCAGCAGTGTCTCTCATGGATTGCACATGACACTGTGGGTTCAGATAGGTTAAGATTCCTTTTTTTTTTTTTGCTGTTTGGAGGGCAATTGGGGTTAAGTGACTTGCCCAAGGTCACACAGCTAGTTTTTATGTTTAAGTCTCTGAGGCCGAATTTGAACTCAGGTCCTCCTGACTCCAGGGTCGGTGCTCTATTCACTGTGCCATCTAGCCGCCCCCCCCGCCCGCCCCTGATAGGTTAAGATTCTTGGTATTGTTGCTAAACTTCCATTTCTCTTTCCTAATATTTGCTTTAGTCTATAACAGCAAGATCCAGAGCTGGAACTAGCTATTAGTCCTGGGACAAGAAGGAGGTTATGAAGAGAGCAGAATGGAAACAGTGGGCATAAGGCAGTCAATTTGAACCAAATTCAGAAGTTTCTGGTTCAAATTAAAAAAAAAAAAATACTTTTTTCTCTGGTCCTAGCATCATCTGGTGCACATAGCCTGGAGAAAGATGTGAAAGGTTTCACTGTATCTTGTACTAACATGAGGAAACATCAAGAGCTACAACACATTCAGAACACTAAAAAAAAAAAAAAAAAAAAAAAACAACTTCCTGAAGCCAGGCTCTGACAGAGTTCCCTAACTCTATACTGGCCTAAGAACAATCTGAAGCCTTCTCCATCATGCAATGGGGGGTGGAACTACTAATACAACTCAGCCAGTGGAAGAGTGAAGTGTTTAGGACTCATTTTCTGTGACAAATTTCTCTGAGGCCAACTTCATCATCCTTTAATTTTAAATATCTGTACCATTACTGACTTTTACTAGCTTTTTAAGACCAATAAGCAAAATCATTAATTGTACATACTTCAATCTGTATTGCTTATGTTGAATTATTTAAAATCAAATATTTTCACCAATTATAGTATTAACATGAATCCCATTTTAAAAAAAAACTAAATAAACTTTATGATATTTACAATAACCTTAATGACAGCATAAGCTTAAACAATGACCCTTGGGTATAGAAGAGTAAATAAATCCACTTTCTTCTCCTCCAGGTAATTCACAGAATCTGAGTTGGAAGAGGCCACTATGGCCATCAAGTTCAACCTACTCTATCGTATACTAGATAGGTATCATAAAATCTTTGCTAGAAGGCCTTTAGTTTTGGGTCAGTTCTAATAGTTAAGTTTTCCCTTATATCAAGGCGATTTCACCTCTCAAGAGACTTAAACACATTACTTCCATCTAGTTCTGCCCAACAGTGCAAGCCAATAGAGCTTTTCAAACACTTAAAGAAGGCTAATTATCAATTACGTCCCCTCCCAAAATGATCTTTTTTTTTTTTTGTTCCAGCTAAATATTCCCAGTTACTTTAACCAATTCTTGTAAGGCACATTTTCCAGTTCTTACATTATTCTAGTTACCTTTCTCTAGATACTCTCTATCTACGTAAAGACTATTACCTCAGTTTTTGACACTATAAAATAATGCCTAGCCACTCTCCTGCCATTTTGTACTTACACTTTATTTTTTCAGAACCTATTTCAATAAACATTTATTAAGCACATACCATGTGTCAGGCATTGTGTGAAGTACTGGGAATATGAAGACAACCAAGGATGAGATTTGACATTTATCCTTGTTTATTTTAATTTTTATTAGACTACTGGTTTTGGCTCTGAAATTGTTTTGATCCCAATTCCATCATCTAAAATGTCAATATTTTGCTTATCCCTCGCAACTTTGTATCATGTACAAATCTGATAAACACACCAGCCAATTCAATACCTTTTCCTCAGGCAATAATAATACTAGCATAGTAACAAGTTTGGTTTCTTGCACTCCTTCAAAGTTGACATCTTTGAATCAATGACTCTTTTATGGTCAGGTCACCATTTCCAAACATACCAAACTTCATTATTTGTGCCATGTCTTTATCTTTCCATAAGAAAAGTATGAAAGATTTGTCATATGCTTTCCTAAAAACTAAAGGAAACTATTTTTGCAATTTCTCTGACTTGCTAGTCTAGTAATCTTTGTAAAAAGGAAAATGAAATTAATGAAGAGAGCAGAATGGAAACAGTGGGCATAAGGCAGTCAATCTGAACCAAACTCAGAAGTTTCTGGTTCAGATTTAAAAAAAAAATACTTTTTTTTAAAAATTAAATTAATTATGACCATACCATGATGGTTTTTTATGATCACTGCCTCTCTTCTACATATTCATCATGCATCCCTGTAATGCAGATTTTCTAAAATTTTGCCAGAAATTGAACTCAAGTTCTGGCAGATTCACTATTTTCTTAAAAAAAAAAAAGTTATTTGCATTTTGCAGCACCTTCTCTCACCACCTTCTTTCTAAGATCACTATGAGCAGCTTAGCAAAGACATCCAACAGTTCTTTCAGTATCCTGGAATAGAAACTCACTGAGGGCACACTGGTGATTTCTTACTATGGTACCATCTACCTTGAGCTCTGTCTTAGGCAGCTTTAGCTCTCCTTTCATTTAACCAATTCACCTTGATTGGTTCCTATCCCTTCCTTAGTCCTCTTCTTTCCCTTAACCATAGTTTTTAAATCCCCACAAAAACCCTTTTTTTGTCCTTACCTTTTACTCTTCAACCTCAGCTCATTCTGAGTCTACACTTAAGGTATTTAACAGTCAACTATGAAACAAATTATCATTATAAGTACTAAAGTATGAAGCAGAATGGTAAAGATGGAAAAGCCCTAGGACTCCTACACCTAGGAAAAGTAACTGAACCCTATCAATACCCTCCTTTCAGACCTATGAATCTAGCTCTAAATCTTGTATCTGACTTCAGTGAATCTAACTCATTCTCAGTCCTGGGCCTTGCTTTCAGTTTTTTTCCTCTGTATCCTATATATTCTTGGCTGTAGTCCATATTCCACTAATCTCACTTACAGATGTCCCATACATACATCTGGTCTGTCCCATGAACTAGCTTTTTTCAAAGAGCAAATATTCATCTGTTGTAGTGTGCTATGTAGCTACTATAGAAGGAAACAAGATAAATTTCTGTTGCTAAGACTCTTTTCATTCCCAAGACAGCAGGAGGAAAGCACTCAATTTTTCCTTACAAATATATTATTTCTTTAACATCACAAATCTCTTAGCCTGAGAACTTAGCTATTTATTTTTATGGGGAAATGTTAAGCTCTAACTGCACAAGTTTTAGAATATGATTAATTTTTTATGTTATGGTTCTTAAAGTAACAAAACTCAGTTTTAGGTCACTCTACTAATAAATAAAGCTCCAGCCTTATTTCACATTACTACTCTTTTACATGTATTCCAAGCAACTGAATTCTCTATTCCCTGAATGTGACATTCCATACCCTACCTCCTACATTCATATAAGACACCTTCTATTCCTGGAACACAATCTCATTTCATCTTCCTCCTCAAAAACCTTATCTTTTGGCAAGGCTGATATCTCAGATTTACTTCTTCCTAGAAGTCTTCCCTAATACTCTCTCCTCCTCCTCCCTTTGAGGCAATCTTCATCCCGAAAATACCTTGTACTTATTCACATTAATACCTATTTCAAGTTCCAAGTAGAATGTAAGCTCTTTGATGGCAAGGACTAGGTGGGTTTTGGGGGATTTTTTTTTTTTTAGGTCTAAGTCTCTAGAGCCCTAATAAAGGCCTTATATATAATAAGTGCTTAATAACTGTTTGTTGAGGGGCGGTGCCGGCCTCGGAGTTGGGATGACCCGGGATCAAATCCAGCCTCAGAAAATGAGCACCCACACATAAATAAATAATAAATAGCCGTGTAACTTTGAGCAAGTTACTTAACCCCGATTGCTTTAAAAATAATAATAATAATAATAATGATAATTGTTTGTTGAACTGAACCTATTCTGTACAAACTGTTGAAACCAGCAGGTAAGTGAGAACAGAAGGGCTGCAAATTCTAAAGAGAGATTCCTCTCTTTAGACAATATATTATACTGCAAGGTGTTTTATCACCATTGCAAAATAACAATTTTTCAACTATCTTGTTAGATGAGTGTCATTACTAGTCTAAAAGAGATAGCTGTGGCAGGCAAAAGCAGACGGTACATTAGACTGAAGTATTTAAAGACCTAATTTTCTCAGCTCTCTGGTTATCCCCACAAGGTACAGAACTTCCTATTATATTACAACTGAATTAAGTTGTCATCTTCAGCTTTTCCCCAGCTGTCAATTCCCTGCTACCTACAAATATACCCAGGTTTCTTCTAGCTTTAAAAACCCTTACTTGGTACCATTTTCTCTTCCAGCATCCCATATCCATCCCTCTTCCCTTTCACAGATAAACTCTCAGAAAAAGCTATCTCCATTAGTTATCCTTACTTCCTCTGCTCTCATTTCTCAACTCCTTGAAATGTAGCTTCAACATCACTCAACTAAATTGCTCTCTCCAAAGTTAATAATGATTATTTTAACAACAGATCCAATAGTTTTTTCTCAATCATCCTTTGTTAGCATTTGACACTGTTGACCAGCCCTCTCCTCCAATAATTTTTCTCCTGCCTATCAGACTACTGATCCTATTCCCTAATTATGTGTTGAGGCTATGTTCTCTATATGATCTCATCAGCTCCCATGAGTTCAATTATAATCTCTATACATAAGACCCCCAAGATGAATAAATACATCTTTTTTGAGCTCCAGTTCTACACCATCAATTGCTTATTAGATATATCCAAATGTTGAATTTAAGATGTTTCTGGTATATACAAGTCCAAAGCATAATTCATTATCTCTTCCCTAGACCTTCCTAATTTTGTTATTTCTATAAAGAGTAGCACCACCATCTTTCTAGTATCCAAGGTTCACAACTCAGTCATCTTTGACTATTCACTATCCCTCACTGGGACCATCTCTAGTCACCCTGATCTGTTTCTTGCCACTGGCCCCAGATGACTCCAGAGGAGAAAGTGAGGCTGGTGCCCTTGCACAGCCCTCCCTCACTTAAATCCAATTCACTTGCAAGTCATGGCAGCATTTTCCTGATGTCATGTTCCTCTTTGAGAATGAAGGACAAACAATAACAATTACAATCCCTCACTACTCACCACCTTACCCTTATATTTTTCTTTCTTATTCTCACAACCACCACTCTTATTCAGGCCCTCATCACCTCTCTCCTAAACTACTCTAATCATATTCCATACATTTCCTAAAGCACAGGTCTGATGTCACTCTCCTGCTCCAATGGCTCTCACTTGCCTCTATGATCAAATAAGAAACTCCTCCTACATTAAAAGTCCTTAACAAGCTGGCTCCTGCATATCTTTCCAGACTTCTTATATACAATCCAGTCAAAATAGAATCTGTGGCTTTGCTGAAGCTGTCTCCTATACACAGAATTAACCTTTTCATCTCTACCTCTCAAAAGTACCCAGATTACTTCAAAGTTCAGCCCAAGTGCTAGATGAGGCTTAGCTGGTGCTGCTAGCTTATGTTATTAATTCCACCCCCTTTGTATTTTTTTTTTGGGGGGGTGTATATATTTAGTTTCTAGCTATATAGTATATATTTAGTGTGTGTGTGTATATATATGTGTGTGTGTGTGTGTGTGTATGTATGTATGTATATATGTAGTTTTGTTTCTATTTATACCATATATTCATGTTGTTTCCCCTGATAGAATATGAGTTTCTTGAGGGTAAAGATAATTTTCCTTTTATCTTCATATTATCAGCACCTATGTGCCTGGCATACAGTAAGCAATTGATAAATGCTTGTTAAATGAAACCATTATCATTTTAATAACAGAAAAAAAAACATTAAAAATTATGTAGTTTAATATAGAGTTAAAAGCTGGACAACCTATGATTTTACTGAAATAGGCAACTCCTAGATGAGGAATGTTTACCAAAACAGGCAAGCACATCTTCTCCACAACTTATAATCTTAAGAGGGTTGCAGAGACTCTAGATCCTAGAGTAATAAGAAGAAAGTGCCTTGCCCAGGATCACACAGCCAGTATTTCAGAGGAATACCTAAACCCAGGTCTCCCTGGCTCTGCAGAAAGCTATCCTCAACTATGCTACAACTTCAAATTTAATGTCAAAATTTTAGTCTGTGCTTTTAACAAGGTATCACATAATCAATGATCAATATTTTAGAGAAGACTGCCTTCAGCCTGCTTTAACTATATCATATTTAACTATTTATATCATAGATCTCCATAATCTTCAAATGAAATAGCTTTCAGTACAGCAACCACCCCATTCCAAATTAATTATAAAGTGCAGGACAACTTTTTTTTGGAGGGCAGGGCAGTTGGGGTTAAGTGACTTGCCCAAGGTCACACAGCTAGTTAAGTGTTAAGTGTCTGAGGACAGATTTGAACTCAGGGTCGGTGCTCTATTCACTGTGCCACCTAGCTGCCCCCAGGGAAACTTTTAAAAAACTGAAATAGCGAGGCGGCTAGGTGGCGCAGTGAGTAGAGCCATGGCCCTGGAGTCAGAAGGACCCGAGATCCGATCCCGCCTCAGACACTTAACACAAACAAACAAAAAAAACCTAGCCGTGTGACCTTGGGCAAGTTACTTACCCCCAATTGCCCTCCAAAAAAAAAAAAAAGCAAAAAAAAAAACCTACAAAAAACTGAAACAGCAAAGCGTAAGCTGAATATATTATTTTCTCAGGTAAACTCAAAAATATCAGATGTCCACCATTTCTTGCATCAGATCCATTACAACACTACTGTGTTTCAAGAAACCATGTTTCTCACTCAGAGACCCATAACCCTGACTTTTCCTAAATACATATATTTAAATTTTTTTTTTCTGGCAAAGTGCCCATAAACCTAATAAAATAAAATTTACTTTTTCTTAGTATCCAACAGTCAGGTCAAATTCAAATAGAATTTGTGGCCACTAAACCATACATAAGGATTTCTGTGGTCCTCACACTGACTCAGAAACTCACATTAGAAACCCAACTGCATTTTCATCTGGCTTGGACCACACTCAGGAGTGTTCTGGGTCACAATGATGATACCTCTGGTACACAATATAAAAATCATCCTGAGGCCCACCTAACCATAAGCTTCTCCATAATCAGCCAGAATCACCCTCTGGAGACAGGCATACATCCACCTTCATAGGATCTACCAGAATCCATACACCACTAGTACAGTCTTCAAAAATTTGAAGTCACCATCACAAAGCACTAGTATAGAATTTTAAAGAAGGCTGACTTTTCCTACCTTTAAACAAAAACTTAAATGCACCAGGAAAGCTACTTAAATCAAACCTGTAGGTCAGTAATTTTAGAATTTAAAAAATTACTCCTAATTTTCCTGTCCTTAAAAGTTCCAATTTTCATCAACTATAATGTTATAACTGTACTTAACCTATAAAATAATCCCTGACCTCACAGAATTGATTATACCTATATTACATAGCACATAAGAAATTAAACTTAAGGTAAATATGAAATGATGTTTAAAATTTTATTTTGGTTTCTACAAAGGGAATTTTATGTGACATGCATGAAACTCAGAAATATACTCAAGAAATACAAATATAGAATAAATTCAGTCCTTTATTCTCCCTCAACTCTGGTATCAAAGGACAATTTGTGGACAACCACAGAAGGTGCATTGCTGATGTTTAAAGTGTTCCTAATCACCTGCTATGATTAGCATCCATAAGTTCAGCTAAAATCTCCTGACTATTTATGTTAACTACTACAGTAAGACAAGTAGAAGTTTGTTATGGCTCTGTCTTATTACTCTGGTGGGCTGACTCAAGATTGAGTTTACCTGCTTCTTAAGGAAAATACTTCTTCAAATGAAAAATTGGCAAGACCATACCAACTAGGTCTCAAACAATGTGTATTTTAACATGTTAATTTTGTGATTATGAAACTATATTTAGCATTTCTCAAACAACAGAGTTCTCCTAAAAGTCTTGAATAGTTTAGAATTCCACTTTGTAGATGAGGTTTTACATATGAAAAGCAAAACCAAAAAACATAGAAACATTCTACCTTTTGATTCTTTGAAACACCTCTCACAAGGGTCAAAATTTCTACCCATCAAGAATTTTGACAAAATATTTTCAAAGTTTCAATACAACTTGTACCTAAGATCCTGGAATTCAACAAATAAAACTGCTATAACTAGAAGTACTTTAAGTCCAGAAGTACTTAAAGGCCAGTAAATTTCCATCACCATGGTTTCCCAAACCAGTTCACCTGGTTTGGTCAATTTCAAAGTTAATGATCAAGTTTACAAAACTATCTTACTCATGTTACTCTTATTCTTTACTGTTTAAAAACCCTTGCCTTCATCTAAAATTTTTTTTGAAAGCCCATTCACTAATCAACACAACTGAACTCACTGGATCTTGGTAATTCCAAGAGTTCCATTAGGAAAGCTGAAGCATTTTGTCCTGCAGATATCTCAAGAATCAACAAATGTCTAGTTTCAGTTGGCTGGACTAGATTTCAAGTGATAACCACAAAAAATAACAAAATCCACTTAAAAGTAAAAAGTCATCTGACACATTTCATTATGGGCCAATGAGCACATTCAAGGTAATGTACAAAATTAAAATTCCTTTGAAGAGATAATTTTTAAGACAACTTTCTTGAAAGTAGGCATTTGAAACGACAGTAATATTCATACTGAATTATATGTATGAGATAAAAGAACAAACTTAGGGTCTATAGGATTTGTATCAGAATTAGAAAAGGTCATTTAGCTCAAACCTATAATTTTATAGATAAGGAAACTGAGGCCCAGAGACATTAAATGACCTCCCTCATGATTCTGCAAGTATAAGTAAAAGAGCTAGGATCCGAAACCAGGCCATTTATGCTGTCATTGAAAAGTAAAACGTTGACCTTGACTGAGTGCTCAAATTAAAGTTGATTTTTCCCCTTACTTAGAATTATACTTTTCTATATAGGATTGTCTCTAATGGTTATCTAAACTTCTAGAACTCTTTGTATCTTTTGAGTTCATTTCTAAAACCCATTATCCGAAATAAATTAGGCTTGTGTTAAAAAAAAAAAAAACTTCACTTTACCTCACTGAGATTTGTCCATTAGAACTATACAGCTCATTCACAAAGATAAAAGGACAATGACTGCATCTGTGATTTCACTGGTATAGGAAACTCCAGGGTAAGAAAATTCTCCCTATCAACCAAAAGAAGTGAGCATCTTTTCAGCAACTTAGTAGACTCAGGGAGTTGCCTAAACCAGCTGTTTTAAACACAAGTAGAAATCATGGGCCCCCTCACAGTACATAAAGAATCCTCTGGGGGCGGCTAGGTGGCACAGTGAGTAGAGCGCCGGCCCTGGAGTCAGAAGGACCTGAGTTTGGATCCGGCCTCAGACACTTAACACAAACAAAAACCTAGCCGTGTGACCTTGGGCAAGTTACTTAACCCCAATTGCCCTCCAAAAAAAAAAAGAATCCTATGGACCTGTATTTTGACTTAGAAAAATTACATATTAATATTATAGCCTACATATTAATATTAACTTGTTTAATATGTCCTAATAACATTTAATCTGGTTCAAGTCACATTCCCATCTGGCAGTGTTGCCAGTAACACTTGCTGTATTTACTTTGACTTATACAATTGAACGTTTAAGTGGTTAGCCCGCAGTTAACACAGACAGTATGGCTGTGACAGAACTCGAATCCAGATCTTCCTGCCTTCAAGGGTAGCTTTCTATCCACTATGCAAAGCTACTTCTCTGTATATTCTCTGTATACTTGATTTTTAAAAACTCCTTACCTTTATTTTTTCAATTAAGAATTATTTTTAATAATCTATCCTTTCCACTATACTTCCCCACCTCAATTGATCCAATTTCTTTTTTAAAAACTGAAAGAAAAAAAAAAGGCCTCAATACATAGCTACATAGTACTGCAAAATACATTTCCACATTTGCCAAGTGCAAAAATGTATGTTTTTTTCTCTCTGCATTTTAAGTTCATCCCAGCAAGTGAGCTGCGATTCATCTTCATTCTTTTTAACTGGTGGTTTATCATTGCATTTTGAGTTCTGAAGTTTTCAAAATTATGTTTCTCTATGTGATCACTATTCCATTTCTTTATCAATTCAGAAGGGTCTTCCCTTTTTCCTATGAAACTGTTCATTTTATAGTTTCTTATGGCACAGTCTTTCTTACATTCATGTACCACAATTTGCTCAGACACATTCCCCAAAAGGAGGAAAATAAAAACTTCTCTAGACTGTCAAGATCTTTTTGGATCCTGACTGTCACCCAGTTATGTATGCCTTCTCCAGAGTTTTGTCTTCTACAAACCTGATTAACGTGCCATCTAGGCCTTTAGTGAAGTCATGAATAAAAATATTAAGCAGCAGAAAACAAAGCACAAGTTCCTGAGGCACTCCACTGAAGATCTTCTGTCAAGTTAACACACAACATTAATGACTATCGAGAGTTCAATCATTCAACCAGTTCTGAGACTAATTTTATGTCACTGATGTATCTTTTTCCATGAGAATAAATATACTTTAACATTTGCTTTGCTTAAACCTAGAAAAAATTATAACCATATCACTTCCACGTCCACTCATTTAGTAACTTCATCAAAACAGAAAACAAAGTTAGTCTAGCATGACCTGTTCTTGATAAAGCCATGCTGATTTTCTGTAACCACCACTTCATTTTCCAGCTGTTCAGTAACCATTTCTTTAATGATCTAGTCTAGAATTTCCCTAGGAATCACAGTCAAGCTCACTGGTCCAAGTGTGGGAACCTGTGGCCTCGAGGCTACATGTGGCCTTCTAGGTCCTTGGAAGTGGCCTTTTGACTGAGTCCAGGTTTTACAGGATAAATCTATATTAAGGAGATTTGTTCTGTGAAGTTTGGATTCAGTCAAAGGGCTACACCCCAGGATCTAGAGGGGCCAGAGGTGGCCTCAAGGCTGCAGGTTCTCCACCTCTGGTCTAGACAGTTTACAGATTTTGACTATTCCCTTTTTAAAATTTTGGGATATTTTTCTTCTTTAGTCCTTTGGTTTCCTCTCCAGTTCTCCATGATTATTTCATGTGGCAACTGTTACATTAGCAAAAACATGCAATAATTTTTTTCAGTACACAAGGATGTGACATAGCTTAATACACTGGCTTAAATATTATAAAAATAGAGGACATGATGGCTAGATGGCGCATTGAATAGAGCACCAGCCCTGGAGTCAGGACCACATGAGTTCAAATCCAGCCTCGAACACTTGACACACTTATTAGCTGTGTGACTTTGGGCAAGTCACTTAACCTCAATTGCCCTCAAAAAAAAAAAAAGCAAAAAATAAAAATAAAAAAGATAGAGCATTTATTAAGTACTTATAAAAAGGGGCAGCTAGATGGCACAGTGAATAGAGCACCGACCCTGGAGTCAGGAGGACCTGAGTTCAAATCCGGTCTCAGAGACTTAACACAAAAACTAGCCGTGTGACCTTGGGCAAGTCACTTAACACCAACAGCCCTCCAAAAAGCAAAAAAAAAAAAAGAGGACATGGAAGAGCAAAATACATCAAGGATTGCTTTTAATTACCATGTGATGTTCATCAAAAATAAGTATGACAAATAGAATAAAATTTTTATTCTCTTGCTGTGCCCAACTGCTTATTAAAAAAATCTCAACCTATATACTCCACAGGCATCTCAAAATCAACATACTCAAAACAGAATTCATATTTCCTTGTATGCCTATCCCCCTACATTCCCTGTTTCTGTTGAGGGTATTACTATTCTTCTAGTTACCCAGAATGGCAACCTATCTGTCCCCTGGGCCTGGAATTATTTCCCCTCTTCACTCTCTACTCTTAGAACCCAACTCCTTGGTCTCTTCAAGGCTTAGCTCAAATGCCCACATCATTGAAGAGACATTTCTTAATTTTCCTAGTTGTTCCTGATCACTTTTCCCCCAAACCATATCACTGTATATCTATTCTGCATATATACTGTATTTATTTATCTATGACCATATTGTATCTCCCCTCCCCCCCAAAGAAAGCTATACCTATACTGGAACTTACAAAAACTATTGAAGCTTAAAACTGCAATAATATTTTTGGGATTCCCTGTATTTCTACTTTGCAAAATTCAATATCCTTTAGGATAATAGCATGAATAAGTGGTCTATGTTTCTACATAAGATATGCGCACACTCAGCTTTGAAACTCTATATTTAAATCCTTTATGCAACTCTTAAAGGATATATGAATAGCTTACATCCCCCCCCATGACTTGATCTTGAAATGAATGATGAAAATCTATTATTTCTATAGTCTTGTAATCACCATTAATGAAAAGTATGGCATTAATATCAGGGAAGATCATTAAATGTATTAACTGTGATTTGTACAATTCTTTTCTTAAGGCCAATTATTTAAGTCCTCCTGTCTTGTTTCTAAGGTACTGCCAAGGAAATATTTAGTCAAGCTTCTTGATGTAAAAATGCATTTCATTAACTGTGTAATTTAAAAATACTTGTGAAGTACAAGCAATTTCCATTTTATGTAGGATCAGCATATATAGAACTAAAAAGCACCTTTCAAGTAAAATGAAGTCTGGAGAAATTAAGTTATACCCCCCCCCCCCATGCATGCCAACCTTGAGATTTGAACCTAGGTTTTTTTTTTTACTCTAAATTTAGCACATTTTCCTTTTCGCTTTGTAGTTTACCTTATTGTGGGATTACAAAGGCAAGCTATCTTAACTATTTTTGACAATGTGAACAAACATAAGTACAATTTAAGGTATTTTTTTGTAAAATATTCATGAATTTGATATGTGAAATGGCTGGTAAATTTTTCACATCTTTTTAATTCTTCAAGGTCATAGGAATATATTCCACATAAGGTTCTTTATAGAATTAGCTTAACATCTTATAAGAAAGTTACATTCTGTAAACCTATCCAAAGATAAATAATGGCTAAGTACATCCTAAGTGAAATTTCTTCCTATACTGCCTATTTCCAGTTCAGAACTTTTTAGAGAAAAGTATTTTTAAAAGTTCTTCTCACACACAATTAAGTGGATCAACTAACAATTAGAATTCCAATGGAATTAGCACCTGATGAGATAAGAAACCAGAAAAATGGCCTTTTTCTTTATATAAGCCAGTAAAAGAGTCATCCCCTCCTCTTTAGAACACTCAGTACTTGGTAGTTTGATTTATGATACAGATTACAATTTGCAACCTTTTTTGTAAAGGACAAGGGAAGTTCCAAATGGCTCTTGAAAATTTCCATCCAAGCAACATCACAGTACTCAACAGTTACATCAAATGCAACTTTTGCTGGTTTTTAAACACTGATGACACAAAAGAAGGAACTCTTTTACTGTGTAACACGGTAGTGTTTTTTAAATCTCCTTCCACTCTTCCACAATGAAGTTATGATGTCACAGGCATTTAGAATGTTTGACAAAAATTTTATATTTTATTAGTTTTTTTTTAAACTGAATCTTTGTAGAGCTTTCTTAGTGAGAAAGTTCCTCTACAGAATCAAACAGACACTTACAATTTACAATCTTAGAGACCTGCTCAGCCATCATACAGCCAATAAGTCACACTAGAACTCAGTCATCTTGACTTCCAGGTCAACTCTCCAACTACTACACCATGCTCCTTCTCTAAATATTTATATTTTAAACTGCTGTATTTGAGCTGATCTGAAAAAGTTTAATGAAAAAACTCCTTGTCATTTTTGTAGCTAATGATTGAATGGAATTTCAAAAATATTTTAAAGACAAGTTTTAAGAGTCTTTAAAACAGTTTTAAGATTAATCCAAAGGTAAAGAAGGAAATCAACTCTAGGTTTTTGCTAGTCTTTGATAAGATAAAAAGTACAGAAAGTTAGGACAAACTTTAGAAATCAGTATTTGTTTTCCTTGCAGGAGAGTTCCCAACACCAACGAAACCCTATCCCTTAATGATTTTACACTAAGGCCTACTCATTTATTTTCTGAGGCAAATGCCAAAATCCCCTTATTTGTAGGTGCTGAAAACCTAAAATTATCTTCCTTAAAATAACAGACAAGGCTAGATACATCTCAATGACTCAGTACTATAATGCTTGCACTATACATATGTTTAATAAGATGGTAAGACAGTAAGACAGAGAGAGATTCTTCTCCTATCTGGAAACTTACTTGGCATATATAATATAGGTACCTTATAGGTTTAGGGGGTCATGGCACTTCTTGTGTGTGTACTTCTCAGGATAACAACTCCATTGGTCTCAGGTAAATTGATGCCTAAATGCCTCAAGTTGGTGGGGAACCTAACAGTCTTACTACCCTTTGTTCCTGAGAGTTAAGTTGACCACCAAAGTTGCTTCCAAAGAGGAGGGGAAAAAATGCCTCAGGGAAAACAACAAATTCCCACCCCCAACACCCAACACCACAAGAGGATGGCAAGGCAAGGGGAAGCTGGGGGGAGAGTGAAAGCAGAGAAGTAGGTACTGTTTTAAGGTAAATGTAACACCATTCTCCCATTACTTACACAGGGCTGGTGGGTGATCTGGATCACCTCCCAATGTGCCTTAGCCCAAAGTCCTCCCCACTTGAAGAAGAGGGGAAGGAGAGGTGAGAAGAGAAGAAAGACAGGAGGGGATGGAGAATGAAGGGGGGAAAAAGCAGAGGAAGTTATCAAGAAAAAGAGAAAGGAGAGAAGATGGAGAGAAGGAAGTGGAGGGGAAGAGAGGAAGAGGGGGAAGGAGAGAATGGAAAGGAGGAAATGGAAGAGATGGGAAAAGAGATGAAGAGAAGAGGGGAGAGAAGGGAGAGGAAAAGGGAAGAGAGGGAGGAGATGAACAGGAGAAAGTGGAGGGGACAGAAAGGAAGGAATGAGGAGAGGAGAGGACGAAAAAGAGAACGAAGGCGCTGAGGATGGGGTGAAGAGAAAAAAAGAGGGGATGGAGAGGAGGAAGTGGAGGGGATGGACAAAGAGTGAAGAGAGGGAAAGGGAGAGGAGGAACAGAGGAAAGGGCTAAAAGAAAGGGGGATTAAGAGAAGGAGCAAAGGAGAGGATGCAGAGAAGAGAGGGAAGGAGGGGACCGAGTGGAGAAAGTGAAGGGGATGGAGAGGAAAGGGTGAAGAGGGAGGAGGGGGAAGAGGAGGAGCGGAGGAAGGGGTGAAGGGGAGAAGAGGGGATGGAGAGGAGGGGGAGGAGAGGAGGAGGAGCGGAGGAAGAGGAGGGGAGAGGGGAGGAGGCGGGGGAGGAGACTAGCGGCAGGAGGGGTCTGCCTGCGCTTCCTCCCGGCCGGCCGCCGCTCTCCGGCTCCGCGCTCCGGCCCAGGCCTCGGGAGGCCATCTTAGTTTGTGGGCCTGCGGCGGGGCTCCGTCCTCTGCCTCTCTCGCCCTGGGGGTTCCCCGAGCCCCGGGCGGGCGGGGGGGCGGCGGACGGAGGCCTGGGCCGGCGGTCGCTCTCCCTCCTCCTCCTCCTCCTCCTCGGCCGCTCGGGGCGCGGGGGTCAGGGGAGGGAAGGCTCGGGCAGGGGCGCAGCACGACGAGGGGGCCGTTACCTATACTGGGCCGCAGCCGCCGCCGCCGCCGCCCCGCTGTGGGTGAATCCAAAGTAGTTGCCGGTCGCCATTTTGGCATCTTCCCCCAGCCGGCTGGGCACTGCGGCGGGCGCCGCGGAGAGTCGGGTCCCATGGCGGGAGGAGGGAGACACGGAGGAGCGCAGCCACCGGGCAGGGGACGGTGGAGGGAGGGAGGAGGGAGCGGGGAGGAGGGGGAGAGAGAGAGAGACACGCTCGGTGAGAAGCCGCCCTCGCCCGCGGGGCCCAGGCCGCCGCCGCCGCCGCAGCCGCCGCCTCCTCCCTCCTCCCGCCTCACACACACCCCGAGGCCTCCTCCCCTCCCCGCCTCCCCACCCCCCCTCACCTCGCCATCCCCGTCAGGAGGGCTAGGGGCGACAGGGGCTCAAGGTGGGGTTAAATTATACTCACCATAGGTGAAGGAAACTACAGGGCATATGGGAATCATGGGCTCGGGCTGCTGCTGCTGAACTCTGAACTCTCACCCACTGCCTCCCCTCCTCTGCCCGGCTCCTCCTCGGCGGCGAACAGACCCGCCGCCGCTGCTCTCACTGCGCAGGCGCCACCGATCCCGGGCACCCTGGGAGATGTAGTCCACTCTACCTCTCTTTCGGACTCTTCCTCTCTCCTCCTCTTCCTCCTCCTCCTCCTCCTCTTGCTTCTCCCTTACTCCCCTCGCTCTTCCCTCCTCCTTCCTTACTCCCCCGGCTCTTCCCTGCTCCTCTTTCCTCCTCCTCTTCCTCCTCCTTCTCCTCCTCTTCCTTCCTCCTCTACCCTCCTCCCCTTACTCCCCCTTGTCCTTAATCCTCCCCCTTACTTCCCCTTCTTCTCTTTCTACGCTCCCTCCTCCTCTCTTCTCCCTCCTCCTCTAACTCCTCTCCTTCTGCTCTTGAAGTAGCCCTCGCTTATTTTCGCCCTCTTATTTTCATTCACTCCTCTCTTCCGCTCCTCTTCTCAGCATCTCTTTCGTTTAGGTTCCATTTCCGTGGGGCTTTAACTGGGGAATTAGGAACTGGAATGGTTTTCTAACCCCTTTCCAGAGCCTGGAGGGAGAGAAGAGTGGGAGAAGTGGTATGAAACCAAGCCCTTCCAAAAATAACTGAAAGCCTGTTCTGCCTTGGCCCCCTCCCCGCCCCCCACCCTGACAAACCATGACACACACACACACACACTCCCCTGCCGCCCCCTGCAATCACTCGCGTCCCCGGACCCCGGTACATATCTCTTACTCTGTGCTTGCCATTTTAGCATTTCCACTGCCTGACGTGTTTGCTTCTCTTTTCTCCTGGTTGTCCTTTTCTGGCTGCCTGTCTTTAACCTTTCGTTTCTTCTTTCCTTCTCCCTCTTTGCCTCCTCCGACTCTTCCTCTTTAACCTTCTTTCCTCTCTTCTGTCCTGACTGCATCTTGAGATGGTTGTGTGAAGCAGACTTTACCCATGATATTAAGGGTTTCATTTGTAAATAAAACAGCACGAGATCTTCGCTTCCCTGCCAGCCCAAGGAAGACTGTCCCAGTTCCTTTTTTTTTTAAACCTACTTTCTTGACCCTTGAAAGAAGAAATCTGAAAGCCTGTAAGATCCCACTCAATATATGCTCCAAAGATTCTTCTGGTTTCAGAAGAGTAATATGTAGAAAGTTAATTCCTCTTAGGGAATGAATAGCATTGTGTTCAAGATGATTAATGTTGTCCAAAGCAAAGGTTATCGGAGTTCCAGTGAAAGCATGTTGTTATTTTCTTGCTGTAAATAGAATAACTTCCACAAAAGGATATTACAATTGCACTTTTTTTTAAAAGAAAATTTTGATGAGCCAGAAATTTCGATGAGCTGTCTGGTTTCAAAGAGCAGACTAACTGGGGGTTGATAAATGCAAATAGTTACAAGGATGTTTCAATAAAGAGGAAAAGAACAGTTGTTAATCCCCTGCCCAGTAGAGGCTTGTCTGCACCAATTTTATGCTTGGCTTCCAGTGGGCCGTTTGGAGGTTAAAGAGTGGGTTAGAAAGTGAGGATGGCTCACCCCTCATTGAACTTGCAAATGAACCAGCAAGGAAAAAAGGTGGGTGGGGCTTGTCCACTTAGATCCCTTCTCAGGGATGTGAAAAATGCTATAGACTCACTACCAACTACCAATATAGACTCCCAGAGGTGAGACAGCCCATAGTAAGTGCCTTTGCTTGTCCTTGATTGAATATTCATTTTAAGAGATCACATTAATATCCACTATTAAGTAACCATGCCCTTTTTCCAGGCCATCCCAAATGATACAAATTTTTAAAAAAATGAACAAACAAATAAATAAAGCCAGCCTATCCTAGAAGAGTTCAGATTCTACCTAGTTTACCCGGTTAGATGGAATTGTCAGACACAGCCTAAAAGATCAATAAAAAGAGATTTTAAGGATGGAATGAAGGCAATCCATTACCTTTAGTTCTGTTATGCAGCATGGCTTACAATGTAATGGAGAGGGGATTGTGGTTAATCAAATATTCTAGTTAATTGATGATAACCATACTTAGATCCTCAGGAATCCTACTTTGTCTCCCTATGATATGGATTTGCCCTTGGGTTACAGTTACAACAGTTTTAACTTGGTTTTTGATTGAAAAATGAGAATTGGATGAATAAATGAAAATCACTTATTAAGCATTTGCTATGTACTTACTGAAGACCTTACTAAGCACTGGGGGTAACAAATACAACAGTAAGCTAATTACTGCCTTCAGGAATCTTTCATTCTAATGTAGAAAGAAAGAACACAGAAAGGGAAGTAGTAGGCAGGGAGGGGCACTGCATTCTGAAAATTTATTGAAATGATAAATGGGATAAAAGTAAAACCACAGACTCTAATCATCACCATTTCTTAGAAAAGTTTCAGTATAAGGATATAGACTGGACCTATGACTTCCTTATTATAGGGAATACCTGAGTGAGAAGTTTAACAATAGTCACCAAAACAAATAAGTTCAAAAAGGTTAGAATGTGTCTCAGTCACCAAACATCTGGAGAAAAGGTAATGTGGTAGTTTAAAATGCAGATTCATTGGAAAGATATTACAGAGGAAAATCATCAATTCACTTATTAATTTATTCAACAAGTATTTATTTTGTATTCTCACATGTCAGACCCCTGCTGGGATAGGACAAGAACTTAGATTCTATTGGGGGGCAGAGAAGAAAAGCAGTATGTACAAGCACTAAATTCATAATATCTACAATTGTGACTATAGAATATCTATAATTATGGGGTATGGGCTCTGGGAGCCCCCTTGAGCTCTCCTTGAGTCCTGGAGGTACAGGCTCTGGGAACCTCCCTTGGACTCTGGATTGAATCATTCCATTTGATGGGGCAGGTCTGTTGCTAGACTTCCCACCCTTGAACTGGCCTAGTCCACCATTGTTTGTGGTCTCCAGGTGGCTTCCTACCCTTAATAACTCATAGACCTCATTAACTCCTCCTGAAGACCTTCCCCAAACTCCTCCTCTAGACCACCTTAGATTCCTCCCACAACCTGCTGTATATAAGACATCTCACACCATGTTCCAACCAAACTGCCTCACTTCTGTAGGAAAGAACTATTTTGTAAAAGATTTTAAAAGACAAACAGGAGTGAGAGCACTGTGAGAGTGCCATAGAATGACCTAGCACAGACTTACTCTGTGTCTAAAGCAAGGAAACTTTTAATAAATTCTACTTTTCTTTGCCTGAGAAGACTCGAGTCGAATTCATTCTGCAGGATCCGGGTGTTGGTATTTTGGGGTCTCCAGAGCAACCCTAACCCTCTTAGTGGGTACCCTCTTCATATAATATAGATAGAAAGTAATTCCTGAGGAGGGATATTAGCTAGCAAGGGGAGTGGGACATTAGGTTAGGTGGCATTCAGGCTGAGTTTTAAAGGAAATTAGGGATTCTATGAGGCAGAGATTGGGGGTGGGGGAGAGAAGTGGAAATAGTGTTTGCTCAGGAGTGAAATCAGACATAGAAGATGGAATATTGGGGGACAGAAGTGAGGCAGTTTGGTTGGAATATAAAATGCATGATAAATAATTGTAGGAAAGAACTATTTTGTAAAGGATTTTAAAAGACAAACAGGATTGGGGCAGCTAGGTGGCGCAGTGAGTAGAGCATTGGCCCTGGAGTCAGAAGGACCTGAGTTCAGATCCGGCCTCAGACACTTAATGCACACACAAACAAAAACCTAGCCGTGTGACCTTAGGCAAGTCACTTAACCCCAATTGCCCTCCAAAAAGCAAAAAAAAAAAAAAAAGACAAATAGGAGTTTGTATTTTACCTTAGAGGCATGAGAATTCCCACTAGAGATTCTTGAGCAGAGATGTAATGTAGTCAGATCAATGTTTTAAAGGTATGAATTTAGCAGCTGTGTGGAGAATGGATTGGAGAGAAGAGAAGATGGAAGTAGAGAAGCTGAGACTCTTTCCATTGTCTAGGTGGGAAGTGATGAAGGCCATGACTGTGAGTGGAGAGGAGTGAGAAGTGAGATATGTTATGGAGACAGATACCAGGAAATTTGGCAACTGATTAAATATGGAAGTTGAAGAGATTCGGGGATGGTCTAAGATAATAAAGCTGAGTGACTGGAAGGGAAGTGAAATGTAACCACAAAGATAACTTGTTCAGTGATTATCAAACAAGACATATAGCCTGATTACATTTGCTTTATGAGTACAAATCATGGGCCACCCTTGGAAGAATCAATGCTAGCCACAGGAGTTCACTAATGTTTTAGAGAATATCACAAACATGACAAAGTTGAACAAAAATGAACTAAGCTGAACAGGGTGTCCTGAATGACTAAATTGAAGAGGCATTCCTAAAGATGGTAAAGTTCTTTAGATTCTCCTGTCCATGGATGACATTGTTATGATTGTAATAAACACACCACAAGGTTCCCTCAATCAGACCCATGACCCTCAAAAAAAAAAAAAAGGCCCACAGATCAGAAGATGGGACAAACCTTCCTCTTTTAAAAACAAACTTTTTTTTAGGCAATCAGGGTTAAGTGACTTGCCCAAGGTCACATAGCTAGTAAGTGTCTGAGGCTGGATTTGAACTCAGATCCTCCTG
This sequence comes from Gymnobelideus leadbeateri, assembly GCA_011680675.1. Lineage (NCBI taxonomy): Eukaryota > Metazoa > Chordata > Mammalia > Diprotodontia > Petauridae > Gymnobelideus > Gymnobelideus leadbeateri. The sequence continues at coordinate 124,700 of WOXC01012314.1, forward strand.
ACCCCATGGCCAGCGCTCTATCCAAACTTTCCTTTTGAAAAACAGTGGATGACTATCATTGTGGAATGTTCCATACATTACTACAGTTACTGCCACAGTTATTTTTGCTTAAATGTGTTTCTTTCCTACTGAGAGGGACTCAATGTGATGAAATATAAACATACATGACTGAAGAATAAAAATGAAAGGCAACAATAAGATATTTTTATTTTTTTAATGTTTTTTAAATATTTTTCTTTATTAATTTGTTTGTTTACTTTGCATTTACAAGATTCAGTTCCCCAGTTCTTTGAGTTTCAAATTTTCTCCCCCTCACTCCCCTTCTTCCCCCCCACCCCCTCATGGCAGAAAAAAACCAATTCTTTCACAAAGAGAATTCTTGACTAGATAACCCCTGAGATTTCTTATAATTTTGAGAGTTAGAGATGGTATGATTGTGACAGGAAGAATGAGAGCAAGTGCTAGAGAGAGACTCTTGTTCTGGAATAAATAATCTAATAGACATATATATATATATATATACATATATATATATATATAAACACAAATATGAATGAGAATATCAGCACATAAGATCAGGACAAAATACCATGATATCAGAGAGAATTGAATGGGAATAGAAAGGAATATACCTTTTTCTCAGAGGTATATGGTACCTTTACAAAAATTGACCATATATTAAAGCATTAAAACTCAATTTTCTACATTCAATGTAGAAAAGCAGAAATATTAAATGCATCCTTTTCAGATCATAATGCAATAAAATTCTATTTAAAAAGGGACCATGGAAACACAGATCAAAAATTAATTAGAGGGGCAGCTAGATGGCACAGTGAATAGAGCACCAGTCCAGGAGTCAGGAGGACCTGAGTTCAAATCTGGCCTTAGACACTTAATATAAAAACTAGCCATGTGACCTTGGGCAAGTCACTTAAACCCAATTGCCCTCCAAAAACCAAAAAAAAAAAAAATTAATTAGAGACTTAATCTAATCTCAAAGAATGAGTGGGTTAAAGAACAATTCATAGAAACAAATTATTTTATTAAAGAGAGTAATAATAATGAGACAACATAATGAAACCTATGGGATGAAACAAAAGCAGTAGTCAGAGGAAACTTTATGTATCTAAACACTTACACCAATAAAAAATAAAAGAGAAATAGCAGATCAATGAATTGGGTATGTAATTAAAAAAAAAAAACAAACTAAAAAAAGAACAAATCAAAAATCCCCAATTAAACACCAAATTGGAGATCATAAAAATTAAAGGTGAGATTAATAAAATCAAATGTAAGAAAGTCATTGAATTAATAAATAAAAATAGAAGTTGGTTTTATGTGAAAACCAATAAAATAGATTAAACCATTGGTCAATTAAAAAAAAAGGGAAGGAAACCAAATCACTAGTATCAAAAATGAAAAGGGTGAATATACCACTAATAAAGATGAAACTAAAACACTTATTAAGAGTTATTTTGCCCAATTATATGTCAATACATTTAATTTAAGTGAAATGGAAGGATACTTAAAAAAATATAAATTGCCTATATTAACAGAAGAGGAAATATAATATCTAAATAAACCTTTTTTAGAAAAAGAAATTGTACAGGCCAGAGATGAGCTTCCTAAGAAAAAAAGCATCAGGACCAGATGGATTTACAGGTGAATTCTACCAAATGTTTAAAGATCTATCAATTCTTATGTTAAATAAAATATTTGGAATAATAAGCAAAGAAAGGATAAATTTCTAAAGGAAACAAGATCAAGGGCCTAAGTAGCAGACTGGTCTTCAAAAGGAGAAGGTTCATATCTTTCCCTGGGACAGGAACAAGGGAAGAGGGTGGGTGATAATATATGATATGGTATACCATATGATACAGTAGGATAATATAACATAACATAATGTAACATCACATAACAAACACAATACAATGTAGTATAATACAATACAATGTAATGTAATAGTATTTATATAGTGCCTACTATGTGTTAGACATGGTGCTAAGTATTTTAAAATATTATCTCATTCGATCCCCACAACAATCCCCATTTTATAGTTGAGGAAATTGAGGCAAACAGAGATTAAGTAACTTACCCAAGGTCACACAGCTAGTGTGTTTCTGAGATCACATTTGAACTTGTGTCTTTCTGATCCCGACATAATTATAAATAGCTAGATTTATATAGTATCTAAAGGTTAATGAAGTTTTGTCCATATACTATGACATTGAATAATGTGTGAATATTTGATAATGTAATACAAGGGGAGGTTTGAGATATGGAGTGGGGGAGATGAAGGAAGTAATAATGATAAATGCCCACAGTTTTCTCAGGAGTTTAGGTCCCCTCTGAGAGTAGGGAGACGTCTGTGAGCTACAGAGGAGTAGTTCAGAATAACTTCTATTTTTGTCATGTGATATATTATTAAATGGGTCAGCTAGGGGGTACAGTGGATAGAGCACTGGACCTGGAGTCAGGAAGATCTGAGTTCGAATCCAGCTTTAGATAATTGCTAGCTCTATGACACTGGGCAAGTCATTTAACCCCTATTTGCCTCAATTCCTCACCTGTAAAATGGGGATATACTGGAGAAGGAAATGGCAAACCACTCCAGTATCTTTGCCAAGAAAACCACATGGACAGTGTCCACAGGGTCACATAGTCAGACACAATAGAATGACTAAACAACAACAACAATGACAACAACAATATTTTCAAATATTAAATCTGCTGTCTTTTTAAAGCTCTTTACAACTTGGCCCCTTTCCTCCCTCTCTGTTCCCATACTTCTTTCCTCCAAGCATTACACAGTGATAATGGCCTCCTTTCTGTTTTAGCACCAGATACTCTATCTTCTTTTCTCTCTGCCTTTTTGATGACCATCTTCCCATGCCTGGAATGTTCTCCCTCTTCACTGCTACTTCCTGGCTTCCCTGGCTTCCTTCAAAACTCAATGTAAATCCCACCTTCTTCAAGAAACCTTTCCCTGGGCAGCTAGGTGGCGCAGTGAGTAGAGCGCCGGCCCTGGAGTCAGAAGGATCTGAGTTTGGATTCGGCCTTAGACACTTAAGGCACACAAACAAAAACCTAGCTGTGTGACCTTGGGCAAGTTACTTAACCCCAATTGCCCTCCAAAAAGCAAAAAAAAAAAAAAGAAACCTTTCCCAGTCTCCCCCCTGCCCAAGGCTGGTGTTTTCTTTCGATTATTACCTCCAATTTGCCCAGCATATATCTTGTGTGTACCTAAGTATTTCTGTGTTGTCTTTTCCATGAGACTGTGAGTTCTTTGAAGACAGAAACTGTTTTTGCTTTTCTTTGTATCCCTACCATGGTACCTTGCATAATGTGCTTAATACATACTTGTTGACTTGATAGAATTTTTATTAGGAAATAATAAAAGGATTGCCATATAGCTTTGAAGGTCCAGTTAAATTTATATAGCATAAATGTATAATTCAGTAGTCTCAAACTTTTTATGATCATACATCTCTAACAATGAACAAATTTTGATCAGGCATCCCTTAAATTTATTTATTTATAAATTGTATGAATTTGATAACATAAATGAGAGGCAGCACCATATGGTGGGTAGAGAGCCAGGAAAACCTGAGTTCAAGTTCTCCCTCCCTGTGTGGCCCTGACCAAGTCATTTAACCTCCAAGTACTCTAGGCAATTCTCTAGGACTATAAGTAGCAGAGAAAATAGTGAACTACATTGGTAGAGGACATATCCTCCCTGTGGAGTTCTTTATCCTAATAAAATCACTAGTTTAGTATTTTTCTTGCATATTATATATATGTATATATTCTAATATACATGTACTAATTATTATGTTTGCTATAACATTTATAGACAATAGCAATTTTAAAATAATATTTGATCTTGGAGTCTACAGTGAGCTACCGAATTTTCCTTAGGAGGGAAAGAGAATGATTTGCCCTTGAGGAATATCAATTTGGCAACTATATGGAGAATGGACTGGAGAGAGTAGAGATTCAAGTAAGGGAAAACAATTGGAAGACTTTTGCAATTGTCTGGGTGAGAAGTGATGAGGATCTGAACTAGGTGGTAATTATGTGAGTAGAGAAAAGGGGATGGATTCAAAAGATGTTGTGGAGGTAGAAATGACATAATCAGGCAACTGGTTGGTTATGTGAATTGAGAGTAAGTGAAAAGTCAAAGATAATACCAAGGTTGCAAACCTGAGTAATTGGAAGAATGGTGTTGCCCTCAAAATAAGTAAGGAAAATCAGAAGAGGGATGAGTTTGGAGGAGAGGTAGTGAATTCTCTTTGGACATGTTGAGTTTGAGATGCCTACATAACATCTAGTTCAAAATGTCCAATAGTCAGTTGATGATGTGGGACTAGAGTATGGGACTCTAGGTGTAGATACTAGGACTAGAAATGTAGAGGGAGCCTTCTGTTTAATGATGGTAATTAAAACCATAGGAGCTAAAGTCACCAAGATAGAAAGTATATAGAGAAAAGAAAAGAGGGTTCTGGGAAGAGCCTTGAAGTATATCCATAACAATATAGCTATAGATGTCGATCATGATATAGATCTAACAAAGGAGATTTAGAAGGAGCAGTCAAATCTGTATGACAAGGAGAAAGAGAGAGACAGAGACAGAGAGAGAGAGACAGAGACAGAGAGAGACACACACACACACACACACACACACACAGAGAATTGTGGTATGATTACCCAGAGAGGAGACAGTATTGAAGAGAAGTTGTTCAACAATTTTAAAAGTTGCAAAGTTAAGAAGAAGCAGGAATGAGAAAAGGCCATCAGATTTGGCTATTGAGAAATCACTGGTAACTTTGAAAAGAGTAGTTTCAATTGAGTAATGAGCTCAATGACAAGAAACAGTCTGAGAAGGATGGTAGTAACTTTGGTGGAGATAGTGAAATTGAGAAGAAGGGTGGATATGGGGTAAAAGAGGATGTAATTGAAATTCATTTGTGCCTGTTTATCCTGTGCTGCTCACCCTTTCCTACTGAAAAATGAAAAAAGAAAAATGTATATGTGAGGAACTTTTACTTACTAGCCTCTACTCAAAGTCTAGAGTTGCAGCTGTTGTTATTGAGGGGGTAGAGTGTGGTTATGCTGGGGAGCTGGATGGGTGGCAAATATGTGTGGCAGTTATGGGTACCTAGGTCAGGATAGGTTATATAACCAGTCCAAAGTACCAAGGGAAAGGTATCCATATTGGATGCCATTGGTGGGGGAGAGTAGAATATTAAAAAAAATCAGGTAGTTGCTCTAGAGACAAGCCCATAATTGGCTATGGTGGATCAAGAGTGGGGTAATCCATCCCTCCCCTCACCAATTTGTTGATTGAATAATCTTTGGGGTCAAGCCACAGGCCCCATTTTGCAGATCACTGACTGATCTGTCAGACACAGTGACTTCTTCCAGCATTCAGCAGCAAATCAGCAGATGTAAAGGAGAGAGTAGATTGGACTGAAGGTTAGGACTGGCAAGGTATGGACAAAAGGGAAAGGTATTCAAAGATGTAGGCCATGGGCTAGTCAATTATAGGGCCAATAATTTACAGATGTGTACTAAAGCCACCTAAAACTGGCTCTCAAGAACTAATTGTTAAATTTTCAGTGTGGGTATTTATGCCTCAGAAATTGGCAAATGCTACAAATCAGCTTGACATAGTTTTGTTGATCGACTAGACTTAATAAAGTAATAGAGAGGATGCTGGTAATGTAGATTAAACTTAAATGTGCTGTACATTTTAAAATTTTTTAGCTTTTGGAGAGTTGGCAGTTAACTATTTACCAACATATTCCTGATACTGTGAAAGAAGAAAATGAAGTTAGAACTGGAATGATGTTCCTTGAAGTATGGGTAGAATGAAGATGAAGGTGGGAGGAGAGTACCCTAACCACAAAATTGGGGGGGGGGGCGGTAAGGATGACAGTCAATGTAAGGTAAGGAGTTTGAGTTTTGTCAGGCAATTGGGAACCAGTGAAATTTTTTTGGGTAGTTGAATGATATATAGACTTGTAAATTAGTAACATGAAGCAATGAATAAATTTATAGAATGAATTAGTGATCAAAAGATATGAACAACCAGTTTTCAAAAGAAGCACAACCATTAATAACCAAATTGTGATTACTCCAAATCACTAATAAGAGAAAAGCAGATCAAAATAACTCTGAAGTTTTCTCCAGCAAAATGGTGGAGATGACAAGACCAAAGTAGTGTTGGAGAAGTTACAGGAAGAAAAACATGCTGATATGCTGTGGAATTGTGAATTAGTAGAACTCTCCTGGAAAACAAACTTCAAATTTAGTTTGTCAGGACATACTGATCATGGATTTATAGCCCAAAACAATTTCAGAGGTCATAACTATTCTGTCTTCTACACTTCTTAACAGTCCTTCATGTAAGATATCCCTTCCCCCTCCTCCAGAATAATTTGTATAAAATTTGCATTTCTTTTTATGCACATGCCCCCCCCTCCATCATATAATGTAAGCTCCTTGAGGACAAGGAATACTCCTTTTAGTCTCTCTCTCTAGAAACTACACAGTACTTCAATTGTACTAGTCACTTAATTAGTACTTATTAAACTGAATATAATAAAGTTCGTTCATCAACAACATAGTCTCATGGCACAGTTTTTAATCCAGGCTCCAATTTATTACTATTGTTGATGATAGCGTAGGATCATAGACTTAGAGTAAGAAGGGAACTTTGCAGTCATTCTAGTTTAAGCTCTTAATTTCTTAGATGAGGAAACTGAGACTCAGAGAGGTTTAATGACTTTCCTAAGATCACACAGGTAATAAGTGTCAGAAGTGGGATTTGAATTCATACCCTCTAACTTCAGAGTCTGTGCTTTTTCTGGCATACCACATTGCCTCTTTGGATTTATGAGGGAAAATATGGACTAAAATTTCCACACTCTTTTATCCAGAGATTCCACTGTGGAGGATTTCTATATCCTGGTAAGTCAAAGAAAGAAAAAAGTCCTACATGTGTCCAAATATTCACAGCAACACTTTTCATAGTAGCAGAAACCTGGGGACCAAGTAGATATCCATCAATTGGGAAATGGATAAACAAACTGCTGTATGGGAACGTAATAGAATATTAGTGTACCAAAATAAAAAAAAGAAGCATGAAGAATTCAGAGGTATGTATAAGATACTGCAACATGGACCCCAACAAATGTAAAGAGCGAGGTGTTATGTAAATATTAAGGAATGAGCTTAGCTCCTGAGAGGATGAAAAAATACACATCTCCCTTCTCTTGTTAAAGAAGTGACAGACTCTGAGGATAGAATGTTGCACGTGCTGCCATCTACTATCAATGTGTTGGTTGTTTTTGCTAACTGTTTCTGTTTTTATTTTTAAGCTTGGGGGATGGTGGAGGAGTATATTAGGAAATGAATGTGATTTAAAAGTAGAAGGCTTGAATGAAACTTAAAATAGAGTGAATTAGAAGTTGTTGTAGGATTGGAATGGACAAAAATTGCATGCCAAACTGCATTGCTTTTTTTTTTTTTTTGGCCCAGTAACCCTGGGAGAGGAAGCATCTATCAGACCACCATCCCTATTTTTGTGCCCAGCCCTTGTAGCCGTCATCCAGGGGAAGTAGCTCCTATGGAGAAGGGCCTGGCCATTGCCACCAACCAGGCAACCAGTGGACACATGCAAGGGCAGCTTAGCTGAGGCAATAGGTTATCCTGAGGGAGAAACACGTACCAGGCAACACGTCCCATCTTTTTTTTTTTTTGCTTTTTGGAGGATAATTGGGGTTAAGCGACTTGCCCAAGGTCACACGGCTTGTTTAATTTTTGTGTTAAGTGTCTAAGGCCGGATTCGAACTCAGGTCCTACTGACTCCAGGGCCAGCGCTCTACTCACTGTGCTACCTAGCTGCCCCAACACACCGCATCTTGACCACCATCTCCCCTCAGGCCCTGATGGGGACAGCCCAGGATACTGAACTCAAGAACCTCGGGGATAGCAATGCTTCCAGCCCAGTTCCTTTAGACATCTTCCTGTGAAGCAACACCTGTGAAGATGCAGCCTGGTTACTATTCCTGCTGGTGCTGCAACCACAGCTCCCGAAGCCCTGAAAAGAAACTTCTAGCCACCAAAATCCTTGACATTGTCAAATGGTTCAACACCAGGAACTGATAGGATTTATCAGTGGAAATGATATTAAAGAAGAAACATTATCATCTGCTTTTACTGCATCCTAAGGACTATAGGACTTTTCCATTTGACTAGCAGCTGAAACCTTCCACATGTGTCATTGTCTCCCTATTAGGATCCAAGCTCCTTGAGAGCAGGGACTGCCTTACTTTTCTTTTTGTAGCACATTCCTTAGTATAGTGTTTTGCACAAATGCTTTATTCATTTATACACCAGCAGCTAGGTGGAACAGTAAATAGATGCTAGGCCTGGAGTCAGGAAGAACTGAGTTTGAATCTGGCCTCAGACACTTACTAGCTGTGTGATCCTGGGCAAGTCACTTAAACTGTTTGCCTCAATTTCCTTATCTGTAAAATAACAATAACTAATAACAGCACCCATCTCCCAGGGTTATTGTAAGGATCAAAGGAGATTTTAAAAAATCACAAATCACTTAGCACAGTGCCTGGCACAGAGTAAGCACTATATAAATTATTATTATATTATATTTACTAATATAATATGGAATAATTAGTTGAGAGGTGATGTGAATTAGAGGGGGTGTGAATTAGAATTGTGTCAATGGGAGGGATAAGGTTGGGATTAATGGAAACAATAGTCTTAGGTATAGAATCAACAGGGTTTAGCAGCCGATGCAGGACAAAAGTCAAAGAGTAGTCAAACATAACACATAAAAAAATAAGGCTATAATCATTTGTGATTAGGGGATGATAGTGTCATAGAAAGATAAGGAGAACTGAAAGAGTAGACTTTTGTGGGAGAAATGATGAATTCAGTTTTAAATGTGGTTAAGTCAAAGGAGGAGATCCAGTGGGTAGTTGGAAATAATGACTCAGACTCTCAGGAGAGAAGTCAAGATTGATTGAGATTTTAAGTCATGGAAATTGAGATTTCTAGTAGGAACACTAGCTGTACAAATCCTTATATCTCTATTAAATTATTTAATATCTGTAAATCTTTGGGAGGTATTATGCGACATAATGGAAGGAAGATTTAGACTCTCTTGTGCCTTTCCTGTTGAGAGATTTGTTGTGGATGGATTTCTGAATGTGTTATTTCCCACACCAAGGAAATCATAAGTCTTTGATATATTGACATGTAAGAATTATCTTTTATTAGTAAGCTCATCATGGATGGGTGTGGCGGCAAGCACCCTAGCATACCCAGGATGGCTGCTAGCACAGGTTCTTTGATTTGCTTTTCTAAAGGAAAGCAACTCAAAAAGGGTTAACAATCTTACTTTAATCAATCAAACATATATCATTTACCTAGTCCAGGGGGAAAAATCAGCACCCTGAACTTCAGAGAATACAAACAGAAGCTATAAGCAGACAAAAATACAGACAGAGAAAAAGAACACAATTCAGCAGACGGGGCTCCTAGCTGTCTGACCATTACATCTATACCTGGTTAGTCACCAGAGAGAGAAGCACCAGCATCTGGGTTTTCAAAGCCAGGAGGCTCAATGGCTGCCCAGAGTTTCATCTGGCCAAATCACACGACTCTTCCCAAAGTGAACCCCAAAGCAAAACCTTGCCTCAAAGGTATATATATAACCCTCTCCGAGGTCAGAGAACATCACAACCCTAGTGACTCACTTGACTACAAAGTAACAAAAGTTGTGCCTTCCTGAAAAACAAGCCTCCCACCATAGGCTCTAGGTGAGCACATGCAGTCTATTAGGGAGAAAGAGTATATTTTCAAATCAGGAAAGGTCCTCAAATTCAATTTAGGCTTATTAAGGGTCAGGGAAAATCTTCAAATTTCTATTACTGTTACAATGGATACCCATAGAACATTAGGTACAAGTATGTTGTTAGTGGTTGAGTTTACAAATATAGTATATGTGTATAAGTGGCAGCTATCCAATATATAGGCAGCTAGGAACACAGTGGATAGAGTGCCAGGCCTGGAGTCAGGAAGACTCATTTTCTTGAGTTCAAATATGACCTCAGATACTTAGTAGCTGTGTGACCCTGGGCAAGTCACTTAACCCTGTTTACCTCAGCTTCCTCATCTGTAAAATGAGCTGGAGAAGCAAATGACACACCACTCCAATATCTTTGCCAAGATAACCTCAAATGTGGTCATGAAGAGTAGCACATGACTGAAAGGATATATGACTGGCCTGCATGTGACATGGCTAGGTATCTTATTTGGGATCCATCCTATCTCATCTCTAAGGCAGGCTGCATTTTTTGCTTTTGTGGGGAGTAGGAAGAACATGGTGTTGGTACTACTACCTAGCCTAGCAAGTTGTCTCCTATCTCTAAGAGTGGTATCTTGTTAGAATTATGTCTCTGTCATGCATCGAATATCTCTAGTCTAGGGCCATGATAAGAGATTCAGAATAAAAGCTACTTCTAAATGCTCTTGATCAGACAGGAACAATTAGCTCACTATTGTCAACCTAACTCTCTCCCACCAAACATTTTTGGTATACACATGTAAATGCACATAAACACATGCAGAACAATCTCAAAGAACTTGTCAAAGTAAACAGTAACAGAAATTGTTTAAGTTATACAGATTATATGTGTAAGAATAAAAAGGGTAGATAAGTTCTTCTGGACCAAGATAATATATCCCTTCTAAAGAGAGAGAGAACTACTTCACCAGAACTACTTCACTTCGGCTCTTAGTTGCTAGCCCTCCCACACATCTGCAGTTCGAGCGAAATCTACCAATATCTCTCTCTCTCTGTGTCTTTCTCTCTGTCTCTCTCTTCCCTCTGCTCTCCTCTCCTCTCTCCTTTACCTCTCTTTCCTTCTTGTCTATGTTTCTGTCTCCCCACTTCTCCTAGCAACCTCTCCCAATGTGAATAAAGTTCCTTTTCCACTTATGTAGGTTCATATTGTTGTAAGCTCAGATGTCACTCAGCCAATCAGGAGTCATGTATGTATCATGAAGTTGCTGTCTGTCACAGGGATATATTTCAGGAAGACTTCTCCAGGCTTGGGTGAAGATGGGTTATACAAATAGATAAAACAAAATAAAAACAAGAAAATTTCTGCCTCAAAGAACTTTCCTTTTACTGGAGGACAAAACAGGTACATGAATGTGTATAGAATATAAATGAAAAATACAAGATAATATCAGGAGGGGTGGCACTAGTAGTTGCATCGATCAGAAAATGCTTTATGTAGAGGGTAATGAGGAGCAATTGTATTCTAGGCATCAGTGGCAGCCACAGCAAAGACACAGAGACAGGAGGTAGAGCATGATATATGAAGAACAGTAAGATGGCCAATTTGGTTAGACTTGTAGAATATTGGAAAGGAAGTAATATGTGATGAAATTGGAAAGATAGATGGGAGCTAGAGGGTGAAGGACTTTAAATGATACTCAGAAGAGTTTGCATTTTATCCTAGAGGCAATAGGTAGCCTCTTGAGTTTATGAGTTAAGAAGTGACACAGTCAGAGTTGCACTTTAGGAAAATCACTTTGGCTGTTTTGGTGGATCATGAGTTGGAGTAAAGAGAGTTTTGAGACAGGGAGGCCAACTAGAAGGATATTGCAATTGTTCATATGAGAAGTGATGAGAATTTGGAGTAGGATGGTAGTGTGCATTGGGAGAGAGGTACTGATGAGAGAGATGTTATGGAGGTAGAAATGAGATTTGGTAACTGAGTAGATATATGTAGAGTGAGCAAGAGAGGAGAGTCAAAGAATTGACACCAAGGATTATAGACCTGGGTGACTGAAAAGATGGTGGTACTCTTGAGAGAAATGAAATTAAGAAGAAGGAAAGCTTTGGGGAGAAAGATAAAGAGATTAGTATGAGACTGTTGAGGTTGAAAGGTCTATTTCAACATTTAGAGAGCACATTTAGTTAAGTATCCAATAGACAGTTGGTAACATGGGACTGGAGCTCAAGAATGACCAGAACTCAAGAAAGAACCAGGTTGTATATATAAACCTGGGATTCATCTGCATGGAAATGGTAGTTGAACCCATAGAGACTGATGAATTCACCAAAAGAGAAAGAGTGTCAGGGCAGCTAGGTGGTGCAGTGAATAGAGCACTGGCCCTGGAGTCAGGAGGACCTAAGTTCAAATCCAGTCTCAGATACTTAACACAAAAACTAGCCATGTGACCTTGGGCAAATTAACCCCAATTGCCCTACCTTCCCCCCTCCAAAAAGCAAAAAGAGAGAGAGGGAGAGGGAGAGGGAGGGGGGCGGGGAGAGAGAGAGAGAGAGAGAAGAGGTCCAAGGAGGGAAATATGGGATATACCTAGTTACAGGATATGATATTGAATGAAGAACCAGAAAGTATTACTAGGAGGAGAGGGTGATTAACAATTTCGAATGTTGCAGAAGGATGAGGATTGAGAAAAGGCCATCAGATTTGATCATTTAAAGATCTTTGATCTCTCTCTTTCTCTCTCTCTCTCTCTCTCTCTCTCTCTCTCTCTCTCTCTCTCTCTCCTCTCTCCTCTCTCTTCTCTTCTCTTCTCTCTTCTCTTCTCTTCTCTTCTCTTCTCTTCTCTTCTCTTCTCTTCTCTTCTCTTCTCTTCTCTTCTCTTCTCTTCTCTTCTCTTCTCTTCTCTCCCCTCTCCCTGTCTCTTTTTCTCCTCCCTGTTTCTGTCTTCCCACTTCTCCTAGAAATATCTCCCAAAATGAATAAAGTTCCTTTTCTAAAGTTCCTATGCAGGTTCATATAGTTGCAAGCTCAGATGTCACTCAGCCAATCAGGAGTCATGTATGCATCATGAAGCTGCTGTCTGTCACGAGGATGTGTTTCAGGAAGATTTCTCTAGGCTTGGGTGAGGGAAGGCAGTTTCAGTAGAGCAAGGAGGCTGGAAATCAGACAAAGCACTGAGGAATAAATGTGAAGGGAAGTGAAGCAATCAGTATAGATGGCTTTTCTTAGGAGGTTACTTGTTTAAAAAAATGAGGAGAGACATTGCATTATAGCTTGAGGGGATGGTAGGAATCAAAGAAGGTTTTTAAGGTTTTTAAGGGAGAATCAAATGTGTTTGTATCCAGTTGGGAAAGAACCAGTTTTCTACTTTGTCTTTTCTCACATCCACCATGGTGCTTGGAACAATGTATAAGAAGTGCTCAATTAACATGTATTAAATTAAATCATAAACATGACAAAGACATCAAACATCAGGGAGACTATCCAGAGACATTGCTCCAAGCAACCCAATTAAGAGAGGCAGTCCTATAAAGCATCTACTTTCTCAGATTACAGGGCTTTCTCAAAGGTTTAAGATGCTGAGATATTTTTTCACTTTTTTTCTTTTCATTCAACTTTAGTCAAAGCCTTAATCACAGAACCATCAACAATGGTGTAGTTTAAGATGGACCACCTCAACCGAAATCAGTTCAACAAGCATTTGTTAAGCACCTACTATGTATTGGATACTGCTGGGAATACAAAGGTAGCAATGAAAATATTCTTTGCCCTTAATGAGTTTATTGCAAAGAAATAAGCCACAGAGGGGGAAGGACTATAAAAAAAAGGCCAGTTACACTAGGTGGCACTTGAGCTGAGCCTTGCCCAGGGAGTGGGATTCTCATAGGCAGAGTTCAGGAAAAACAGTATGGGCATAGTAAAAAGCCTTGTCAAAGGCACAGAGGTGAGAGATAGAATGTCAAGTACAGGAAACAGTAAATCCTCCTGGCTGGAATGTAGCAAGCATAATAGGGAGTAATGTGGCATCAATCTAAAAAAATAGTTTGGTTTTGACCATGGAGACCTATAAATGTCTGATACAAGAGTTTGGGTTTTATTCAAGAGGTAGTGGAGACCCATGGGAGTTTTTTTGAGGAGAGGGGTAACAGTAACATGATCAGACTTAGATTTACAGAAGATTATTTTGACCACTGTGTGGAGGATGGATAGAGAAGAGAGAGAATAAGGGGCAGGGAGACTACAATACAATTTCGCCAAAGAGCTCCTTCACTTTTAACTCATTCTCCTGTAAGGGGCTTTGGGTTCAGATTGGAGAAGGTTAAAGGAAGAATCTAGTATGGTTTTACAGTTTTGGTAGATCTGGTCCTATTGCAGTTCATTGCTCTCTTATTCCCAGGATTCCTGGAATCATGAGACCATTGAAAGGCACATCAAGAGATTCGGGTCCATTTAGGGCCTAGGTCTTTGTACCTCTTATTCATCCTTTCATGGACCAAATAACTAGGTCCAAACGTAGAACTGCCCCCAGGTTTCCTAGTTGTGGATGATCAGAGTTTCATTTTCCCAGAGCAGTGTGTGTAGATCTTCACTTTCTGGGGATAGAGGAGCCTGAAGACACATTTTCCTGCTTATTTGCCAAAGAGAAGAGCCAAGCAAACCCTGGCAAGTACTTCATCTTATAAAACTCCAGCCTCACTATTATCTATTTCTGTGAAGGGTGAGACACCTGTATTGCTCTTCTGTACTGTACTATGTGTGATGAATTTCATTAGTCATCTGTACCAATTAGATGCCATTTGATGAACCTAGCCCTTCTGGAAGTTTTTTTTTCTCCAAAAGTCAAAGATTAGTCAGGTCCTTCACTATACAGCATAGTTATATCTCCAGTTTGCAGCTACAATGTGAAGGCAATTATAGAGAATGTTCTGTGCCTCCTTTTTTAATGAAAGGAAATGACTTTAACTTGTCTTATTTCAGGCGTTGTTTTTTTTTTAATTTTTTAAATTTTTTTATTTTTTTAATTAAACAAATGCTTTATTAACTTCTGCTTTACATCATTCATTTCCACCAGATTATGAGTTACATTTTCCCCCCATTTTTTCCCTACCCACCACCCCAGAATAGCAGTCCCACTAGATATCCCCTCATCCAATCTGCTCTCTCCCATATCTTCTCCCATACCCCCTTCTACTTTGCCATTAGGGCAAGGTGAATCTCTGAGCCCCAATGCCTGGACATCTTATGAAACATTTAATTTTAAAACTTCGATTTTCAGATCCATTCCCTTTCTCCCTTGTCACCCACTCCCTCTGAGAAGATAAGCAATTCAGTATCTGTTGTACACGTATATCTATGCAAAACATTACCATAGTAGATATATTGTAAAGGACTGCTTATATTTCCCTCCCACCTGTCTCACCTCCCACCTGGTCCATTCCCTACTTTGATCCTGTCCCTCTTTGATAGTGGGCACTTCTAACCTCCCCTCTCCCCAGAATGCCCTCCCCTCCATCATCCCCCCTCTCATCCCCCTTTCCCCTACTCAGGAGAGTGAGTGAGGGTAAGATATTCCATTTAGTAGGTATGTGATTCTCTCCTTGAGTCAACTTCAATGAGAATATGCTTTTGCCTTTTTGCCTTCCTGTTCTTCCCCTCCCCTGCAACTACTTCCCCTTGCCTCTTCTACATGAGATGGTTTGCCCTACCCTGTCTCTCTCCATCTCCTCTTGCCACTTCCCTCTCTCACCTCTTGACTTCACCCCTTAAGAATCATTCCTTCCTTGGGGCGGCTAGGTGGCACAGCGAGCAGAGAGCCAGCCCCGGAGCCAGAAGGACCCGAGCTCGGATCTGGCCCCAGACACCCAACACACAAACAAAAACCCAGCCACGTGATCCTGGGCAAGTCACCCAACCCCAATTGCCCTCCAAAAAAATAAAATAATCATCCCTTCCCATCAAATTCAACCTGTGCCCTCTATCCATGTATACCTGTGAACATATGCCATGTACCCTTCTTCAATTATTTTCATAATGAGAAAGGTTTCATCAAACACAGTTATTGATTTTCCATGTAGGACTATAAATAGTCCAACTTTGATAAGTTCCTTTTGATTTCTTTTCCTTGATTACCTTCTCAAGCATCTCTTGCTTCTTGTGTCTAAATGTCAAATTTTCTATTCAACTCTGGTTTTTTCATCAAGAATGCTATTTCAGGCGTTGTTGGGAAATGAGAGATGTGAGCAAGAGAAACTTCAAGTACTTCAGGAGTGGCTCTTCAAAGTGCCAAGGTCACTGAGTAGGGAGGGCACTAACATCCTGCCAGGAGAAGGTTTTCTGTAATCTGAACTTATAGCTAAACATGGGAGGCTGAATGAAAACTGAAGGAGTCTTGAGGGGAAGTTATGCTGTGTTCTCCCTGCCTCCATTTTCTCTCCTCCCTAATCTACACTCTACAAAGTGGTCAAACTAGCTTCCCAAAGCCTAGGTCCTACCATAAAACTTCTCTCCTCAAAAAAACTCCAATGGTTGCCCATTGTCCCTAGAATGGTTAGATTTGCCAATGTGGCATTATTTTTAATTCTACATAGTTTCTCACCCCTTGTATCTAATTAGTTGCTAACTCCTGTCAATTCTATTTCTACAACATCTCTCTAATTCATCTTCTCTTCACTTATACAACCACCACTCTATGGCAGTAGCTTCTATCTGGTCACTCTGATGTAAGTCTCTCACTTTTCCAATTTATATACTAAATAGTTTGTAAAGTGATACTCCTAAAGTACAGGTTTGACCACATTACTCCCTACTCAAGGAGCTCCAGTGGGTTTCTGTTGCTTTCAGGATCCAATACAAACTTCTCTGTTCAGAATTTAAAGTCTTTTACAATTTGGTTACAATTACCTCTTTATATCACTATGTGTAAGTAACTCTATATCACTCTATACTATATATCACTCTACTTTATCTGTCTGTAGTACTGCCACTCTGGCCTTCTTTCTCTTCCTGACACAATACATTCCTCCTCCTCTCTCCATGTTTTTATGATGAGGTTCAGGAGCACCCCAAAATGCTGAGTGCAAGATCGTCTCGAAAGAATTCACCCAGGCTTTCTCCAAATCAAGTAAAGGCATTTATCGTGGATAACACAACACACCAAGCAGGCTCCTCCACCCCTTAAGGGAGATGCAGGTTAAGGGAGACTCCAGTTTAAGGGGGAGGGTGGTAGCAGCCCTCTAAGGGAGGCAGCCACCACCCCTTCCAGAAAGGAACCCTCTCTAAGGAGAGGAGACAGCCCCTACAAGAGAGATAGCTGTTTCAAGGAGATAGATGCCTCAGCTAAAGGGAGACACCCACTGGCCAGAGAGGCTAAGGATACATACAGAGTAAAACCTGCCATG
Organism: Gymnobelideus leadbeateri; assembly: GCA_011680675.1. Classification (NCBI taxonomy): domain Eukaryota; kingdom Metazoa; phylum Chordata; class Mammalia; order Diprotodontia; family Petauridae; genus Gymnobelideus; species Gymnobelideus leadbeateri. The sequence continues at coordinate 141,930 of WOXC01012314.1, forward strand.
GGTGGGGAGATGAAGTAACAAGGAATACATAGTTAAGTAGAGGGGGATAGTTCAGTTTTGGTCATATCTAGGCACATCATTATTTCATCATTCAGCATGTTTGCCTGGTTCACAGGGGCCCCAGTCAGTTTCAGTATTTCATTGACCAGCCTACTTGAATCTCATTGCCTACTAAAGTGGTTTTAAGTGGTACTTGAATAATGGGCTTCTTATTCTCACGAACCAGTATATTTGAATCTCATCCTCTCTCCCTCTCCAGAAGTAGGCACCCAAATTCACTTGGGGAAAAGGGCAAGGGTCATGTATTCCTCATCATTTGCACAGGCTGTCAGTTCCTCATGCATGAAAAGAACCCTGACTTTCATCTCTCAGAATTCCTAATTTCCTTCAAAACTTAGTGAAGATACTGCCTCCAGCACAAGACCTTTCCCAATCTCTCTACTTGCTCTTGCCTCCCCAATATCTCACCTAGCTGGAAATTACTTTGTATTTACTTATTGTTTATACTTTGCACATAATGGAGGACTGGCCCATGCACAGAGCACTTCCTATTCCCCACGTGGAAGAGTCTGGGATGTCTGCCTCTGGGAGAGCTGAGATTACATGTAATGGAATGCCTCAGAAAGATTTTTGAGCATATGTAGACATTCTGTAACAGGTTCGATCTGTTAGTTATCTTTTGGTTCTGTAGCTGGAACTGGAGTTGCCTTCAAAAGGCACCAGTTGATGGGAACCTTGGACATTTTCTTCAACTGCTCTCTCTTGCTAGAATTCTCTTGGTTTGACTCCTTCACAGAGAGCATCTGGTGAGAAAGTGCTGAAACTAACATGTGACCCTGGGAAAATGGACCTTGGTTTTTTGCCTCATCATTTTTTCTTTTGTTTCAGATCAAGGAGATTCATTTGGAGTTTCTAAATGTCAGAAGAGTGATCTTCAGGAGTCCAGAAATGGAACTGATGGGGTACAGGTTCTGGAAACCCCCCTGAACTATCTTTGAATTCTCTCACTTGATCTGGCTTTAGCCTGAGGTGTCCCAGTAATCATCTCATATGGCCTTTCATTGCCTCCACCTGGCCCCACCCTATACCTCCACTCCTAGATCTTATATAGACCCCAGTCTCCCTTGGCTACATGGTCTGGGTCCCTGGCACTCCTGACCCTTCTGTGTTACCTCTAGTCAGCCCCAGCCTACTGACCATTCACATCAAGATCCTCCCTAGACCCCCTCCTCCAATCACACTAGACTACTTGGCTAACCCTAGATCTCTTCCACTGTCTTTCTGTATATAAGATCCATCTCAGCCTTCATTAAGGTGCTCATATTCAATCTGGGCTGCTTGCATTAGCGATACAAATGCTCAGATTCCTTAAAAGTCTAGCCAATGCCGAGATTCCTTAAGAGTCTGACCAATAGGGCATAATAAACCTTGTTTTTCTTTGATTGAAAAGAAGCTTGGGTGGAATTCATTTGGTCAGGATCTGTGTGTTGCTATTTTGGGGTCCCAGCACCCGTAAACCTCAACAGAATCAATGCCAGAGTATGCAGTCAATTCAGCATCAATGCCCAAAGGAATGAAGACTTTAGGTATTGAGTCCAGAGGTAGCTGAAATAAGGGCTCCTCTAGCAGTCAGGATACATTTGGATATGAACTTGGTGAAACCAATGCTATGTAAAAACTGTGTGTGCTAAGTCTGAGTCTGTGTTTGAGAGGCAGTGGTGATATAAGGAAGAGTATAACCTCCTCCCTCTCCCCCCAGGCTGTGGGGTGGGAAAATTTGCACTTTTGTTCTTGCTATAGCTTTGAAGTAAATATCTCTTTCTAAAAAACAATTCATGTTAAGTGGTTAGATGGACCTAAGGACCTGGTTAATTATTGGTGGCTAACAGTGCAGGCACACAGTGGGTTGAATTCAAGCTGATGGTATTAAAGAAGAGACACCCTGAACCCCAGGAAATCCCTAGGACCTTATCTTGTTCAGGGATAGTGAGGCCAATTAATATATGTATATATTTTCCCCAATGATATGTAAGCTTATTGAGGGCAGGAAGTATTTTGTTTTTGTTTTTGTCTTTGTATTTCCAGGGCTTAGATCTTTACCTAGAAAATAGAAGGTGCTTAATATATGCTCGTTGATTGATTGCCAGAGTTTTTTGAGAGACTCTTTTACAAAGGTATTTTATATTTCCCTGTCTTAACAGTTAAGAGACTAAACAGAATTTAACCTTTTCTTTCCCTTTAAAACTCAGTATCATCATGGTAAATTCCCATTGTCATACTGTACTATTCAAATATTTATTAATTGCCTGCTATGTGTAAGGCGCTGCAATGCAAAGTAAAATAAAAATCAAAGAATGCCTACCCTTCAAAAAGCTCATATTTCTCAGGAGGAATAACATGTACACAGGTAAATAAGGACAACATAATTTCAGGAAGGGGAATACTAATGATGGTGTGGACCAAGAAAGTGAGTTGAAATACAAATTGAACCGTAAAAGAAGTTGGGGATTTTTAGAGGTAAAAGAGAAGAGCACATTTTGGTCATGGGGCAAAGATTGTATAGAGGCATAGAAACAAAATGGAAGGTTGAATTTAGGCAAAAGGGAGAGAAGAGAGTTCAGGACAACTGTTTGGGGGATACTTATGCTTAGTGGATAGAAGGTAAATGATATTTCAGGAGGATGCTTCAAAAGAAATGTCACAGAGGTGAAAGAGCAAGGAGAGAGAACAGTGGCATAGAAGACCAGAGAAGAGAGAGCATCCAAGAGGAGAGGATGGGGGACAGTGTCAAAAATTGCAGAGTTACGTAGGATGGAGACTTGTCATTGTCTTTAGTAGTTAAAAGGTGCTTGATAATTTGGAGAGTAAAGTTTCCATCAAGGGGTGGGATCAAAAACTAGATTGAAAAGGATTGAAATATGTGTGAAAGAGAGGAAAGTGAAATAAAGTGAGGAAATAGATGCAATAAATATAGAACATTGAAAAAGAAAGAGACATAGTAAGATTAGTTCAGGGTGTAATGGCAGGGTCAACTGAAGAGTTTATTAAGTATAGGAGAAATGTGGGCATGTTTGTAGGTGGCATACAAGGAAATGTTAAGGGTGAGAAAACGATCCAGTTAGAGAGAAATAGAAAGTAATAACAATTTAAATATCCCCCCTTTTATTATCCTTAGTTTTCTATGCTATTCCCAACTACTAAAATTATTCCTTTGTAACCCTAACCCATTTTATATTTGCAGGGGTAGGGCTCAGCATAGATAATCACCCCACCCTATTTAAGCTAAATACCTAGATTCTATATCCTTATACCTTAGCCAGATGAAAATATTTCTCAAATCAATCATAGGTTTTAGAAAAAGCATGAAAAAATACTTGATTTTTTTAGGTGTCTTTAAAGGCCAGTGGATGAACTAGAGTGATGATGCATAGAAATTGTGTTTGGGTGGAAGAAATTTGGCCATACTCTGTGGGTCTTTGATAAAATAGCTAATTGGTTAAAATAGAAGAGATTAAAACATCTGGTAGCTTGGCTTTTCAACTGAGCCTCTGAGGAAGATTTACTTGGAAGGAGAAGGAGAGCATCTTGGCCTCATCTTCCCTCTCCCTTGACCAGAGGAGGACATTGTCATTGTTGGAAGACCAAAGGATTTTGATTTTTCATTGGCATCCTAGCAGTATTCCTGTGACAGCTGTGGCTGGTAGCAATGTCTGCACTAAAGAGCCTAGCATAAATTGGACAGGAGGAAAGGCAGATTCAAGGCTCTATAAGAAGTCAGTAGAAAAGCTACACCCTATTCCATTCACACAACTTTGCTTCAGTAAATACCCACTACTGAAAGTCAACTAAGTCTGATTGATATCAACTGATAATCACGGGGGGTGGCAGGTGGGAAGCACACTGGTAGAGATTTGAGGCTATAACATTACAGAAGAAACATTGCCCAATCCCTCTGTGTTATCCCTAAAGCTCTGAGGGGATAAAGCCAGCCCCGCACTGGGGACCTAACCTTCCAGGGCAAGTGGGGGATTGGAGGAAGTAGCTCCAGAGCACATGCTGCATATTCATCATGTGCCTTTCCTTGCATATTCTCTCTTTGGATTTTTTAAAAATCAGCGCTAATTGGTGAGTTCTTGGTGTATCTTGGCAAATCTCTTTAAACCTAGCCCCTATTAATAATAATAATTTATATTTTTTTAGCAGCAAGTAAATGGGAGTGTAAAAGGTAGAATATAGGTATAACTTTGGATTACTATTTGTTAGAGTATAATTGGCTATAGTAAAAGGCCATGATGGATTGCAAGGTAGAAGACAGTTCACATTTTATTTTATTCTATTTTGATTGTTTACATTTTAACTGCCTCATCTCTGAGAGCAATTTTCTCTGTGTTGTTTTTCTGCATCACAGTCACTTCCCAATAATTCTTCCCATTCCCCTCCCCCCCACCAATGTAACTCTCCCTTGGGACAAAGAAGTACAGTTAAGCAGAATAATCATATTCTCTATGTCTGACAGCAAATGTGTATTTCTCACTTATTTCTCTACCACTTTGCTGAGGAGAAAAGAGGCATAATTCCCTGACAGTCCTCTGGAGTCACAACTGGCTACAGCACTGATTGAAGCTCTGATATCTTTCAAGGTTCATTCCCTTTATGTGATTGTGTAAACTGCTCTCCTTTCTTTGTTCTGCATTAGTGCATATGTCTCTCCAAGTTTCCCTAAATTGTGAGAATAATTTTCCAAGATGACTCCGGAATTAATCAGGTGTCATGGTGGTGGGTTGTGTGGGCTGCTACTTGGACATATGCCACATGGTCAATACACTTTTATTACTCACCTACTATGTTTTGGGCACCACGATAAGCACTGAGGCTACAAATATCAATCAATTCATCAACATTATTAAGTGCCTATTATGTCTAATATGGAAGAAATTATAATCTGACAGGGAAGAAAAAAAAGCAACAAAAGGGAGAGGGTAGAGTAGGGAGAGTAGGATAAGGCACCCAGACAGGGAGGTGTGGTGGAGAATTCAGTTACAAAAGTCCCCAAGTGACTGTTCATTTGTTTTCAGTTGTATCTGCTGTATCTGCTGTATCTGTATCTGCTTTTTCGTGACCCTGTTTGGGGTTTTCTTGGCAAAGATACTGGTTTGACATTCTGTTCTCTGGCTCATTTTACAGATGAGGAACTGAAGCAAACAGGGCAAAAAGACTTGCACAGGGTCACATAGCTAGTAAGTATCTGAGGCTGGATTTGAACTATTTTCATGCCTCCAGGCCCAGCACTCCATGCACTGTGCTGGGGACCATCTCCAGTCATCCTGACCTATATCTTGCCACTGGATCCAGAAAGCTCTGGAGGAGAGAGTGAGATTGGTGACTTTGCACAGTCCTCCCTCACTTAAATCCAATTCACTTGCAAGTCATGGCCTCACCTTCCTGGTGTTATGGTCTTCTTTCAGAACAAAGGATAAATAACAATCTGTGAGTAGTAGTAGTAGCTGCCCCACTGGGGACCCAACTGGTCAGTTCCCATTGGACAACACAGCTCCCTCCCTCCCTCCTTCCTTTCCTCTTTCTCTCTTCTTTTCTCTCTCCTTTCTCTCCCTCCTCTCCCTCTGCCCACACAGGGTATCATACCCTTACTTGTGGGTGCTTTGCTCAAAGGAATATAAACTTTGATTGCTAAACCTAGATATCTTGGGGTTTATAGATTTTCTTTCTTAAGGACCATGCCTTAAACCCAAAGCACTCTGGTTTGCATTGATTGGCCAGCAATTGGTCCCAGCCCAAGACTCACTTGGTCATTGTTTGAACCCAAGTGACTCTGAGTGAGTGTAAATAGCAATTATTTCTGTTTGTGTCAGACCCTAAGGATCTTCCCTGCCCAAAATAATTTTTTTTTAACTAGGTAAAAGAGATTTTCTTTCTTTCCTCATTTCTTACCTAGCCTTAATCACTGAATGGGTGTTGTCTCAATCAAACTGAAACCTAGGAAAGACCTTAACCTTAAAAGGCCAAGGTGTCCCGGTGCATATTCGGCCATCTCCAGTAGTCCTTATCTATATCTTGGCACTGGGCCCAGATGACTCTGAAGGAGAAAGTGAGGCTAGTGCCTTTGCATAGCACTCCCTCACTTAAATCCAATTCATTTGCAAGTCAACATCACCTTTTTGATGCCATGGTCTTCTTCAAGAATGAAGGACAGAGGAGGGTACTTGGTGCAGTGAACAGAGCACCAGCTCTGGAGTCAGGAGGACCTGAGTTTAAATCTGGCCTCAAGACACTTAACATTTACTAGCCGTGTGACCTTGGGCAAGTCACTTAATCCCAATTGCCCTGCCTTCCCCCCTCCAAAAAGCAACAACAACAAAAAAAGAATGGAGGACAAACAACAATAATGCACTTGTGCCAATTGCCTGCCCTTGCTCCACCCCCCCAACCCTATTAATATAGCCCAGTAAGAAATGAAACGTACAACCTGAGCTTTCTCCTTAATTGTAAGTTTGCAGTTCATGGCCCCACCCTCCCATCAGTGAGACAGAGGATAGTGATGAGGTAAAGTACCAGGACTAATGAGATCTCACAGAACGATGAGGTTATGCTCACATAGTGAGAAGACAAAGACCCACACAATTGAGTTTCTCCCTCAGACAGTCCTTCCATTCTTTAAGCATTGGACTTTTCTATATTCACCCCAGAACTGGAGTTTTTCAGTACTTCTGTGGTGCTCTCTGCCAGCAACATCCTCTCTCTTAGTGGAAGTTTCTGTAAGGGAGATATGGATTGTCATAGTATTTAGATACTGAACTCCAACTTACTGCCTATAATACTTTACCAGTGTAATAACCCCCATTTTGTGAACATCCCTCATCTCTCCCCATCATAGGAGAGCTACCTAGTAAAGCTGCCCAAACCCAACAAAGCCCACCTAGGCAGCAAACCTGCCAAGTAAACCTACCCAAACCTGCTACCTGGAGCCCATTGTCCTCCCCTCCCCACCTTCTGTTCAGTTTTCAAAATAGATTTGGGAGCTTTCCAGTTGGGCAACAAATTGACAGGCAATGAACTGATTGCTACCTTTTGGCTCCTGTATTTTCCCTGCTTCTGTAGCAACTGACTAAGTTGTAGTTTTCCCCTGGTAACAGTCATGTTGTGACTTTTGTCTATATAAACCCTGAGATGTATATTCTTGGGGCTGCATAATTTGGGTACATGCCCCTTAAAGTCACTGGCTTTATTATGCTCCACTATTAAAACTTCACTTAAAATGATAAATGGTCTCAATCTCGCAATTTTCTATTACAACACCAATGCTTCTAAAAGACTGGAATTGTCCTGATCAGTGCTGAAACCCAGAAATACTTGCCAGATCTGGACACATAAGGACCATAGTATCAACTCTCTTCATGACTTTTCACAACTTTCTGGAAAATTCAGACTCACTATGTGATAATGCAAGTATGGCTAGACATTCTCATTGGTCCATAGAAGCCTAGCATCTGCAAAGGATATAGAAATAAATTCTGTAACAGTTTTTCATAAATGACCAGATGAGTCATTTGAGATCTGCTCTCTATGATAGCAAGATATTCTATGTCTTCAATCCTCATTGCCCTGGCTCATGGAGTATTATGACAATAATTAGAAAGGCCTAAATAACCCATGTTCTCAATCTTGCTTCCATTTCTGTTCTCATCAACTTTATCCTTTCTTCAAGTTTTCCCAGCATGAATCTTCCTATCTAGTCTACTATTATAGCAAACCAACCACTTCAGGCTAGATTGAAGGGAAATTTGTTAACAATAAAGCAGGGGGAAATGCCTAGACACATATATAGCCTGTAAAGCTTTTTGCTGGAGAGAGCAACAGCAGAGGCTCTCCTGAAAAAGCCCCAGGGTTGTCAAAATGCCTTAGGATGGGGAAGTTAGAATCTTCTATCTATGAGATACTGACCAATGTAGTGCCATGGCACTCAGACCAGAACAATCCAAGGACAACCTCCATGGACTTGGAGGTCCCTGACATTCTGTCTTGAAACCATAGAAAGGGCCCTGTATATCCAATGCTTTCAAGCTAAAAGTTCTAGGATACTCTAGACGTAGAGGTTAGGGCAACAAGCCAAAGGACTTAGGTTGAGGCCAATCAGGGAAGATCACCCCAACCAGAATTGCAATAGAGAAGAGGTTGCCCTGGTACAAAGCTCCAATTCATGAACTAAAACTGGTGAATTAAGTAAATAAAATAAAATACTGACCAGAATAATTATTATAGCCAGTTATATTATTCAGTGATTAAGTATTGTAGGCAGCAAGTTGGAGTTCAGTATTTAAGTATCCTGGCAACCCATACATCCCTTGCAGAATAAAAAATATATAAGTCCATAATCAGCAATTCTCAAGGACTACATGTATAACTAGAAAAAATGAAGCAAGAGATTTTTAAAATGAAATTAAGAAAAATTCAGAGTCAAGAGAATGTTGTATACAATAACAGCACTATTGTTTTAAGAACAATTTTGAGAAAATAAGTCACTTTAACTATTGTAAATACCCAAATTAACTACAAAGAACATATGAAGAAAGATACTATCTGTATCCAGAGAAAGAAATGATAAAAAGATGTATAGAACGTGTGTGTGTGTGTGTGTGTGTGTGTGTGTGTGTGTGTGTGTGTGTACATACTTGTATCTAATGGTAGCCAGGGGGCGGGGGAAAACAAAGAAATTTACATGATAACTTTATTTTATATTTAAAAGGGATATCAAGTTGTATATGATAGTTTGCAATTTCACGTGTAATCATCTTTTTAAAAAATTATACCATGTTATAGAAATGTTTGTTTTATTCCATAGATTAAAAAAAAATAAAAATTTAAAAATGAGATTAAGACTACAGAGGAAAGAATTGGAAGGAGAACAAAAAGCTTAGAAGATAAGGTCACCAACCTTACCTAGGAAAAGGACTCCCTGAAGATTAGAATAGACCACACAGAAATCATTCATTTCACAAGACATTAAGAAATATTAGATCAGAGGAACCGCCAGGTGGTGCAGTGTATAGAGCACCCACCTTGGAGTCAGGAGGACCCGAGTTCAAATTCAGCTTCAGACACTTAACATGTACTAGCTTTGGCTAAGTCACTGAACCCCAATTGCCCTGCCTTCCCCCCTCTGAAAAAAGTAAAATAAACAAACAAATAAATAAATATTAGACTAAAATCAAAAGATGGAAAAGATAGATGAAAATGTAAGAGATCTAATATTAAAAGCAACTGACCTAGAAAACCTAGGAATCATTTGACTACCTGAAAACTATAATTAAAAACATAAAAGCCTGGACACTATCATTCAAGAAATCATAAAGCATAACTACTCAGATCTTTTAGAACCAGGAGTGAAGTAAAGATAAAAAGACTCTACCAATCATCTTCTGAAAGGAATCCCAAAAGAAAAAGCTCCAAGCATCTCTTGCTTCTTGTGTCTGAATGTCAAATTTTCTATTCAACTCTGTTTTTTTCCTCAAGAATGCTTGAAAGTCCTCTATTCCACCGAATGACCATGTTTTCCCCTGAAACAAGATACTCAGTTTTGCTGGGTAGGTGATTCTTGGTTTTAATCCCAGGTCCTTTGCCCTGCAGAATATCATATTCCATGCCCTTCAATCCCTCAATGTAGAAGCTGCCAGGTCCTGGACTATTCTGATTGTATTTCCACAATATTCAAATTGTTTCTTCCTGGCTACTTGTAGTATTTTCTCCTTGATCTGGGGATTCTGGAACCTGGCTATAATATTCCTGGGAGTTTTCTTTTTGGGATCTTTTTCAGGAGGTGATCTGTGGATTCTTTCAACCTCTATTTTGCCCTCTGGGTCTAAAACATCAGGGCAATTTTCCTTGAGAATTTCTTGAAGGATGATTTCTAGGTTCTTTCTTTGATCATGGCTTTCAGGTAGTCCAATAATTTTTAAATTGTCTCTCCTGGATCTATTTTCCAGGTCAGTGGTTTTTCCCATGAAATATTTCACATTGCCTTCCATTCTTTCATTTGTTTGGATCTGTTTAACAGCATCTTGATTTCTCATAAAGTCACTAGTCATAAAGTCACATTTGCTCCAGTCTAATTCTGAAGGAATGAATCTCCTCAGTGAGCTTTTGAGATTCTTTTTCCATCTGGCAAATTTGGCTTTTTAAGGCATTCTTCTCCTCATTGCCCTTTTGGGCCTTCTTTGCCATTTGAGTTAGTCTATTTATTAAGGTGTTATTTTCCTCAGTCAGGCTGTTGACCTTTATTTCATACTTTTCCTGCATCCTTCTCATTTCTCTTCCCAATTTTTCTTCCACTTCCCTTATTTGATTTTTAAAATCCTTCTTAAGGTCCTCTATGGCCTGTAACCTGTTCATATTTTCATTTGGGGCTTTTGGAGCAGGATTTCTGACCTCATAGTCCTCCTTCTGTTCCATGCTTTGATCCTCTTTGCCCCTGAAATAGAAGTCTAATGTTGCATTTTTCTGTTTATTTTGTTTCCTTTGCCTAGGCATGTTGCCACTTAATTACTTGACTTTTGGGCTTATTGCCACAGTAGGATTCTGCCACCAGACAGGAGAGCTTCCGTCCCAAATGTTGGGGTCTTATCAACTGCCAGAGTTGGGTTAATTAGTTGGGTGGCCTCTCTGAAGCCTCCACACACTCTGGCAAGCTGGACACACACCCCAAGACCTCTACCCCAGACCACAATCCAGACCCAAGCAGGTTAAAGCAAGAGCGATTAACCCCCAGACTGATTGCTGGATCCCCCTACAGTCTGCTGGCCAGGAGCTGAAGCTGCAACTGAAGCTGCAAAATGGTGGCTGTGCTGTGTCTCCTCAGCCACTTCTAGCCCCCAGGGGAGAAAGCTGATGGGCTCCCAAATACTGGTCCCAAAATCCATAGGGCACTAACCTCTCACTTTGTGTTGGAAATTCTGGAAAAGCCACAGCTGCTGGTGTTCTGGGGTCCCTCCAGCCAGCTGCTAGACCAGCTGCCCTGAGGCTAAAACCTCTGATTCACTTGGTCCTGGGCTCGGCTCCCAGAGCGCTGCACTGTTGGCTCCCAGAGCACTGTGCTGGTGGCTCCCTGCTGGGCTGCCGGGTTATCCTCAGTGGGAGGTTAGCTTCTCTGTATCATTCTGTGGGTGCTGGAGCTCCAGAGGTTGTTCAGAGTCCCCCTTTTACATAATTTTGAAGTGGTGTGGGCTGGAACACTGTGCAAGTACTGTTTCTACTCCGCCATCTTGGCTCCACCAGGAAACTGAATTTTTAAACTTATCTCAGAGAGGAAGACTAAATTTCTGAACTTAATTCAAAGACAAAGAAACATGACTTAGGGCTTTATGCAGAGTGTTGAGGAAATAAAGAACAAAATCAATTACAAAATAGAATCACTAAAATCAGTTTGATTTTCTCAATTTCTTACAATATTTTGTGAGGGTCCAGGTATACCATGGCTAGTGGGCCTAGAGATTACAATCATCTGAAAATACAAAATTGTAAAATAATATTTTGTTGTTTTTCAGTTGTTTTAGTTGTATCCAACTCTTTATGACCTCATTTGAGGTTTTCTTGTTTGTTTGTTTTGCTTATTGGAGGGGGGATGGTAGGGCAATTGGGGTTAAGTGACTTGCCCCAAATCCCATGGCTAGTAAGTGTTAAGTGTCTGAGGCTGGATTTGAACTCAGGTCTTCCTGATTCCAGGGCTGGTATTTTAGGTTTTCTTGGCAAAGATACTGGAGTAGTCTGCTATTTCCTTCTCCAGTTCATTTTACAGAGGAGAAACTGAGGCAAACAGGGCTAAGTGACTTGCCCAAGCTCGCAGAGCTAGGAAGTAGCTGAGACCAGATCTGAACTCAGGAAGATGAGTCTTCCTGACCCCTATCTATCATGCTACTTAGCTATCCATAAATTAATTAGAAAGTACTTATTAAACACTAAATATATGCTGAGCACTAAGGATACAAAGAAAAAGTAAAAACAATTATTGACTTTGAGGAGCTTATATTTTATTGAGAGAGACAACACATATAGATCAGAATATACAAAGCAAGTATAGACTAGGTAGAAAATAATCTTAGAAGGGATCACAGTAGCAGTTGGGGTGGGAGTAAAGAGAAAAAGAAAGACTTTCTACAGAAGGTAGTACCTAAATCTTTAAGGAAGGAAGGGATTATAAGAGTTGTAGTTTGGGAGAAGGAGCATATCCCAGGCAGGAAGAAATAGCCATTGCAAAGGCAAGGATATAGGAGAGGGAGTTTCATGTTTAAGGAATAGCAAGTAGGCCATATGGTTGGATTGTGGGTACAAGGGAATAAAGTGTAAGAAGCCTGGAAAGGACTTGTGAAGAGCTTTATATGAGAAATAAGGGACTTGATATTGGATTCTGGAAGCCATAGGGAGCCACTGGAATTTATTGAATGGGAGGATGAAATAGTCAGATCTATGCATAATCCAGGCAAGAAACAATGAGGTTTGAAACCAGGGTGATGGCCATATGAATGGTGAAAAAAAGCTATATGGGAGTGACAATTTAGAGGAATTATAACTTTGGCAATTGACTGAGTGAGGGAAATAGACGATGAAACTGCAATTGTAAACCTGAGTGACTGGAAGGATGGTAGTTATTGCCTTCAGCAGTAATATGGAAGTCCAGAATGGAAAGATAAAATTTTGTTTTGGACATGTTGAATTTGAGATGCCCATAGGCATCTACTTCTAAATGGCCAATGTGCAGCTGGCAATTTGGGAATGGAGCTTAAGAGAGAGACTAGGGATGGATAAATAATTCTGGTAGTCATCAATATAGAGACTATCATTGAACCCTGTGAGTTGATGAGATTACTAAATAAGAATCCAAGACCTAGCCTTGTGGGACACCAACAGTTTGACAAGGACACCAAAGGTTTGACAAGGTGAAGATCTGGCAAAAGAAACTGGGTATGAGAGGTCAAACAAGGAGGAGGAGAGCCAAGAGAGAAGTCATAGAAATCCACAGAGGAGAACATCTAGGATGACAGAGTAGTTAACAGTATTGAAGTGGAGGCAATGATTGTAGATGACTTTTTCAAGAAGTTTAGTTGAGAAGGAGAGGAGAGATAAAGGACTAGAGCCAGCCACTATGGAGAAATCTAGTGAGGTTTTATCTTTTTTTCAAGGATAGGGAAGACTTAGGTATGTTTACATGCAATGGGAAAGGGGCCAGTAGATATGTAAAGATTGAATATTAGAGATAATGGGGATGATGGTAAGGGCAATCTGCCAGAGAAGATGGAAGGGACTGTGGAAGGGCTAGTCTTTTTTTCTTAAATTTATTTTTAGTTTTCAACATTCATTTTTATAAGATTTTGAGTTCCAAATTTTTCATCTTCCTTCCCCTCCCCCCTCCCCAAGACAGCATTATAGCAGCAAGCATCCTAGCATACCCAGGATGGCTGCTTGCACAGGTTCTTAGATCTTCTTTTCTAAAGGAAAGCAACTCAAAATGGGTTAACAATCTCACTTTAATCAAACATATATCATTTACCTAGTTCAGGGGGAAAAGTCAGCATCCTCAACTTCAGAGGATACAAACAGAAGTTACAAACAGACAAAAACAATACAGACAGAGAAATAGACCAGCAGACAGGGCTTCCAGCTGTCTGACCATTACATCCATATCTAGTTAGTTACCAGAGAGGGAAGCACCAAAATCTGGGTTTTCAAAGCCAGGAGGCTCAATGGCTGCCCAGAGTCTCATCTGGCCAAATCACACAACTCTTCCCAAAGTGAGCCCCAAAGCAAAACCTCACGTCTGAGTTTATATAGCCTTCTCCTGGCTCAGAGAATGTCACGACCCTCTTGACCCATTGGCCAATCACAAAGTAACAAGGTATGAGGGTCCCTGGAAAAACAAGCCTCCCACCACAGGCTCCATGTGACCACATTCAGCCTATTAGGGGACAGAGTATATTTTTAAATCAGAGAAGGTTCTCAGATTCACTTAAGCCTATCAAGGGGCCAAGGGGCAGGAAAAATCTTCAGATTCCCATCACCATTACAAACATGCAATCTGATTTAGGCTATACATGTACTATTATATTTAGTCATGTGAAAGAAGAATCAGAACAGAAGGGAGAAACCATGAGAAAGAGAAAGCAATACACACACACACACACACACACACAGAGAGAGAGAGAGAGAGAGAGAGAGAGAGAGAGAGAGAGAGAGAATAGTATGTTTCAATCTGCATTCAGACTACGTAGTTCTTTCTCTCGATATGAGCAGCATTTTTCATCATGAGTCCCTTGGATTGTCTTACATCATTCTATTTCTGAGAATAGCTAAGTCTATTAAAGTTGATCCTTGCATAGTGTTGCTGTTACTATGTACAATGGTCTCCTGGTTCTGCTCACTTTAGTCAGCATCAGTTCTTGTAAGTTTTTCCAAGTTTTTCTGAAATCCACCTGCCTATCAATCATTTCTAATAGAACAATAGTATTCTATTACATTCATATAGCACAACTTGTTCAGTCATTCCCCAACTGATGGGCTTCCCCCTCAATTTCCAATTCTTTGCCAAAGAGTTAGCCTTAGCAAGCAGAAGGATACTCATCATCAGAGACTAGAGTGAAGGAGGAAATAGTGGAAGGTGATGTCATAGGGATGTGATATGAGGAAAGGTGGGGCAAAAGGAGATTTTAAAGAATGGCTTTAATTTTCTTGGTGAGGTTTAAGGTGAGATCTTCTGACAAAAGAAAGGCAGGAGGGAGTGGGATGGGAAGCTTAAGGAGAAAAGAAAAAATTTAGAATGCTGTGGTTAGTAGAACAGGGAATCAATTAGGGAGGAGTAGTAGAATTGCCTTGCTATAGTGAGGACAGTTGAGATTAGTCATACTTTCATAAATTTGTGGTGGACCTAGTCAATGTGATTTTATATCTCCTCCAGTTCTGTTCATCAGTGGGAGTGAGTGTGACAAATAATGAGATTAACTCATGTTTGGGATAGTGGCAGCATGATTGGTGAGAAGGAAGAAATGAACAAAAAAATTGAGGGGTCAAGTTTGAGGAGGAGAGAGAGTATAGCCAGAGTAGGGGTACCAGCTTTTGAGAGATCTTTGTTAAGTTTTCATTGTGAACATTTGAATCTCAGAAAAAAATGGGTGAACACTACAAATCAGTGCATTTGACTTTTTTTGGACTGTCTGGATTTAAGAAAGTGATGGAGAAAATGTTAATAATGCAAATCAAATTTAAAAGTGTGTCAACATTTGCCAGAACACTCCTGCTTGAGTTAGTACTGAGATGTTGATGGACTGGAGATCATGGTCAGGATAAGAAGAGAATTAAAATGAGAAAAGGATTGTGATCAGTCAATAGTAAATAAACATTTTTAAAGTCCCTACTATGGGGGTGGCTAGGTGGTGCAGTGAGTAAGAGTTGGGAGGACCCAGGATTTCAGGATCGGTTCCGGCCTCAGAAAATTAGCACCCACACATAAATAACTAGCTGTGTAACTTTGAGCAAGTTACTTAACCCCAATTGCTTAAAAAAAAAAAAAAAAGAGTCCCTACTATGTGCTAATTACCGTGCTAAGTGCTGGGGATAGTGAGAGAAAAGGATATGGAGACACAAATTGTAGATGGCCTTTTCAAGGAATTTAGTTATGAAAGGAAGGAGAGATATAAGATAGTCACTAGTGGATAGGGACAGAAAAAAATGAGTTTTTTTTGCCTTTTTTTTTTTTGAGAATGGAGGAGATAGAAATATGTTTGTAGGTGTCAAGGAAATGTCCAGGAGACAGGATTCAAGATAAGTAAGATAGTATAGATTAAAAAGGGGGCACTATGCTGGAGAAGAAAGGATGAAATGAGATCAGTTGTACCCATAGAGGGTTTTGCCTTGGAAAGGAGAAGAGACATCACATTATGTGGGACAGGGCTGAAGGAAGAGAGTGGATAAAAACATCTGAATGAATGAGATGAAGGAGAGGGGAGGAGAGGGGGCCCTTGGTAAATGACCTCAAGTTTTTTCAGGGAAATATGAAGCAAAGTTCTTAGCTGAGAGGGTGGGGAGAGGGCAGGAGTGTTGTGAGGCTTAAATGAGATAATATATGTGAGGCATTTTGCAAACTTTAAGAAACTATATAAGTGCTATATAAAGCACAGGTCGGTGATGATGATGGTGATAATGATGCCCTACAGTCACCTGGTCCTTAGTCTGGTGATGGT
Source organism: Gymnobelideus leadbeateri (assembly GCA_011680675.1). Taxonomy (NCBI): domain Eukaryota; kingdom Metazoa; phylum Chordata; class Mammalia; order Diprotodontia; family Petauridae; genus Gymnobelideus; species Gymnobelideus leadbeateri. Next base: position 158,168 of record WOXC01012314.1, read on the forward strand.
TTTATTCCCTAAATTATTATATTACTGAGCTCAAACAGTGTTCTGTAAATGTTTAACAACTGACTTCCTAAAAATGAAAGTATATACATGCAATTTTAAGTTTAAACTGAATTATTAATATTTTCTTAAGTCTAGACAATTAGCAAAACAATAAATCAAGCCATTATTTGCAGTATTTTACATTCTTCAAGGTGTAAATGCTCATATTGAAAATTTAACATTGATCCCTCAGAAAATGGTTGAAGCTGTTTCCAGATGTTCCTGGGAGAGTGGAAGCCACGGGAAGTTTAGGGAAGGATGAAACAGTTTGTAAAAGCCACGGTGGTGAGTGGGATAAAGAATTGATTAGGTTGTTGAGATTATGTAACATATATTTATAATGGATCTAGTTAGCACGGTTTTGCAGTTTTCTCCAGCTTCCTTCTGTAGCATATAAATTGTAATGAAGACAGGGAGTGGTGGGAGTAATCCAAGGCAAGGATTTGGCAGGACAAGATCAACAACACTTATTCATTCATTGATTCATTCATTCAATGAAATTTTCAACAGCTGTCATCCCTGCTGCTCCAAATTGGACTCAACTTCTCTGATCTCTGCCATCTGAGTTTCTGGATGTCATGGATTTAGGGAGTCATGATCTGTCTGTTCAACTTTGTCATTTGCTATCAACCACTGATGGAATTTTAGCCATGGAAGCAACAGGAACCAGCTATAGCCTCTAGCCATCAGCAGAAAATTACTCTTAAGGTGAAAGAGAGGAAAAAAATAGCACCACAAAACTCCTCAGAACCATGCACACAACTCTTGTCTTTATCTAGTATGTCTTGATTTTGTTTCTTCCTATGGGTACTTCTAGAGGTCTCTGATCTACTCACAGATATGAAATGCATCACAGAAACAAATTACTCCCTTATTGTACTAATAAGGGAGAAAAATAACCTTGACAATAAACTACATCTTGTGAGCCTAGTGGCACAAGTCAGGCAAGATTTTACTTGCTAACAAGAGGAGTCAGAATCAAATTGCTCGGTACATGTTCCAATTGTGAAAAGCATAGATACATACCTTTATAGGCTTCTCTTCTCCTGGATCACTGCCTTGTTGGGGCAGAGGGGCTTGTATAGCTCAATGAAACTATGCATGTAGGATTATGCAAGATAGACAGGTCATAGTGGAAAGTTCAGACAAATGATGATCCATTGGAGAATAAAATGGGAAACCACTCCAGTACTTTTGCCAAGAAAACTCCATGAACAGTATGAAAATGCTAAAAGATATGACACTGGAAAATTAATCCCTCTGATTGGAAGGACCTGGTGTACTATGGTCCCAAAAAAGAGTCGGACACAATTGAACAACTGAATAAAAACAAAAATAGGCTTCTGGGTGTGTTTTCCTTCATCAACAAGGAAAATAGCTACAATGACAAGAACATTTTGCTTGTTTTGTGATATCCTGGAACAGAGAAGAGGAACAATTTCTGGAACATTTTGCTTCATAAAGCAATTTCTGCAACTGATGTTGCTATCAAAGTCATTCTGTTAATATAGTTCTTTGTTCAACATGGAGTCAGTCTTGTTCTCTTTTCTCAACCCTCTCAGAAGTTTCTTCAATTAATGTTCCTTTCTCTCTCTCTCTCTCTCTCTCTCTCTCTCTCTCTCTCTCTCCCTCTTTGTGCATGCGTGCGTGCGTGCGTGCGTGCGTGCGTGCATGTGTGTGTGTGTGAAGTTTTATAAGATCCTGATTTAGGCAACAGATGCAAATACTATGCTTGGAGCCAAGCAAACTTAAATTAAAATGCATTAAAATCTTGCCTTTCACATCTATTAGCCATGTGACCCTGGACAAGTCTCCTAACCTTTATCTGCCTGCTGCAGTCTAGAATGGCAGTTCCCATTTCCCCTGTACTCCTAAAATCACAGAATCTTTGCAAAATCCATCACATTTTCATATACAGATTCCAATGTCTATGTGAATGATGAATTATTAAGAGCCTCCCACCCCCCACACATATATAGTTTATTTAGTGAATTCAGGATGGTCAGCTATGTTTTCTCTTAACCCTGATTCTCTAATCCTCTATTACTTTCTAATAATTCACTATAATCCAGTGAATAATCAGAAAATAATCAGTCACGATTTTCCCAGGCTTAGGTCCTAAGGGAAGATCTGGACCTCATTCTAGCCTGTTTAACTTTGGGGAAGCATGGGAGTGATTGGCCTAGTTCTGGGTGGAAAGTTGAGAGGCTGTAGGCATGGAATTTGGAAAGTATTTCTGGGGTTGGCTGGCAAGTAGAGGAGATAACTGGGCAGGACAGGAAGCTGCATTAAAGCTTCCCCAGAAAACAAGCTATTAAGTGACAAATATGTTCAAAACATAATACTTAGCACTTGGGATCCCAAAACAAAAACAAAACTCATGAAAACAGTTCCTAACTTCAAAAGTCATTTTCTACTGGGAGGGAGTTGCAGGAAGGTATAAAATATCTATACAGGGTAATTTGAGGGGGCAGAGAACACAAATAACTGGGGACAGGGGAGACAGGGAAGATCAGGGATAACTTCATGGAAGAGGGGACTAATGAGTTTGATCTGGATAAAAAATAAGGCTCCTGAAAGGCAAAGATATGACAAGAGAGCTCTCTAAGAATGGAACTGGGAGGAGGAACACAGTTTGGGCAAAGGTGTGGAAATGAGAGATAGAATACTGGGTTCTGGGAGTAGCTACCAGGTCAGTTTGGTTGAAACATGGACCATGTGAAAGAATAATATGAAATAACTATAGAAAAGTCAATGGAAAAAACTAAAATTGTGGAGGCTTTGAATGCCTAGCTAAGGAGTTTATGTTTTATATTAGGAAAAAGAGGAAGCTACCAAAGATGTTTGATCAGTAAAGTGACATGATAATCCAGGCACCTTTTGAAGACTATTTTGATAGCTCTGCAGAGGATGGATGGGAGAGGGCAGAATCTGGACAGAGGGAGCTCAATTTGGAGCTTATTACAGTAGTCCAGGAGAGAGATATTAGGGTCGCACATATTAGTGGAGAGAAGGGAAAAGATATGATAGCTGTTGGAGACAGATGTGAGAGGACACTTGGGAATTGGTTAGTCTTTGGAGTTGAGGGACAGAGAAGAGTCAAGGGATGGTTCTGAGCTTATAGACCCATTTGGGAGTATGGTGGTGCTTTCTCTAGAAATCGGGATGATTGGAGGAGGGCCCAGGTTTAGGGGAGAAGCAATCTATTCTATTGTAGTCATGCTAAGTTTGAGATGTTGATGGTCTATCCTGGTATGTCTAGCAGGAAGTTGATGATGGGTAAACAGAGTGAAGGAGAAAGATTAGGGCTGGATATGTAGATTTATGAGTCATTTACATAGAGATAATAGTAATAATAACCCACATGCATACAGTGTTTTACAATTTGCAAGCAATTCATGGGAGTGAATGAGATAACCAAGAGAAAAAGTATAGAGCAGGGGAGGGGAACCTGTGGCCTCGAGGCCATATATGGTCCTTCTAGGTCCTTAAATGAGGCCCTTTGACTGAATTCAAACTTAACAGAACAAATCCCCTTAACAAAAGGATTTGTTTGGTAAAATTTGGACTCAGTGAAAATGCCACACCCGAGGACCTAGAAGGCCACATGTGGCCTTGAGGGAGCAGGTTCCCAACTCCTGGTATAGAGTATTAAGAGAAATGAGGCCAGGACACATCCTTGGGAAAAAATATGCTTAGGAGTAGGATATGATTGATGATCTTACAAATGAGAATGAAAACAGTTGGCCATACACTTTACAGGAGAACCAAGAAAAAAATTCCCCAGTCCCTATGACCCAATCAGATTAGGACTTCTGGAGCCATCTAGGTCTTGGGGCTTATATATCTTAGAGCTTTCTGTGACCTCAGGACATCATCTAGTTCAATCCCCTGCCTTTAGTCAGTTAAGGTATTATTGTTGCCACTTTGAAGAGAAGCCTGTTGAGGTATAGACAAGTTGAATAATTTGTCTAAGTAAGATCTCATGCAACTAAGTAATTAACAAATCCAGAACCAAGAACTCATGCTTCTTACCTCTCTAGCAGAACAACTATGAAACCTCACCTACTCTAAAATATCATTTTTTTTTGAGGGGGAATGCAGGGCAATTGGGGTTAAGTGACTTGTCCAAGGTCACACGGCTAGTTTTGTGTTAAGTGTCTGAGGCTGGTTTTGAGCTCAGTTCCTCCTGATTCCAGGGCCAGTGCTCTATTCACTATGCCACCTATCTGCCCCCAAAATATAACTTTTCAAGCTCTTGAGACTGTCTCTGAAATTCTTAATTTAGTTAAATAGTTATCCCTCAACATTCACAGGGTTTAGGAGCACAGGATGTCCATGAATGTGATAGCTGACTTCAACTCCAATACTATGTTGCCCTTAATGTGATAATTCTAAGCCCCACACCAAATCTTCATTTTTAATAATTTTGATCATATTTATTTAATACAAAAAACAAGTAAAACCAGTTTCAGTTTCTAGGCAAGAGAGATTAGTATCTTGCGTGCTTAGCAGTTCTTGCAGCCACCAGCAGAGCTGCAGCAACTGCTTTGTGGATTTCCTTCTATGAAAAGTGCAAGATCCTTGCAGGAGAAAATCACTGACTGGGTCTATATGGTGGAGAGACAAATGAGGCATTTCCAAAAAATATGCATAGCACCTGGGTCTTTAGCACACTGAGACTTTAACAAAATGTAGTCATTTATAATAAATTTGTGTATGTATACTTATGGTAGTAAATGATAAAAAAATAGATTAATAATATACAGTATACATCTATAACTTACTAAATTCTAATTTAATTATTTGTGGCCAATTCACAAATAACCAAAACTGTGACTATTGATTGTTGAGGAATGACTGTACTTCCTACAATTCTACTCCAAAGTTTCATTTTTTCATTGTTTTTTTTTAATTTTTGAGTTCCAAATTGTCTCTCACCATCCCTCCTTTCTTCCCCCCACCTCCATTGAGAAAGCAAACAATTTGATATAGGTTATACATGGGCAGCCATGCAAAACATATTTCCATATTAGTCATGCTGTAACAGATAATACAGATAGAAACCCAAGAAAAATATAGAAACTAAAGTATTCTTAGACTTGCATTCAAACTTCATCAATTCTTTCACTTGAAGGTGGATAGAATTTTTCATCATAAGTGTTTTCTCTTTTCAAAAACAACATTAGATGGGATTTATAGAACTTTATGGTTGAAAAAGCACTTTATATTTTCATTTGAGCCTTAGAACAGATATTTTCATGCCCATTTTCCAAATAAGGAAATTGAGATTGATTTAAGCCATGTTATTTCCCCACAACCACACGGAAACCAGATATCCCTGACTCCAATTCCAATACCATGTTGCCCTCAAGTGGCTTTGGGAGATTTGGGGGGCTATTAATCATTTATACTTGACAATAAAATAGTTTAATGACCTTTTCTTCCTTTTAACACATATTCGAACACCATCTCAAATGCAGGGAATAACAGCATTGAAGGAGGCAGAGGAAAGAGGTGATTTTAAAATATGAAGTACTCATGAGAGCATCAGGGAGCAGGGAAGGGGTGAGTGTAGGATCCTGCCGGGGGAGGACAGGAACATTCCTTCAAATTATCTTTTGTAGAGGTCAAACAGAAGGGAGTATTTTTAGTTACAGTTGTCCCTACAAAGAGGAAGTTTAAGGGGGAACATTGGTTGGAAGTGGTAGCAATTCATAATTAATTTTAACATTGACTCCTTCATAGAGTACCCTTTCTACTTACCTATATTCTACCTCCATTCCAATAAACTGTAACATGCATAGTGGCCATACTCCAGTTAACTGTTTCAGCAGATGGGCTAAACAAGGTTGAGGGCAGCCAATGGACCTCAAATCCATTGCTAAGTTAGGGGTGTTGGCATGTGTTAACATGTGAAGATTTCTGGTGGAATGGGCAGATAAGAATAATTTGTTCCAGTGACCATGAAGGCAGTAGAAGCAGACTCTGTGGAGAGTTTAGAGCTTGATCAGACATTGAAGAAGACAAGGTCATCCACAATGTCCCAAGACAGTTGTCTTGACATCCTGCCATTGGACTTTAACAACTCTGGAAGAGAGAATGAGATTGATGACTTAGTGCAATTCTGCTTCACTTAAATCTAATTCACTAAAAGTCAAGATATCAACTGTGATGTCATTGGTCCTCTTTGAAAATGAAAGGACAAACAACAATAGCAGTTTAAATCCCACCTCTTCAGTAAACCTTCCCTGATGACTTTAGCACACAGTGCTTTTTTCCTTCCCTATTCTCTGTAGAACTTAAATGAACCACACATGTTAGAATTTTATTATATTTTGTTTTGTTCTAATACTAGTAATCACCTTCTCACTAGTTGCCTAGCCACTTGGACCAGAAACCATCTCCTGACCAGAAACCGACTTAGCCCTTTCGTCTCTTGACTTCTTACCCTTGGGATTCTTTGTTCATACCGGTGAGTGTTTGTTTCTCCAGGTCCACTGTTTCAGATTGACCTCCACCACCACGTTACTCCCTGTCCATCTTCTCGCCAGTTGCCACCACATACCTGTCTAGTATCTTTTAGAGCTTTAGAGCTTGATCAGACATTGAAGAAGAGGTCTAGTATCTTTTAGAGCTTTAGAGATTGATCAGACATTGAAGAAGAGGTCTAGTATCTTTTAGAGCTTTAGAGCTTGATCAGACATTGAAGAAGAGGTCTAGTATCTTTTCACTTTTCTTAATCCTAATCTCTAATTTTCCTGGTCAAGAATCATAATCAAATAAATGCCCTTACAATACAATTACTTATGGAAAGGGAATAATGACTTATTCTCCTGTGGCTCCATTCACCATCCCTGTAACTCCAAACCAAAATAGTCATAGCTGGCCACCCCACTTCTATACTGTGTGTTATCTTCTGCTATTAGAATCTAAGTCTCTTGAGGGCAGGGCTGTCATCACTTTTGTACTTGCATCCCAATGGTTAGCACAGAACTTGGCACATAATATGTGCTTAATAAATGCTCTTTCATGCATTCGTGTAGCACCTTGCTGATGTTAAGGGTCTGGTACACTTTGAGGAATTTCTTACCTTTCTTATTCATTGTCCTCTATGAAGACAACCTGGAAACTTCAGAATCTGACACTCCCCCAGGGTATAGTCATCAATTCCCCACACAAGTACATAGGATCACAAGACTCAAAATAGTTTTTACTAAGGAAAACTAAAGGCAGGATCTTTTTTTTTTTTTGGAGGGCAATTGGGGTTAAGTAACTTGCCCAAGGTCACACGGCTAGGTTTTTGTTTGTGTGTGCATTAAGTGTCTGAGGCCGGAACTGAACTCAGGTCCTTCTGACTCCAGGGCCGGACGCTCTACTGACTGCGCCACCTAGCCGCCCTAAAGGCAGGATCTTTACATACCCCACAACACCCCCCCAAAAAACAAGTATAAACACTAATGAAAAAATAACTTTAAAAGACCATGCCCCAAAAAAGCCAATAAAAAGTTTTTTTTTTTAAGAGCAATAAGGCAAAGTGCTGACATAATTTTAAAACATTGTAGGATAAATCAAATAATTACAATATCAGAAACTACAGGAATGGAAAAAGATGCCATGCAAGACATCCTGGGAGTGATCATTATTTGGTGGATAAATATATTTTTAGAATAATTAAAAAAAACATTTTATTTAAAGTTTTGAGTATCAAATTCTATCCTTCCCCTTCTCTCCCTTCCCCTCCCCTCCTCTCTCCCGAGATGGTAAGCAATCAGATATAGGTTATCATGTGCAATTATGTAAAATATTTCCATATTAGTCATTTTGTATAAGAAGACTCTAATGAAAGAAAAAAAAATGAAAGAAAGAAAGTGAAAAATAGCATGATTCAATCTGTATTCAATCTATTAATAATCAGTTCTTTCTCTGGAGGCCAATATCATGCTTCATCAGTAGTCCTTTGGGATTGTTTTGGAATCATTGCATTGCTGAGATAGCTAAGTCATTCACAGTTCCTCATCAAACAATATTGCTATTACTGTGTACGAAGTTCTCCTGGTTCTGTTCACTTCACTATGCATCAGTTCATGTATGTCTTTCCAGGTTTTTCTGAAATCATCCAGTGAAATCATCCAGCTTGACATTTCTTATAGCACAATAATATTCCATTACAATTACATATCACAGCTTGTTTAGCCATTGCCCAACTGATGAGCATCCCTTTGATTTCTAATTCTTAGCTACCACAAAAAGAGCTGCTATAAATATTTTTGTACCCCCCCCCCCACTTTTTTTGAATGTCTTTGGGATATAGACCTAGCAGTAGTATGGCTGGATCAAAGGATGTGCACAGTTCTATAGCCCTTTGAGCATGGTTCCACATTGCTCTCCAGAATGGGTGGATCAGTCTACAATTCCACTAACAGTACATTAGGGTCCCAGTTTTCTCATGTCTCCTCCAACATCTAGCATTTTCCCGTTTTTGTCGTATTTTGTCACTTCTCTGATAGGTATGAGGAGTTACCTCAGAGTTGTATTAATTTGCATTTCTCTAATCAATAGTAATTTAGAGCATCTTTTCATATGACTATAGATTGCTTTGATTTCTTTGTCTGAAAACTGCCTGTTAATATCCTTCGGCCATTTATAAATTGGGGAATGATGTGTATTATAAATTTGACTCAGTTCTCTATATATTTAAGAAATGAGGCTTTTATTAGACATACTTGTTGTAAATTCCCCCCTCTTCCCCACCCAAGTTTTCTGCTTTCCTTATAATTTTGGTTGCCTTGGCTTTATTTGTGCAAAAACTTTTAAATTTTATATAATCAAAATTATCTATTTGATATTTTATAATGCTCTCTATATCTTCTTTGGTCCTAAATTCTTCCCTTATGCATAAATCTGACAGATAAACTATTCCATGTTCTTTTAAATTTGCTTATAGTATCACCCTTTATGTATAAATCATGTACTCATTTTAACTTTATCTTAGTATACAGTGTGAGATGTTACTTTATACATAGTTTTTGCCCTACCATTTTCCAGTTTTCACAGCATTGTTTTGGTCAATTAATGAGTTTTTGTTTCAAAAGCTTGGGTTTGGGTTTATCATATGCTAGATTATTATGGTCATTTAGTATAATGTAATTTTTACCTAATCTGTTCCACTCATCCATCACCTTATTTCTTGGCCAGTACCAGTTTTGATAACTTCCACTTCATAATACAGTTTGAGATCTGGTATGGCTAGACTACCTTCTTTTACATTTTTTTCATTGATTCCCTTGATATCCTTGAGTTTTTGTTCTTCCAGATGAATTTTGTATTATTTTTTCTAGCTCTATAAAATAGTTTTTGATAGTTTGATTGATATGGCACCAAATAAATAGATTAATTTAGTTAGAATGTAATTTTTATCATATTAACATGACCTATCCATGAGCAATTAATATTTTTCCAATTGTTTAAGTCTGCCTTTATTTTGTGAAAAGTGTTTTATAGTTGTGTTCATATAGTTTGTGAGTTTGTCTTGGCAGGTAGACTCCCAAGTATTTTATATTGTCTACAGTTATTTTCAATGGAATTTTTCTTTCTATCTCTTGCTGCTGGACTTTGTTGATAATATATAGAAATGCTGATGATTTATGTGGGTTTATTTTGTATCCTGCAACTTTGCTAAGGCTGTTAATAATTTCAACTAATTTTTTAGTTGATTCTCTAGGGATTTCTAAGTATAACATCATATCATCTGCAAAGAGTGATAGTTTTGTTTCCTTATTGCTTATTCTAAGTCCTTTAATTTCTTTTTCTTCTCTTATTGCTATGATTAACATTTCTAGTAAAATATTAAATAATAAGGTGATAATAGACAGCCTTGTTTCACCCCTGATTGTATTGGGAAGGCTTAGTTTATCTCCATTACAGATAATGCTTGCTGATGGTTTTAGATACATATTACTCATCATTTTAAGGTAAGCTCCATTTATTCCCGTACTCTCTGGTTTTCTTAATAGAAATGGGTACTGTATTTTGTCAAAGACTTTTCCTGCATCTGTTGAGATAATCATATGATTTCTGTTAGTTTTTGTTATTGATATGGTCAATTATGCAGATAATTTTCCTAATATTGAACCAGCCCTGCATTCCTGGTATAGTGTATTTTTGTGATATATTGCTGTAATCTTTTTGCTAGTATTTTATTTAAAACTTTTGCTTCAATATTAATTAGGGAAATTGGTCTATAATTTTCTGTCTCTGTTTTGGCTCTTCCTGGTTTGGGTATCAGCACCAAATCTGTGTCATAAAAGAAATTTGGTAAGACTCCTTCTTCACCTATTTTCCCAAAGAGTTTATACAGTATTTGGATTAACTGTTTTTTAAATGTTTGGTAGAATTAGGTGTGAATCCATTTGGTCCTGGGGATTTTTTTTCTTTAGGAAATTCATTGATGGCTTATTCAATTTCTTTTTTCTAAGACTGGGTTCTTTAAGTTAATCAGGGTTATTTATATTTTTTGTAGATGTTCATTCATTTCATTTATGTTGTCAAATTTATTGGCATATAATTGAGCACAATAGTTCCTAACAACTGTCTTGATTTCCTCTTCATTGGTGGTGAATTCACCCCTTTCATTTTTGATACTAGTAATTTGTTTTTCTTCTTTCCTTTTTAAAAATCAAATTAATCAATAGTTTATCTGTTTTATTGTTTTTCAATAAAACTAGATTCTAGTTTTATTTATTAGTTCAATGGTTTTCTTACTTTCAATTTTATTAATCTCTCCTTTGATTTTCAGGATTTCCAATTTGGTGTTTAATTGGGGTTTTTAATTTGTTCTTTTTCTAGTTTTTTTTAGTTGCATGCCCAATTCATTAACCAGCTTTTTCTCTATTTTATTGATGTAAGCAATTATAGATATACATTTTCCTTCAAGTACCACCTTGTCTGCATCCCATATTGTGGTCATTTTTTTTTCTTTTTGGAGGGCAATTGAGATTAAGCAACTTGTCCAAGGTCACACGGCTAGGTTTTTGTTTGTGTGTGCATTAAGTGTTTGAGGCCGGATCTGAACTCAGGTCCTTCTGACTCCAGGGACGAAGCTCTACTCACTGCACCGTCTAGCTGCCCCTAATTGTTGTCATTTTCTTTTCTTTTCTTTTTTAATTTTTTGGTCTTTATTAATTCATTGTTTACTTTTAGTTTACAAGATTCAGTTCCACAATTCCTTGAGTTTCAAATTTTCTCTCCCTCCCTCCCCTTCCCCCACCCCATGGCAGCATACAATCAAGTAAAGGATTTCTAATTTCACATTAGACATTAGTCAGGTTATAAAGAAGGACTGTATCAGATGGAATGAACAATGGCAAATAGGAAACAAAACCAAGCAAGAAAAAGAAAAAGAGCAGGTAGTTTGCTTCAATATGGATTCAAATTCAGTTCTTTCTCTGGGTGTAGACATCTCTCTCCATCATGAGTCTTTTGGGGTTGACTTATATCATTGCATTGCTGAGAAGAGTCCAATCTGTCAAAGTTGGTCATTACACATATGTTGTGTCTGTAATTGTGTGCAAATTTCTCCTGATTCTACTCTTCTCACTCAGCATCAGTTCGTATAAGCCTCTCCAGGTAAATATGAAGTCCATCTGCTCCTTGTTTCTTATAGCACATTAGTATTCCATTACATGCATATACCACAACTTGTTTAGCCATTCCCCAAATGATGGGGAATGTCCAATTCTTTTTTTTTTTGTATGACTCACAGGCTAATAATTATTTTAACAAATACAAACTTATTTACAAATGTAAAAACCATTTTTCCCCCAATTACAAAGGTGTATTGTACTAGGTGGGATGAAAGATGGTAAGGAAGAAATAAAACCAAACAACGAAAAGAAAAAGATCATTTAGTTTGCTTCCATCAGGATTCAGGCTCAGTTGTAATTTTCTTTAATGAAATTATCAGTTGTTTCTATGACTTGTTCTTTGACCCACTTCTTTGTTAGGATTAAATTATTTAATTTCCAATTCATTTTTAATCTCTCTTTCCATTGTCTATTATTAAATGTAATTTTATTGAATTATAATCTGAAAAGAATGTGTTTACTATTTCTGCTTTTCTGCATTTGGTTGTGAAGTTTTTAATGTCCTAATACCTGGTTAGTTTTTGTGCTACTGAAAAAAAAAAAGGTGTGTTCTTTTCTGTTTGCATTCAATTTTCTCCAGAGATCTATCAAATCTAACTTTTCCTGAATTTATTAACCTCTTTAACTTCCTTCTTTATTTCTCGGTTAAATTTACTTAGTTCTGAGAGGGGAGAGTTGAGGTCCCCCACTAGTATAGTTTTATTATCTATTTCCTCGTGTAATTCATTCAATTTTTCCTTTGAAAACTTAGATATGATATCATTTGTACATATATATATATATTTAGTATTGAAATGGTTTAATTGTCTAGTACCTTTCATCAAGATATAGATTGCTTTTTTATCTTTTTATTAGATCTATTTCTGCTTTTGCTATTTCTGATTGCTACTCCTGCTTTCTTTGCTTCAGTTGAAGCATCATAGATTCTGCTCCAGTCCCTTACCTTTACCCTGTGTATATTTCTCTGCTTCAAATGTGTTTCTTGTAAATAACATATTATAGGATTCTGGTTTTTTAAACATTCTGCTATCAGTTTCTATTTTAAGGGTGAGTTCATCCCATTCACATTAATATTTATGATAACTAATTGCATGTTTTCCTCCATGTTATTTTTCACTTGTTTATCCTACTCTCTTTCTCTTACACCCCACTCTTTCCCTCCTCACAAATGTTTTACTTCTGATCTCCACTTTATCAGTCCCTCTACCCTTCTACTATTCCCATCACCTTTTTACTTCCTTGGTAAATTGGATTTCTATATCCAACTAAGTGTATATGCTATTCCCTCTTTGAGTCAATTTTGATGAGAGGAAGGTTTAAACTTTGCCTGCCACACAGCTCCCCCATCTTCCCCTCCATTATAATGTCTCTTTTATGTGGGATAATTTATCCCATTCAATCTCCCCCATTCTTCTTCTAGCACAATTTTCTTTCTCAACCCTTTATTTTGGTTTTTGGTGGTATCATCCATCAAAGTCACCTATCCATACCCTCTGTCTACATATACTCCTTTTGATTGCTTTTATAGTAATACAGTTGTTGTTGGTTTTTTGTTTTTGTTTTTTGCTTTTTGGAGAGCAAGTAGGGTCAAGTGACTTGCCCAAAATCACACAGCAAGTAAGTATGTCAAGTGTCTAAGGCTGGATTTGAAGTCAGGTCCTCCTGACTCCAGGGCTATTCACTGTTCCACCTAGCTACCCCAGTAATACAGTTGTTAAGAGTTATAAATATTATCTTGCCATATAGAAATATAAACAATATTGAATTTCTTATGTTTTCTCTTCCTTGTTTCTTTTTTAACCTTTTTATATTTCCCTTGAATCTTGTATTTGGAGGTCAAATTTTTTATTCAGCTCTGGTCTTTTAATTAGAAATGTTTGAAAGTCCTTTATTTTTGATAAATACCCATTTTTACCCCCTGAAAGGTTATATTCAATTTTTCTGGGTAGGTTATTATTGTCTGTAATCCTAACTCCTTTGCCTTCTGATACATCATGTTGCAAGCCCTCTGGTTCTTTAATGTGGAAGCTGACAAATCCTATATAATCCTGACTGTAGCTCCACGATATTTGAATTGCTTCTTTTTGACTGCTCGCAATGCTTTCTATTTGATCTGTGAGCTCTGGAATTTGGTTATGTTCCTGGGAGTTTTCATTTTGGGATGTCTTTCAGGTAGTGATTGGTGATTTCTTTCAATTTCTATTTTGTTCTTGAGTTCAGGACAGTTTTCTTTGATAATTTCTTGAAAGATATTTGTCCAGGCTTTTTTTTTTTTTATATCATGGCTTTCAGGTAGTCCAATAATTCTTATGTTATCTCTCCTGGATCTATTTTCTAGGTCAATTGTTTTTCCAATGAGAAATTTCACATTTTCTTCTATTTTTAAAATTTTGTTTTATCATATCTTGATGTCTCATAAAGTCATTAGTTTCCACTTGTTTAATTCTAATTGTTAAGAGATTATTTTCTTCAGTGAGCATTTGTGCTTCCTTTTTCATTTAGCCAATTCTATTTTTAAGGACATTTTTTCCCTCAGTAAATTTTATATATCTTTACCCATGCTTTTTTCATCATTCTCTTGTATTTCTCTTATTTCTTCCTCCAATTTTTTTCCTACTCCTCTAATTTGCTTTTTAAAACCCTTTTTAAATCTTTGAAGAATAAGTGTCTGAGGCCAGATTTGAAATCAGGAAGGTGAGTCTTCCTGACTCCAGGCCTGGCACTCTATCTACTGTGCCACCTAGCTGCCCCTTCATCTTTACCTAATCACTTTTAATGTTATTTATCCACCAAATGGACTTCTAATGCCAAGATGGCAGAGTGAGGAAGGAACCCTCTGAAGTCCTCCAAAGTTCTAGTTGTTGGAAGGGAACTTTGGACACTTACTAGTTGTGTGACCTTGGGCAAGTCACTTACCCCTGTTTGTCTCAGTTTCATCATCTATAAAATGAGCTGGCTAAGGGAATGGCAAACTACTTCAGTATCTCTGCCAAGAAAACCCTAATGGGGTCATGAAGTCAGACTTGACTGAAAAACAGCTGAACAACAATGAAAAACATGAAAATTACAAGTTCACAATGTGACATATATGTGAGGTAAATAAATACTTGTGGTGTGCTATCACTTGGCATATTCCTCACATATAGTCAATGTAAGTAAAAATCTACTCAAGGGGTTTGAAACATATCAGAAAGCAAGATCTGACTTAGACACCAGCTGTTTCTCTGCTTAACACTGTACAATGCAGTTTCTACCTATCTTCTGTGTCTGTAAACATCTTTTAGCATGCTGTTAGCCTGAATAAATCTAGCAGTTTTCTCTGTCCCCAAGATGGCATCTTGATTCACAAAATGTTCCTTTCATTCCTGTATCCTGTCTCATTTAGGAAATGATGTATTTAGCAAACATTAAAATGTGCCCTTTATTTTTTATATTTTTTTGGCTCACTGTCCTCACTTCATTAGATATTTCATCCCCTCAGATCTTGATACATGCCTATCGAGACATTCAGTGGGTTTTCACAGAGCTTTGGTAACATGGAATCAAAATATAGGAAAAAAATAAGCTTTTCTCCATTATGCTTTCTTCCTCCTAGGTCTTCTGGGTGAATGAATATTCACTCATTTATTCATTCAGATCTTCCTCCTAGGTACTCTTTGTGTAACAATATCCTGAATATACATACCAGAAGCTTATAAAAAGGAATGAATCCTTCACTCAGCCTTCCCATCTCCCAATCAGTACACTGATAAAAGAAAAAATGGGGATGATGAAATTTCTCTTAATTTTCCAGCCTACTAACAAACAAGATTCATAATCACTGCTGGTTTTCAGCAGAATCTAGCCAGTGCTGGTCAGAGCTTGGTAACTGTTCCTTTTTTGCCTAGATTCCCTTGGTCCTGCTTCCTGCTCTGGCAGTCTCAATCCCTGGTATTACTGTCTTGCTTCTGAAAGCCAAATTAGAAGAAAAGTTTGAAAAGTCTAGAGAGTGTTCTTTTTATCTGTTGTGTGGCTCTTGTTTCACAGTTCTGTAAAAAGAGAACATTGTGACCCCCAGAAGAAGGAGGGAGCAATCCTTTCCCATGCCAGAATCTCAGAACTTGCTCTACCAGCCTCCCTTTGTGAATAATTTCTTTGAGCCCTGGGAATCTCTATAGAAACAAAAGAAGGCAAGACTCTCTTGGACCACACAAGAAATAGCAATGCTAAAAAAAATGGACAAGATCAAATAATAGAAGAAATTAGAAAATCAGACATGAAAATTATACGAGAAGGAAGAGAAACAAAAGACTGTATGGAATTAATTAAGACAATGACCAATGTGGACAATACAATAGAAAACTTTTTAAAAACTATAAAAACAACAAATAGCTAAAGTGACTATAGTGGAAAATGAAAATACATATGATGCAGACCAGCTGGAAATACAGCACCCCCTCCCAAATTACTGAATTATATAAACTCTTGGAAAATACATAGACCAAAATGACAGAATGGAGGGATAGATTCTCCTTAAGTGCCTTGAAGCAGTTAGGTAGTATAATGGATGGACCTAGAGTCAAGTAGGCTGTTAAAATCCAGCCTCAGACACTTACCTATGTGACCCTGGGTAAGTCACTTAACCTCTGTTTGCCTCAGTTTACTCAACTGAGTAAAGAATGCAATTTATTGCAATGTATAGTAAAATGGGCATAACAGCACCAAAAGATAGGTGGGTGGTGCCATAGTGCAAAGAGTGCTGGTCCAGAGTCGGGAAGACTCATCTTCCTGAGTTCAAATATGGCCTCAGACACTTATGATTCTTCCAGAAGCAATTTCCTATGAACCTTCACGTAGAGAGAAGCGTCGAGTACTCTGGCCATATGCCAGACCCTTATTGCATCTATATTGTTGTTAATAGAAAATGGAGGAACTTAATTTAGAATGGTTCTATTAAATTTGGGAAACAATAAGAATAAGAAAGTGGGTAAAATTCCTTCCAAGAGAATGACCAAAGAAAAGGGAAATTTACCAATTAAAATGCTAAAAGACAATGTCATAAAACTCTCTAATAAAATGCAAAAAGCATCCAAAATGGATTAAATAATATAATTCAACAACATTTCTTTTTATAGGATATACATTTAACTTAGCTCTAAACAGATTTAAAATGAAAATCTGCTGCCAAATCACAAAGATAATGGCTCTAATGATATCAGACAAAAAATGAATAATCAAAAAAAGAAGACAGCTACTTTTAGCATGAGGGCACCTTGGAGCACTAGGTCCACATTGCATATCTATGGAGGTGGAAACCTAGTCTAGAGGAAGGTGGACTGATTTCATATAGGATCTATTTGGAGCTGGAGGGCTTCTACCATAGGTACCTACAAGACCATAAATGACTTGCTGTCATAGTACTTAGAGCTAAAGGGCTCTTGTTTGGCTTTGCTCACATATCTCCCCTGGGGGTTAGACCTTCTTTTCCACTACAGTATTCATGTAATTTTTTTCTAAAGTCGTACCCTGGCTTATCGACAGTCATCTTGACCTTTGTCTTGCTACTGGACTTTGATGACTCTGGAGGAGAGAGTGAAGCTGAAAACTGCACAACTCTGCCCCACTCATATCCAATTCAGGCCCAAGTCAAGACATCACCTTCATGATGTCACCGATCCTCTTGTAGAATGCACAATGAACAACAAGGATTCTGTTTGAAGTCTCTACACAAAGCAAAGGACTACCAGGGCAGGTGATGTGAGTTAAAACTTCACACATAATTTCTTAAACATGTGGCTCACTACAATTATGGTGGTCTAAATTTAAGCTCACTCCTCCAGTGTAGGTTGTATTTGTGGGAAGCAGTGAACTAGGCTCTTAGGAGAACATTTGGTATTAACTGTCTCTACCATGTTCTCTGATGAGTCAATGCCCTCTGGGGACCCAACTTGCCAATTCAAGCAGAGGTTGGGGACTGCTGCTATTTCTTTTTCTTCTCTTCCTCTTTCCCTTTTCTTCTCCTCTTCCTTCTGCTTCTTCCCCAACTCCTCCTTTTCTTCTTCTTCTCTTCCTCTTCTCCTTCTTATTCATTTTTATTACTTTTTTCCCCAAAAAGCTGGGACAATTTATGTTTTGTTCTTTGTGGATTTCATTTTTTATTTTTGGAAATATAGCTCTTGAAAAAATGGGCTTTTAAAAGTCCATTGTGTTTTAAATGGAACTACTTGATTCCATCTTAAAACCCTAATAACTCTGGCTTTCATCGAATAGACAATTAATAGCTTCAACCCAAGCCTCTGTGGCTCATTGTGACCTCAGACAAATTGAGATTTTGAAAAGACCTTAATTTAGAAAGGTCAAGGTCATCCACTTTTGTCATGCCATTGGATTTTGATGACTCTGAACGAAAGAGTAAGACTGAAGACAGCATAGTTCTGTCCTGCTCATATCCAATTTACATGCAAGTCAAGATATCACCCTTGTGATGTCTTTGGTTCTCTTTGAGAACAAAGGATAAACAACAACAATTTTAAAAGTTCACATGCCAGATAACAAAGACCTTCTTATCCTATCCAATTGTCCATCCAGTCTACTTTATCATCTATCTGCCCTCAAGCATGTATCCCACCTTTTTAACCTCAACTTTACATTTCATGGTCTAGGAACAGTAATTAAACAAATAATACCAGAAAGGTCATGTCAATTGACTGCCTTATCCATAAACTCACCATCCTTGGGACTCCACATACCCAAACTCCCTTACCTGGCCACCATTTTCCAATGTATATTATCTTCTCTTAATAGAAAGTAAATTTCAGCAGCTTCTAGGTGGTACAGTTGATGAGGGAAGGGTAATAGGTTCTACCACATTATCAGTGACCAGAAACCCTGCAATTCAGTATGGACAGAATTCACCAAGCAAACTTGGAAGCTGAGACCATAAAAGTGTATTGTTACGCTTTGCAGCAAGCAAGGTTTCTTAGGGAACCTGCAAACTTACATAAGTCACAGATATAGTTTTAAGGAGTCAAGACAGTAAATCAGGTGTCAATTATGCTAACTAGGTGAGTAAGGGTGGGATTAGGGAGGAGTTAAGGAACAAGCACTTTTAATATCAACTGCACAGGCTTATTGACCATAATTCATTGGGAAATAGCCCAAGGTGGGGCTACCTGGAGGTGTGGTTTTAGTCCTGACACATCACTAAGTCAGCCAGCAGTCCAGGCCAACTGAGGAGTGCCCAGTCTGCCACCCATCAATGTCAGGTTTGGCAAGGTGGATGTTGGGAACCAAGGCTAATGGAGACTCAGTATAGGTATAATTGGCTAAGGAGTTAACCTATAGATAGGGCACTGAAGGATTCATGGTGCAGCTGGCCACTCTACTAAGGGAGATAACATTTGCCTAAGCTAAAATGTTTATAGATAGTTTACTGAAAGATTCATAGGTAGCTTGTTATTGTTCCAAGCAGAGATAAACAGTTCATGAGTTGTTGCTGGGCAGACTACTGGCAGGGGGAAGGGGCAGAGTTAATGCTTTGAGATTGGGTTGGGGGGGAAATGTGATTTTACAGACTGGTTTTACAAATTGATTTTACAGACATAGATCCCAAAGCACCCCTTCTACAAACTGATGTTACAAACTGATATTACAGACTGATGTTACAAATATATATATTATCCCAAGTACCCCATCACAGTGAGCAAGAGCACCACTTCAGAGTCAGTATGACCCAGATAGGTTCCAGCCTCAGTACTTAGCACCCACACATAACCTTGAGCAAGTTACTTACCCCAATTACTTAAAAAAAATAGAAAGTAAGTTCCTTGAGGGCAGAGGCTATCCCCCCTTTTTTTTTATCCCTAGTCCTTACAACACTGCCTAGAATGAAGTAAGTACCTAGTAAATTGTTTTTCATTCAATTATCCAAAGCAGAGATTCTAAACAATATATTTATAGGCAATGACTGTAATAAAAATGATGGGGTGAACAAAAGATAAAGAAAATTTAAAAATTACTTACCAAACAATGATTGTGCAAAAAGAGAGATTATAAAAATAATTACAGAAGACATTAAAGACAGTGACAACACAGGTTCTATATATAAAAATCTGTGGGATGATACCAAAGCTGTACCCACAGGCAAATCCACACTCTTGAATGTTTATGTCAATAAAAGAAAGAGAAAATTAATGAAATGTCTACTTAGAGAAGGAGCAAAATGTTAAAACCCTAGAAAAGGAACATAAGAAATAATAAAGACCAGAGGAGAGATCAGTAAAGTTGAAAATAAGAAAATAATTGAAAAGATAAACAAATGTAAGAGGATTTTAAAAATGATAAACAATCAACAAGTTTAATCAAAGAAAAATAAAAGCAAACCCAACTCAGAAGTAGAAATGGAAAAAGAAAACACAAGAAAAAAAAGAACAAAAATATAAGAACTCACTATACGAAGTTCATGCCAATAATTTTGTGAACCTAAGAGAAACTGATGCTTTCTATATAATAGTATAAAATACCAAGATGAATAAAGAAGTAAGTGGAGAAGATTCTGGGAAGGTGGCAGAATAGGTTAGAAAATTCCAAACTCTCCAGATTTCCAACAGAAACAAGATAAGATAGTGCCTTAGGGTGAACATAGAGCAGTCAAAATAAAGGTGAGTTGAGGCAAAACAGTCCTCCTGGGACATTTGCAGAAGATCTGAAGAAAAATCCCAGGTCTGCTCCCTGTGAGGAGTAAACAGGATGAAACAGTAAGTGGCAAGACCTGGGGTTAGCTGGGTTGAGAGGCAGCATCAGTCTCAGTCACAGGAACTTTCATCTCTTGTACAGTGTGAGAAGTCCAGCATCTGAGCTGTGGAAGATTGAGGGAACCTTTGCTGAAAAGGAATGCATATACATGTTTATGTGTATATATGTATATGTGTGTGTATATAGACATCTCTATCTCTATCTATCTATCTATCTATCTATCTATCTATCTATCTATCTATCTATCTATCATCTGTCTATCTATTTGTCTATCTATCTAATCTTGGAGCTTAATTGTAGCCTTCTTGGGGAAAGGAAAGAGGGAAAAGAGAACAAAGTAAAAAGTACACAGCAGAAAACAAAAGGAAACCTACAAGGAAGCAAAGAAAAGACGGATAACTGAACACAATGCATAGTATTTGTTATATAGGCTTTTCTTCTTTTTATATATTTACTTTCTTGAAATGGAAATTTATTTGCAGTCTTCTCTTACAGTCTGCTGTGCACATGGTAACACTTTTTTCTTTTTTCTTCTGCATTTAAGTTTATAATATGTTTCTTTTTATTTTCTTATTGTGTATTAAAGTTTAAAAGAAGAAAAAGAAAAATTTAATAAAGCAGTAAGTGGACAATTTAAATAGAGCAATTACAGAAAGAGAAATCAGACAATTTTTATCTTTTCAATTGTTTCTTGTTTCAACTTTATTGTTCTCTCCTTTGGTTTTGATTATTTCTTTTCTTCTTTCTGATGATTTGGTGTTTTGCTCCTTTTCTAAGTATAGAAATTTCACGAATTTTCTCTTTCTTTTAACAGTACGCCCAAGAGGATCCACAATCAAATTATACTAAACTGTTCAAAGAACAAGAAATTTCTGTATGATTTACATTGTTTCATAACATAAAGATAGATGTCCTTATTTTATGGGTTTAATTTTAAGGGTGGGAGAGGTGATCAGGCTCTCTTACCCACTCCTCAACATTTAGTAACTCATGCTCTCTAAGTGAATAGGTATGAGGTAAACATTACTTCAATCCTTTCTCTCCCACTAAACCATGAAAGCACAGTCCATTGTAAAACTCAAATGTCTTCCTATGAAACTTGTTTAAAGATATGAATTATTTTTTTTTTGCTTTTTTTTTTTTTGGAGGGCAATTGGGGTTAAGTAACTTGCCCAAGGTCACACGGCTAGGTTTTTGTTTGTGTGTGCGTTAAGTGACTGAGGTCAAATCCGAACTCAGGTCCTTCTTGTTGGGGTTCTCTCGGGCTGCAGTCCCAACTGGCCCACCTTACCTTAACCAGGTGTTTGGACATCTCCGGCCCAGTAGCTCTTGCTACGGGGAAAACGCACAAAAGAACGCCAGGTCTCAGGATCAAGCTCAACAGGTTAATTCAATGGCTGCTACATGACTCCTCGACTACCTCGCTCTGACTCTATCTGACCCCTTGATGACTCTTTGATGACTCTTCGATGACTGACTCTGACCCCTTGATGACTGACTCCCCACTTCTGGGAGTCTGCTCTATATATACCTCTGGCTGGCGGGGGAGGAGACACCTTCCGTTGGATGAGGCACTCAATGCACAGCAAAAGTTAATTTGCGAGTTTGCAGAAAGCACCTCCGGGTATCTCAGGCCTTCAAAGCCTTTGCACTCCCTCACGCCAGATCCAGGGCCCATGCCTTAGTAATTAGTACCTAACACTTCTGATTCCAGGGCTGACACTCTACTCACTGCGCCACCTAGCCGCCCCTGATATGAATTATTGTAGAGATGAATTATAGCCAGTTGACTCTCAGATGGATAGTGAGTTCTTAGACTGCTTGGAAGGTTGCTCTTGGCCCTCTCAGCTATTTCCAGATGACGGGCCCACTCCTCTGGAACTATATACTTCCTTCTTCACCAGCCTTGCCCATGCTAATAACAGGACCCTACCTGCATAAAAGATGTAGGATATCTTCAGAAACAATGCAAGAGGCGGCAAGATCACTCTATTATGTAAATATTATGAACACTATCACCTTTTTACCAAGACTCCTCACCCATCAAGTGTTCTTGAAGATTTACAAGTTCTCATTGACCAGTTGGCATGTTCCTGAGCTCTTGAGCAGCCTTTTCTGAGTGCTAATTGAATAGAGCCCATGAGTTTGGCATCTGGACAGTCCTCTCCTTACTCATGATTTCTCTGACCTTTGCAGATGTAGATGCCTGTTGTCTGGGGAGAAACCAATGATGGATTGATTCCCACCATGAGCTTAAGGATGATGGTGAGTGCCCTGGAGAGGTACTATTATCCCTGAATTCTGCTTTTCATATGTACTTGTAAACATCCTGAAAATGACCTAGATGAGAGCTACTGTTATCTTAGAGAAGTGAGAATAGGAAGAAGAGCAAAACTTTTTGTACAAGTTAGAAGAAAATGAAAAAAAATGCTTTGCAATTTTGACAAGTAAATATTCAAGGTCAAACGTCAATGACACTAAGAAAGTTTTGAACTCTTAATAAGCAAGCAAAAAGCATTTCAATACCTCATCATAATAGAAAAGTTTCTTCTACCTGAGAAAGGGATAGGGATAAGGTCTAGGCTTGTGATTTCATTGGTATAGGGAATAACAGGTGAGGAAAGTACTTCTTCCAATTCAGGTTGACATCTTATTTGTAATTTACAGTCTTGGATAATTGCCTAGACCCCTGACATGTATATTGACTTGCCTAGAATCAGTATGCATCAGATACAGTACTTGAGCTCAGATCTTCCTGCCTTTGAAGTTGGATTTCAACTACACCAGTTACTTCTAACTTAGGTAAGGAATCTCCAAAAATGGGTATTGTACTTATGGTTAGTGTAGACAATAAATAATAATAATGTTAATAACAGTAATAGCAAAAGAACTAATATAGTATTGATCTACCATTTAGTACCACTTCTACATGTGGAAATTCATATACCAGTAGAGTATATGAATTGGTCAGAAAAGGTAAAATAAAATACCAATTGATGAAAAATCTATAGGTGTAATCTTGGGGAACCTTACGCCATGTAAGAATGATAAAGAAAGCAACTTTTTGTTCTGATGCTATTCATCTCTAGACTAGCAATATTTAGAGGGAAATAGATAGGTATAATTATTATTTTGTCCTTCTCTCAGAGACTGGAACAAAGAGTAAACAACCTTGTGTCCCCTTTGCTCCCTTCAAGTCAGGAATTACTGTCTCTTGGATGAAGGGTAGCATGGGTGAGATTCCAGTGATGCTTCTCTGTAAACCACGTTTTAACAACCTACATAGATAGACATATCTTAACTGGGAACCACACTCCTTATACTAGTGTAGGCTTTGTTTATTTTTTTTTAATAAATAAAGAAATAAAACGACCCATCTGAAATAACTGATGATTTGAAAAGGGACTGATACAGGCCAAGAAAACAGGAAAGGAAGGGAGGAAGGAAAAATAACTTTCTCTATAAAATGTTTTGTGGAGGGATTAACAAAGGAGTTAGATGTAGATTAAATTGCATAGAGACTAAAATGACCAATGCCAGCATCTCAGGCACTCTTCTTCAAGGGCTATGCACGTTCTGGGCACCATTTCAAGTTCATTGTAAATGGAGGATTGTCTCATTATATGTCCTTAAGAGCTGCTCAATCCTCTTTACTCTTTTTTAGAGTGCACTGATCAGCTCTGGACCTATTTGGGGGCCTCATTAAGAATCAAAGGATGGAAGGAATAGTAGTAAATAGTAGTTTAGCCTCTGGTACAGTTTCCCTTAATGGGCAAATCCAGGTGCTTGTGCTGGGTGGCACTGAAATGAATGCTGCTAGTGTCTATTATTCTTGCTAATGTTGGGGATAGCTGTAAATAAAATGCTATTATTTTAGCATTCTCCCCCTGTCCCATTATTGTATTGCAAAGCATCCGGATTAAAGCATCCATTAAAAAAAATGACTGGGTAAGGAAACAGTTTTGGAATTCAGTAAGCAAAGAATATATTCAATACTACATTAATACTACTATAATAATATATTCAATACTACATTAATACTATTATAATAATATGCTTTCAGGACCACTTCTTTATTTTTATTTATTTATTTGCTCATTATTTAATTTATTCATTCATTTATTTATTCATTTACCTATCTATCTATCTATTTAGTTATTTATTAAGTCAATTGGGGTTAAGTAACTTGCTGAAGGTTACACGGCCAGTCATTATTTATGTGTGGGTGCTCATTTTCTGAGGTTGGGACCGATCCTGGGTCATTCTGACTCCGGGACAGTGCTCTTACTCACTGCGCCCAGGACCACTTCTTTAAAAAATAATCATGAACTAGGATTCCCACAGTATGTCTTTAATAGGGGCATGCCAGACTGGCTTTGGTAGAGAAATCCTGCCTGGCTTCAGTGCCAATAATGACCAAAGAAGGGAATCAGTGGTTCATTGGAAGAAGGTTCAGGATGTCAGTATCCTCATGGGATTTGTGCCTGGATTCAGTGGGTAGCCCCATAGAAAAGGAAGGCCCCAGGTATTCTTGGGCAGCGTTGGGTGGAGAGTCAAACTGGAGTCTGATCTGGGATGCGGTTTATTGAGAAGAATGTTAGCATTGTAGTCTATAGCAAGTATATTTAGGCTGTGGAGATTCCAAAGTAGGGAAAATGGAGAAATTGACTCCATATGGAGGGAACTGGAAGCCCAGAACCAAAACATATCTAGCCCCAAAACCTTCAGCAGATGTTCATGCTGGCTTTGGAGAACATGCTGAGAGAATATGAAAGAATGATTGATTCTTCACTCTATTAATATGCATGGGGCTAGTTTCCTTGCTCCCATGCAAGTTTTCCCCAGGTGTTTGTTTAGGTGGATGGGAAGGGGGGGAAGGATGGGACACCACATTGACTTCTTTGTGTGCAAGGCCAGAGAATGATTCTACTACAGAATTCTCTCTTGATGTTTACATTGTATTGCATCTTAATTAGATACTTTGCAACTGGAATTGTGGTTCTTACTTAGTCTGTGAATTGGAAGGTTGTACTGGTCAGGCAACCTAATGAATTTAGGAAGAGGAGGAAAGGGTCCTGGAGCTAGAAGTGTCAGGGGGACAACAAGAGATTCTTGTTACATTTTGTGGAGGCTCATGTGGGATTATTATGACTTCATTAAGGCAGATTATGGATATTGGGTCAAACCAAGCCTTCTTCCTCTGTCACTGAAGAAATCCATTGAAGATTTTCTTTTGGGGGAGGGATTAGCAAAGGAGTTAGATGTAGATTAAATTAAATTAAATTAAACTCCTTTGCTAATCCTTCCACAAAACATAACTTTGATATTTCAAGATATAAACTGTTTGAAATAGTAGACTAAACTACATTACTAAAGCTGCTTGTACTAGTGGCATTGAGAATTTTAAGATTTATTTTTTTTCTCAAATTTTATGTTGCAATTTGACAGTTTTCTATTGTAAACACAGTAAGTTGATTAAAGTTATCTTTCATGTTGGGAACTGAATGCCATTGAACTTAGTGTTTGTTGTTAAAATTTGTCATATGTATAGAAATGACAGTGCTGAGCTGTCATTGGACATTGCATATTTGTGTGCTAGGAGGAATAATTACTGCTTCTGTAGCAGGATTTGTTGCTTGTTGAAGACTTGATTTTAAAGGTCCCTAAGGCTGTAATATTACTAAAAGATACTTAAAAAAAACCCCAAAACAAACAACTGTTAACATCATGCTATGGACACTTTGGAGAAAGAGGAAGGGAGGTGAAATGGTAACTCTAACACATAACTTGTCTAAATCTGTGGGACATTCCACCCTCAGGAGATAATTCACTGCTGAGAGGGTTACTTGGAAACCAATTATTAAACCCTTATTGCTTAACAAGAACTGTTGAACAAATTAAAGCCCTCCTGCTGAGAGAAGGATGGTTTGAGGATGAAGTAAAAGTCTTGCTTGAAGTCCAGCATAGTGTATTCTATCCATCAATTCTACATTGTCCTAAGGGGAGGAAATATGAATTTATTAATTAAAGTGATTTAATTTTAATTAAATTTATTTAATTTACATAAGAATTATTAAAGTCCTACTATGTACCACTATGCTAAATGTTTTACAAATATTATCTCGTTTGATCCCCACAACAACTCATAGAAGTAGGTGCTTTTGTGATTACAGTTGAAGAAAGAGGTTAAATGGCTTATGTAGGGTCACACAGCAAGTATTTGAGTCTGATTTTGAACTTGGGTTTTCTTGAATCCAGGCTTAGCACTCTATCTACTGTACCATTTAACAATCAAAGGATTTCTTTCTTCTTAGGGCTAACACCCACCTCCTTTTGACCTAACAAAGTCACCACACAATTGACACTTGTCAATTAACTTTAGAGCAATGACATCTAGAAGAACAAATACACCCAATAATCTTTCTTCATTCTCTTCTAAAATCTTGCAAAAAAAAATAGTATCATTCAGATATAGAAACATCAGGTAGTTCATGTCCTCAACCACTGACAAGAATAGTTGAAAAGTAGCTCCAGATGGTTGGCCCCAAAATGTCAGATTAAAATGTAATTGGGAAATGTTGAATAAAATAAATGAGAATATAATACAATGTAGATAATGTTAATTTGTGGTTTTTGAAGTCAATATGTAACTGAAAGCAATCTGTTACTATTTGAGTTTGACAGTGCTGTTTTAGAATCTTCCTTTCTAGAATGATCCCTGCTGACTTAATACAAGATGGTAAATTTTATTCAGGTGTTCCAAAAATGTTAGATGCTATTTCGTTCATTTTCACTGTTTATTTTTTAGGTTCATCAAAGCCTAAAGAAAAATTAGATCCCTCTTCCGGAAGGCTTAAGACCTGTTTCTGCCATTGGGTCCTATAGCCCTGAAGGTAGCTATGGCAAAGCAGAACTCAGTTGGCAGAATAGGAGCTGAGTCCATCCAAGACTGGGATGGGAAGGGAGAGGGCTCAACATAGCTCTCCAACAATGATTACAAAGCAAACAAATAAAAAAAAACTCATATTCAAGCTATACCTGATTTGTAATATATCAATATGTATGGATCTGTAGATATCTCTGTACCTTGTTTGAACATGATTGTCTGCATGTTGATTCCTTCATTAGACTGTGAGCCCCTTGAGAGCAGGGACTGGGTTTTGTTTTTTTGTTGTGGCCTTTTATTGCATACCCAGAGCTTAACAGTGCTTGGCACATAGTAGATAATTAATAAATGCTAGCTGATTGACTGATTTCTTCCTGCCCACAAACTGTGAGTGTCCCCCAAGGCTTTGTTCTGGGCTTCTTTTCTTTTTCTTCTACACTACTTCAGTAGATGATCTCATTAGCTCTATGCAAATGATTCCCACATCAGTATTCCCATTGAAGTCTTTTTGTAGTCTTCCATTACCAGCTGCTTTCGGGATTGTGAATTGTGAATTGTCACAATTGTGCATTGTGAATGTGTCTTGTAGGCATCTCAAACTCAATGTGTCCAGAACGAACTCATTATAATTTCTTCCACACCTTCCCTTCTCTCCAAATTCCCAGTTACTCTTGAGGGAACTACCATCCTTCTAGTCATCTAACTTGGCAAGCCTCCAAGTTTCGTTCTTGATTCTTCACTATCACCTTTCTTATATAACAAATTGATTGCCAAATCTTGTCATTTGTACTCTCTCTCTCTGTCTCTGTCTCTGTCTCTGTCTCTCTTGCTTTTGGTGAGCAATTGGGGTTAAGTGACTTGCTCGAAGTCACCAGGATAGTAAATGTGTCAAGTGTCTGAGGCTAGATTTGAACTCAGGTCCTCCTGACTCTAGGGCTAGTGCTCTATTCAATGTGCCACCTCGCTGCCTCCATTTGTACTTTCTCAACAACTCCTGTATACAACTTCTATTTATTCACATAGCCACCACCCTAGATCACGGTCTCACATCCTCTCATTTGAATTATATCAACAGCCTTCTATTTATCTCCTTGTCTCATACTTTTCCCCAGTTCAATCCTCTACACAGCTGCTAAAGTGATTTTTCCTAAAACTCACATATGACCATGTCAGCTCTCTACATGATAAATTCTAGTGGCTCCCCACTACCTTAAGCATAAATTATAAACTCCTTTGCCTAGCATTTAAAGTCTATCACAACCTGACCCCTTTCTACCTTCCCAATCTTTTTTTTTTTTGCTTTTTTTTGAAGGGGGTAAGGGAGGGCAATTGGGGTTAAGTGACTTGTCTAAGGTCACACAGCTAGTGTTAAGTGTCTGAGGCCAGATTTGAACTCAGGTCCTCCTGACTCCAGGAGAGGTGCTCTATTCACTGAGCCACCTAGCCACCCCCTTTCCCAATCTTTTTATACCTTTCTCTACCACAAGTCTCTGTCTTTGCACTGGCTGTCCCTCAAAACTGGAATATTCTCCCTCCCCACCTCTGCCTTTTCATTTCTCTAGTTCCTTCAAATCTCAGCTCAAATTTCACTTTCATCAGGAGGCTTTTCTGATTCTCCCAGCTGACAATGCCTTCCCCTCTGAAATGATTTCTCATCCACTCTGTATGTATCTTGTATATATCTGAATATTTACATGGCTTTCCCCCATCCCCCGTTGGAATGTGAGGGCAGAGACTTTTTTCTTTATATCCTCAGTACTTAGCACACACTACACTTATGATAATAAGGTCTCCAACTTAGAATATGTGGTTCTTACCTTTGATAGACTTAGTTCTCCTTGGCAATAGAATAATCTAAGACAATTCCAAAAGACTCATGATGGAAAATGCTATCCACATCCAGAGCAAGAACTATGGAATCTGAATGCAGATTGAAGAATTCAATTTTCTCTTTTTTTCTTTCTCATGTTTTTCCCCTTTTGTTCCGATTCTTCTTTTACAATATGACTAATGTGGAAATATGTTTAATATGATTGTACCTATTTCAGATTGCTTGCTCTCTTGGGGAAAGGGTGGGGGAGGGAGGGAGAAACAAATCTGGAACTCAAAATTTTCTATAAGTAAATGTTGAAAACGATCTTTACATGTAATTGCAAAAATAAAATACTATGAAGTGGGGAAAAAAAGAATATGTGATTCTTTGAGAATAATGACTCAACATAAGCTGAGAACAGCCCCTTTAGTTTACTGGAAGGAGCATTTTGCAAAGGGCACGGTTCCAGGGAGCTGATCCAAACACTCTCCTGAGACACTGTTCAGAATTCTGTGAAACAGTCAGCCCTGCATGGTGTCTGCAACCTCTTGTAAGAATTGCCTCACTTCCATTCTGATGTTCACCTCATACTGGGCTCTGCTCTCAAGGACAGTTTTGAAACAGCCCCTGGCCTCACAGGCTTCTCAGGCTGAAGGAAAAGCCACTCTGGACAGGGGCCATGCCTGGATTCTTGCCTGACTTGTACCTCTGTGCCTCATGCAGAATGATAAAGTACCAGCAGATGAGAAAGGGGCAGAAGCGGCCCCTGTGTAGGAGAGCAAATGTGATAAGAGAACGTCTGCACAAGCATAATTGAAAGCAGTACCATGGCAACAAGCATTCATTCCAGTCCCCAGGTATCCTTGTGAACTTCAGTGTTTGTCAATTAGGAATGTTTTCTTCCTGGCCATGTCTGGAGTTGAGGCTTCTGTCTCTTCTGCAGTGGGGATACTAACATGTTCCTGCATCTGGTGTGGCAGCTGGACAGTTCCATTTTTTTAAGGGTCTGGGGTTTTAGTATACCTCACAAGGGGAAGACAACCTCCTCAGCCTTGTGATTTCCCAGGAAACGTCTGTATCTGGCAGCAACACAGATGAAATGTGGGATGTTTGCTTAGACAAGTAGGCAGCATGTTATTAGGAAAAGAATGATGGGGTGGCAGTCAGGAGAGAGGAGTTTTAGCCCTGCTACAGTTATCAATCAATCAACAAGTATTTATTAAGCATCCTCTATATGTCAGGCACTATGCTTGGTGCTATATGTATGAGCACAAAAAAATAAGACAATCTCTGTAAAGAGTTTTCCCTGGAATGGGGAGACAACAAATATACATATAAAAATAAATATAGAATAAATGGTAAATGAATAAATACAGATATGTGCAAGGTAGCAGTTAAATACAATATAGTTTGGGAAGGTAGGAACTATCATTTGGGGCATCAGGAAAGGCTTGATGGAGAAGAAGGTGATTGAGCAACTTATTAAAGGAAATAGTGTAACTCTATGAGGTAGAGATAAGAACAGAGTGAAATTTCAGGTACAAAACTATGGACAGTGCAAAGGTACAGGGATGGGAAATGAAGAATCATTTATATGCAACAGAGGGAAGTCCAACTGGCTGGATTACAGAGTGAAGAAGGGGAAATAATGTTCATTGAAACTGAAAAAATAGTTTAGGGATAGGTTGTAAAGAGCTTTTTTTTTTAAAGACAACTTATGTTTTTACATAACCTTGATGATGTTTCCCTCGCCCTCTCTTTTCTTGTAGAGCTATAAAAGCTAAGGAGTTTATATTTTATCCTGGAGACCCTAAGAAACCACAGTTGTTTGAGGACCAGAATTACAAAGTCAAATTTCTGAGTAAAGAAAAGGATATTGGTAGAAATATGTAGGATGTACTAAACTGGGGAGAAATTTGAGGCAGGGAGCTGAATTATGAGTATTTTATAATAATCTAAGTGAGAAGTGTTGAGGATCTGACTAAAGTGTAGCTGTGTGAATGGAGAGATGGAGTCAGATACATGAGAGGTTTTAAAGACAGAAATGTCAGATACTTAACACTTACTAGCCATGTGACCTTGGGCAAGTCACTTAACCCCAATTGCTCTGCCCCCCCCCCCCAAAAGCGAAAAAAAGGTAGAAATGGCAAAATTTGGCAGCTGATTGGATATGTGTGGTGAGATAGAGTGAGAAACTTAGGATGATGCTGAAGGTATGAACCGGGGAGAAGGGAAGGATGGTGATGCCTTCTATAGATAAAGGGAAGTTTGAAAGAAAAGATGGTTTTGATGAGAGGGAAGACAATGAGTTCAGTTTTAAATATAATGAGTTTGATATATCTCTGGAACTTATAGTTTGAAATGTTTAATGGGAAATTGGTGATGCTGGACTGAAGCTCAGGGAAGAGAGACTGGGGCTGAACAATATATGTAATGAATGTAATGGAGGATTGGTACATGTGTAAAAAGTCGATGATGCTATTCCCCAAATGGAAGAAGTTGGAAAACTTGCTTCTGGGAGAATTGTGATGACATATAATGAAACGACCTTAGAGAGAGTGTGGATCATGTGTAGACATTCTTTTTTTTTTTAACAAATGCTTTATTAACTTCTGGTTTACATCATTCATTTCCACCAGATTTTGAGTTACAATTTTTCCCCATTTTTCCCCTACCCACCACCCCAAAATTGCAGTCCCACAAGATATCCCCTCATCTAATCTGCTCTCTCCCATATCTTCTCCCATACCCCCTTCGACTTTACCATTAGGGCAAGGTGAATCTCTGTGCCCAAATGCCTGAACACCTTATCTCCCAATTACATGAAAAATAGTATTAACAATAGTATTTATATATATTTGAAACATTTAATTTTAAAACTTCAAATTTCAGATCCATTCCTTTCCTCCCTTGTCACCCATTCCCTCTGGGAAGATAAATAATTCAGCATATGTTGTACATGTCTAGCTATGCAAAACATTACCATAGTAGATATATTGTACAAGGCTGCTTATAATTCCCTCCCACTCATCCCACCCCCCACCTGGTCCATTCCCTACTTTGATCCTGTCCCTCTTTGAAAGTGGGTACTTCTAACCTCCCCTCCCCCCAAGGATGCCCTCCCCTCCATCACCCCCCCTCTCATCCTCCTTCCCCCTACTCTCCTGCAGGGTGAGATATCCCATTTAGTATGTATGTCAATCTCTCCCTGAGCCAAAATCAATGAGAATAGGGTTTTGCCTTTCTGCCTTCATGTTCTTTCCCTCCCGTGCAACCACTTCCCCTTGCTTCTTCTACATGAGATAGTTTACCCTACCCTGTCTCTCCCCATCTCCTCTTGCCACTTTCCTCTCTCATCTCTTAACTTCACCCCTTAAGTATCATCCCTTCCCACCAAATTCAACCTGTGCCCTCTATCCATGTATACCTGTAAACACATATACACACATTCACATATGTATTCATATGCCCATATACCCCTCTTCAACTATTTGCATACTGAGAAAGGTTTCATCAGTCACAGTTATTGTTTTTCCATATAGGAATGTAAATAGTTCAACTTTGATAAGTTCCTTTTGACTTCTTTTCCCTTATTACCTTCTCAAGCATCTCTTGCTTCTTGTGTCTGAATGTCAAATTTTCTATGCAACTCTGGTTTTTCCCTCAAGAATGCTTGAAAGTCCTCTATTCCACTGAATGACCATATTTTCCCCTGAAACAAAATACACTGTTTTGCTGGGTATGTAATTCTTGGTTTTAATCCCAGCTCTTTTGCCCTCTGGAATATCATATTCCATGCCATTCGATCCCTCAGTGTAGAAGCTGCCAGGTCCTGGGCTATTCTGATTGTGTTTCCACAATATTGAAATTGTTTCTTCCTGGTTGCTTGTAGTATTTTCTCCTTGATCTGGGAATTCTGGAACCTGGCTATAATATTCCTGGGAGTTTTCTTTTTGGGATCTTTTTCAGGAGGTGATCTGTGGATTCTTTCAACCTCTATTTTGCCCTCTGGGTCTAAAACATCAGGGCAATTTTCCTCTTGAAGGGTGATTTCTAGGTTCTTTCTTGGATCACGGCTTTCAGGTAGTCCAATAATTTTTAAATTGTCTCTCCTGGATTTATTTTCCAGGTCAGTGGTTTTTCCCATGAGATATTTCACATTGCTGTCCATTCTTTCATTTGTTTGGATCTGCTTAACAGCATCTTGATTTCTCATAAAGCCATTAGCTTCCATTTGCTCCAGTCTAACTCTGAAGGAATGAATCTCCTCCGTGAGCTTTTGAGATTCTTTTTCCATCTGGCACATTTGGCTTTTTAAGGCATTCTTCTCCTCATTGCCCTTTTGGGCCTCCTTTGCCATTTGAGCTAGGCTATTTTTTAAGGTGTTATTTTCCTCAGTCAGGCTGTTGACCTTCATTTCATACTTTCCCCGCATCCTTCTCATTTCTCTTCCCAATTATTCCTCCACTTCCCTTATTTGATTTTTAAAATCCATCTTAAGGTCCTCTATGGCCTGTAACCTGCTCATATTTTCATTTGGGGCTATTGGAGAAGGATTTCTGACCTCACAGTCCTCCTGTTCCATGCTTCCATCCTCTTTGCCCCCCAAATAGGAGTCTAATGTTGAATTTTTCTGTTTATTTTGTTTCTTTTGCCTAGGCATGTTGCCACTTAATTACTTGACTTTTTGGGCTTGTTGCCACAGTGGGACTCTGCCACCAGACAGGGGAGCTTCCATCCTGAACGTTGGGGTCTTCACAACTTCCGGGGTTGGGTGGCCTCTGTAAAGCCTCCACATGCTCTGGCAAGTTGGATACCCACCCCAGACTTTCCCCCCCAGATCACAATCCAGATCCAAGCAGGTTAAAGCAAGAGCGATTAACCCCCAAGACTGATCGCTGGATCTTCCTACAGTCTGCAGGCCAGGAGCTGAAGCTGCCACTGAAGCTGCACAATGGCAAGTGTGCTGAGTCTCCTCAGAGGCTTCTAGTCCCCAGGGGAAGAAGCCAATGCGTTCCCCAAATACTGGTCCTAAAGTCTATAGGGCCCAACCTCTCACTTTGTCCTAGGCATGTCTGTGTTAATAATTCTGGAACTGCCACAGCTGCTGGTGTTCTGGGGTCCCTCCAGGTGGCTGCTGGCCTGGCCACCCTGGGGCTAAAACTGCAGCTCATGCAGACCTGGGATCGGCTCCCCACATGCTGCACTGTAGGCTCCCAGAGCGCTGCACTGGCCACTCCCTGCAGGGCTGCTGGCCTGTCCTCAGCAGGAGGTTAGTTTCTCTGTGTTGTTTTGTGGGTGCTGGGGCTCCAGAAGTTGTTGAGTCACCTTTTACATGGTTTGGAAGTGGTGTAGGGGGAGAGCACTTTGAAAGTGGTGTTTTTATTCCAGCATCGTGGCTCCGCCCCCATGTGCAGACATTCTGTAAGTGGTACCAAACTGCTAACCAGATGGTTCAGGCTCTTTGATTGGCTACAGATACAGAAGTGGCATAGTAGGAACCTTCAAAAGGCTTTGGTTAGCATTGGCCCTGACTCTGGGTGGATTTCTGCTCTTGGTTTGACTCAGTTAATAACATCCAATGAGAGCAATACTGTAAGGGAAGGACCTAGGGCCCTCTCTCTCCATGGTCTACATGTGGCCCTTGAAAATTGGCCTATGTCCTTTGCCATGATGTTAGTTTTTTCATTTTAGATAGAGGAACTGGAGGCTCTGGCCTTGTAAGTTTCAAAAGGTCAGGATGGTGAGTGGTCAAGGGGGGCATCCTGGCATCTATTATTCCAGGGGAGTCAGGAAGTCAAATCTAGTAGGATTTTATAGGTAGTACAACATTGAACTCTCAAGGATCTCAGAGTGACCTTTAAGACCCAGGCCAGAGTAACTGGTTCTAAGACTCCTCTAGAAGTCATGTAGCATCAGGACATGAACTCTGTGGGACCAATCTATATAGAAATTGTGCTTAGTCTGAGCTTCAACCTGAGGCTAAGCTTGAACTCTCTAAAAGGCTCAGATAGGATAAGAGAGAGTATACTGTGAAGGTATTGGGGGAAATATTTGTACTTTTTTGTTCGTTTCTATGTTTATAAATGTCTGTAAAATTTATTTGTAAATCTAAATGATATTAAATGGTTAAGTGGAATTGGCATGCTGGTCACTGTAGGTGACCAATGGAAGAACATAACTGGTGGGAGGCTGACTGATAATATTAGAGAAGGGATACCCCAAACCCTCAAGGTTACCCCTAGAGCCCAGAGTGAGAGATGTAGCTAGGTTTGTTCTAGGAGGGTGAGCCCAGATTAGAGCACACTCACTACATATAGAAATGAGAGTCATTTGCACTGAGATCATACTGAAACTCATGGGAGCTGAAGAGGTTACTGAAAGAGATAAAACATAGAGAGGGAGAAGAGGATTTCTGACCTAACCTTGGGGTACTCTCACTGTTAGTGGGTGTGATGTAGGTGATGAGCTGGCAAAGGAAATTGAAGAGTGGTCAGACAGTTAAGAAGAAAACCAAGAGAGAGTAGTGGCACAAAAGCCCAGAGAGGAGAAAGAATCTGGGAGGAAAGAATATCAGTGGTGTCGACTGGCTCAGATCAATTGGGAAGGATTAGAACTGAAAATAGGTATTAGATTTAGCTATTAAGAAATTACTGGTTGGGGCGGCTAGGGGGCTTAATGAGTAGAGCGCCGGCCCTGGAGTCAGAAGGACCTGAGTTCAGATCCGACCTCAGACACTTAATGCACACACAAACAAAAACCTAGCTGTGTGACCTTGGGCCAGATACTTAACCCCAATTGTCCTCCAAAAAGCAAAAAAAAAATTACTGGTAACTTTGCATAAAGCCATTTCAGTTAAGTGATGAGGTCAGAAACCAGATTAAAAATGTCTGAATAGTGAATAAGAGGAGAGGCAGTTGAGACCAAGATTGTAGTTAACTTTTTCAGACTTTGTAGTTAACTTTTGTTCAGAAAAAGAAAGAAATAGGATGATGGATTGAAGATACAATAGGATCTAGTGAAAAATTTTTTTATTAGATTTTTATTGATATCTTTTGTTCTATTACTTGGATTTTCTCTTGTGTCCCTTTTCATCCATTCTCCAAGAGATAACTCTTATAACAAAGATTTTTTTAAAATGAGAAAAAAAATAATCAAAACTGATCAATGTATTTAAAAGGCATGATATTATATGCAATGTTCCTCACCTGTGAACTACCTCTACCCACCTCTGCAAAGGAAGGTGGAGAAGTGTTTTCTGATATCCCTTATGTGGTGCAATGCTTGTTCTTTATAAGATTCTTATTCTTTTTAACATTCATCTTTGATTGTTTTGTGGTTATTGTTCTTTTTATTTATATTGTGTATATTGCTTTACTGGATCTACATCTTTACTTAGTTAAAGGTGTTTAGTTTTTTTTCTTTAGGATTAGGAAGAATTGGATATATTTGAACACAGAACTAGTAGTTTGAAGAATTGAGACAAATGAGGTGATTATTGAAGATGAATTCTTCTGAATAAGACAAAAAAGATCAAGGTCAACTATAAATGGGACTGGCCTTGGCAAGGAGAAGAGCCACCTCTTTGTGAGAGATGGAGGAGTAAAGAGTAGGAAATTTAAGGGATTTTAAAAATTAAAATTAAGGGATTTTAAGATAAAGAGAATAGGGGAAGAAAGAACTTGAATGACTTCCATTTTCTTAGTAAAGTAAGAGAAAATACGGAGGGATTGAGGGATGGAAATTCTAGATGAAGGTGAATAACGAATGTAAGAGAGATGAGGCATTTCAGGTGGCATTGGCGTGAAGGTGTGTCTTTTTGCAAAATGTTGCCTATGGATCCAAAATTTTACCTACTTTGTTTTTTAATGCTTCCCATTGCTCTGTGAATCAAGTGCAAAATTCTTACTTTGTTTCATACTCCTTCCTATGTCTTAATTGGCCTCCTTTGCTTATCTTTGGCATCTTTGGTCAAAACTTCCTTCATTTACTTATATCACTCTTGTATCCAACTTTTTCATTTCCATTTGCTTGCTTATCTCCTTACCCCAGAGTTGTCCTTCCATATTTAGAAAAGCTCCTGAAGTCTCCCCCGCAAATCTTTCCTGGGTTAATCAGAGGAGAACAGATGGCTTCTCTTTTCTCTGTCTTAACAAAGGAAGGAAGGAAGGAAACAAAGCTTTTATTAAGTGCTTACTGTGTGCCAGGTAACTCCCACAACTAATGCGTCCATTCTCCACATCACTCCTACACTTACAACTGAAACCCCATAGCTAATTGCATTTGGGTAAATCATATAGTGCTTTCAACAATTATAAGTTGTTACTTGCTGCAGATGTCAAATGCTTTAACACCAATCCATGGAATATCTCCTTTCTATCCCACAATACATATATACACCACCATGATCTCAGAAAACGTGTATTGTGGGTGACACCCAAAGGACAGTGAAAAGATGCATAGGAAAGAGCAGATTGCCAACAACGACGTGTGACTGTAAGAAGGGGAATTAAAAACATCATCAGACACGAAACCATGACCTGCAGGTTTTAAACCTTTTGCTCAGAATTTCCACCCTGAGGCCCCACTGTCTTGATTTATGGGGTCCTAACCTGATCCCCAATTTCAGGCAGGCCCCAGTCATACTTTGCCTCACTCTCTGCTTGCTGCTTTTCTATTTTGCCAGTCCCCTTGCTTCGTTGCATGTCCTACTCCCCTCCTTCCAATTCCAGTCCGGTTCTGGAACCTTATTTCTGAATGGGATGTGTCAATATATAATGCTATGGCTGTATACCATCCTTGTTATTTTTCCTCCTCCTCCCCCACACCCATTAGCAGGCTGGGAGAGTGAAAGATCATGGGATTTTTGAATTGCACTTTAGAAATCGTAAGCCCAGCACCTTCACTCAGCTGGGACCTAAGAAGATTAAATGACTTGCTTGTATGTCCCAGAAGCAAATAATAAGCATGTTCCTGACCTAGGTGATCTGAAGAGCACTTGGCATTGAGACTCAAGATAAAGGGAACAGACTGCAAGCTGATCACTCCACTAAGGAATGACGTGATGTCAGGTGAGACAGAATGAAGGGGAAGTGCCTTTTGTCCTTGTTTCAAAGGCTCTCTTTAAGAATGAAGGCAAAAAATTTATAATGCTCCGTAGTCACTAGTTTCTTCTGTTTCTTTTTTTACTCCTGGGAAATGAGGAGAATGTGAAAGGATAGAAGAACAAAATGCATAGAATAATAGGAGACGGGGAGGAGAATTGAGATGATCTAGTCTAATCTATTTTTACAGAGGAGGAAACTGAGGCCTAGAGAAATGAAGAGACTTGCCTAAGGTTACATTGTAAGTTAGCCCAGAACCTGGTTCAGAGAACTCATCTCCTGTTCAATCTAGGGCTGTTGCTATCAAGTCATACTGCCTTGGGCTTCTATCTGGGCTCCTGTCCCCCACTTCACACCATTAGATACTTTCTTGTTTTGCTCCTGGAAGGAGAGAGAAAAGAGTTAGAAGAAGGATACTGAAGGGAATCTAGATCTCTCTTCTTGTGCCCACCATCAAAATTAGATAAACTTCACATATGTGAGAGTGGAAGAAAAGCCCTAGATCTGAAGTAAAAAACTAGATTGACTGCTTTGTGCCAGTGTGACCTGGAATAAGTCACCAAAACTCTTTGAGTCTCAGTTTCCCTGTGTGTAAAATTAAGTGATTGATTTATGAGGGATCTTTAAACACTCTTCCAATTCTAAACTGTGATTATAGATATAGAGATGGAGAGAAACTCAGGTCCCATATAGTCCAATCCCTCCATTTTACAGATGAGGAAAGTGAGAGCAGGTTATATGACTTGCTCAGGAATGTAGTAAGTATAAGCCACTCCCAAACTGATAAATGGTCAAATGATATGAACAAGCAGTTCTCAGAGGAAGAAATTAAAGATATTTATAAGCATATGAAAAAATGCTCTAAATCACTATTGATTAGAGAAATGCAAATCAAAATAACTCTGAGGTATCACATCTCACCGGCCAGATTGGCTAAGATGACAAAACAGGAAAATGATAAATGCTGGAGAGGATGTGGAAAATTGGAACACTAATGCACTATTGGTGGAGTTGTGAACTGATCCATTTTAGAAAGTAAATGAACTGTGCCCAAAGGGCTATAAAAAAGTGCATACCCTTTGACCCAGCAATACCACTTCTAGGGTTGTATCCCAAAGAGATCAGAGAAGTGGGAAGAGGATCCGTATGTACAAAAATATTTATAGCACCTCTTTTTGTGGTGGCAAAGAATTGGAAATCAAGGAAATGTCTATCAATTGGGGAATGGCTGAACAAGTTGTGGTATATGAATGGAATGGAATACTACTGTGCTATAAGAAATGTGGAGCAGATGGACTTCATAATAACCTGGAGAGACTTATATAAACTGATGCTGAGCGAGAAGAGCAGGACCAGGAGAAATCTCTACACAAAAGCAGACACAATGTATGTGTGATGACTAATTTCAATAGATTGGGCTCCTCTCAGCAATGTAAGGTTATAAGACAACTCCAAAAGACTCACGATTGAAAGAGATATCCATATCCAGAGAAAGAGATGTGGAGTCTGAATGCAGATTGAAACAAACTACTTGCTCTGTTTCCTTTCCTTATTTTGTTTTGTTTCCTCTTTCCCACTGATAATTCCATCAGTTATAATCCTTCTTTACAACCTGACTAATGATTAATGTGAAAGTATTTGTAGATCCTGTATTTGAGTGCATTCTGCTGTGATCAGGGAGGGGGGAAAAAGGAGGAGGAGAAAACATGAAACTCAAGGGACTCTGGAACTGAATGTTGTAAACTAAAAGTAAATAAACAAATTAATTTTTAAAAAGAATTGAATAAGTAGTAAGTGAAAAAGGTAAGTTTTGAACCCAGATCCTCCAACTTCAGAGCAAATGCTCTTCCCACTGTACTAATGTCTACCTGACAGTGTTGTTGTGACAGTTAAATGAGATAATATTTGTAAAAGTGCTTAGCACAGACATGTACTATCTGGCACATAGTAGGTGCTATATGAAGGCTTATTCTCTTCCCTTCCCTTAACCATTATGATACTAATGAGACAGGTTCCTTTAAATCAAGGATCATTTATATTACATCTGTCTATTGCTTTTCGTTTTCAAAAATAATGCCACTTGAAAATCTATTATGTGGCACAATGGTTTTCTCCATGTCAGAAAGGTTTTTGTTTTATTCTACTACTTAAGAAGGGAGGAAAAACATTTTTTTTTTGGAGGGCAATTGGGGTTAAGTAACTTGCCCAAGGTCACATGGCTAGGTTTTTGTTTGTGTGTGCGTTAAGTGTCTGAGGCTGGATGTGAACTCAGGTCCTTCTGACTCCAGGGCCGACGCTCTACTCACTGCGCCACCTAGCCGCCCCCCACCCCCCCATATCACTTTTAAGTAAATTTTAAGTTACTTTCTTCCTAAGAGACATTCAATACCCTGTGTTACCACAAACACATACCACATCTGGAAAAATGTGAATTCCCCTTTTATTACCATCTGTTAGTAAGGGATAAGAGCTCCCCTAAAGCTCTCTTCCTCTCAAAGGTAAAGGCAGAGCTTGGAAATCAGAAACCCATTCCCTTCATAGAGGCAGAGTCATAAGAGCTGGAAGGGACCTTAGAGGTGATCTCATCGAAAACCCCTCATTTTATAGTTGTGGAAACAGAGACCCAGCAAGAGGTTAAGTGACCTGTCCAGGGTCACATAGGTAGTAAATGGAAGAGCCAAGATCTGGGTCCAGGTCCTCAGACTCCAATTGCCCTCCAAAAAGCAAAAAAAAAAAGTGATATGGGTCCAGAAGGTGCTTTTAGAAATGTTCCAATGATTGACCACAATGAAGCCTGCTGGTAAATGATGATCCCATCTGCTGGCTTCCCTCTGTCTTCTGTTTCTTCTAGACTCCCTGAAACCCATAGTCCTGATGTATCGTTTTCCAGAACAGGACACTGTCATTTTCTTTGAGCTTTTGAATATGTTCTGCTCATTTAGGATACTATACCAGGTTCTCACAAGGAATTTTCAGAATTTTTCAAAGTTCCCTTTTAGAATTTTGCAAGGCATCTTGTCATCAGCTATATTTCATCACCTATCTAATGATTGTTTGCCCACATTAAACAGTAAGTACAAGCAATACATGTTATTGCATAATTACAATGGAGCCCATTAAATATACTTGCACTAGAGGGAAAACCACTGTGGTTTGTGAAGCCCTGAAGTAACAGGCACTCACTCCATAATATTAATGACTCAGTAATTACTCCATTGCATTGCAAACTAAGATGTCCAGCAGGTGTCAGTCTGCTCTATTCTAAAGTAGTTGAGGACCAACTGGATTCTCAGCAGCTATAACTATATCACTGACAGAACTTAGCTTCAATAATTCTGTCTATTGATTATATGGCACTTTAAAGTTTGCCAAGCAGTTATCATTTAATGTCTCATCTGATCCTCACAAGAACCCCTGTGAGCCAAGGGTTATTATTATCCCTGTTGTACCCAAGGGCAAGCTGATTTGTTCAAGGTCACACAGCCAGTTGGTGTCTGAGGCAATATTAAACTTGGGTTCCTCCTGACTCCAGTTTCAATACTCCACCCACTATACCACCTACCTACTTCAGGTATCCCTAGGATTACCCTCAAGATGTTGATTGGTGCTGGCATGTGGCAAGAGTAACATTTGATTCTCTAGCTATACTTACTTCAGACCTAGACTTTTATTTTATTCCTGAAAGACAGATTACATTAGACTTCTTCCACTCCACTAGTGTGGATAATATGAAATTGAATGGAATTAAAAGAATTTCAATAATTTTGATGAGTTTAGCGCCTGTGTGGGGCTAGGCCTGACTGGTAAGAATAAGATTAGACACCTATAGGTCATTCAACAGCTAACCAAAGTTAATTGATTTAGCCATATCACGAGAACCATATTCAACATGAATAGTCATTGAGAACCCCTTGAATTGATTCAGTTGAGCAAGGCTCCTTTCACCATCCTGATCATTTTGGCACCCCTCCAGCTTCTCATGACTGCTTTATACTGAGGCCTATTGGCTTCTCTGGCTTCCTTTAAGTCCCAACTAAAATCTTATCCTTTACAGGAAGCCTTACCCAACCCTCTCAAAACTAGCACTTTCTCCCTCTCTTAATCGTTTCCTATTTATCCTGTAGAGGTGCACATGGTGTTCAGGGAGGACGAGTCCCTTTGATGGGAGGGTGAGTCCCTTTGATGGGAGGGTTTGCTGAGCTATTCTCAGGGCTGCTCATCTACCTCTCAACTCTCACCTATGATTCCAAAATGCAGTAGTACTTGCAGGGTCCACACCTCAGTAGGTCTAAACCAAGTTAAGAGTAACTGATGGATCTCAAGTCCAGTGGTAAAGATTTCACTCAGGGGAATGGCGAGATGAGATCAATGTGTTTGAATGGCAGGGAAGTGCCATTATAGTGGCATTATAGTGCCTGCTGAAGCAGGCACCATGGAACCCTTAGAGCTTTGGCCAGATATTGAAGATCCACAGCTTGGGCCAGCTAGGTGGCATGGTGAATAGAGCACCAGCCCTGGAGATAGGAGGATCTGAGTTCAAATCTGGCTTCAGACACTTAACACTTACTAGCCATGTGACCTTGGGCAAGTCACTTAACCCCAATTGCCCCTCAAAAAAAATAAAAGAAGACCTTCAGGTCATCTGTTGCCTTCTGAGCCATTGCAAATTGTCCTGATTTTTGTTTTACCACTGGACTCTGATGACCTCAAAGTCATCTTGCTCTTCTTCAAAAATGAAGGACAAACAACAACAACAATACTTCATCCTGTATGATAACTTGCTTCCTATATATTTGCTTGTATGTTATCCCCTACATTAGAGTATAAGCTTCTTGAGGGCAGGGGTTGTCTTTTGCCTCTTTTTATACCCCCTGGCTTAGCATGGTGCCTTGCACATAGAAGGCACTTGATTAATGTTTATGAATTGGTTGATTGATTGATTGATTGATGGATTGGAGTTGGTAGGGACTTGGGCTAGGCCTTGAAGGATAGATAGGATTTGTATAGATGGAAGGGAGTGGAGAATAAAGGATACCTCTGCTAGGGAATCTAGTGTAGGGAAGAATGGATGACATAGTGACTTCAGGGACTCCATACAAATCCACAAGGTGCTGAGTTCTCCCTGTTTTCCATTTTCCAATTGACAAATAGTAACAGAGAAGAGATAGAAAAATTCTAGCTTGTAAGCCTGATTTTCACATTGTTTAATACTTGCCCCACCCTGACCCCCAAACCCATGATTTCATTGTATAATGTTAATAAGTGTAGCAGCAAGCACCCCAATATCCCCAGGGTAGCTGCCAACACAGGTTCTTAGATCTGCTTTTCAAAAGGAAAGCAACTCAAAACGGGTTAACAAGCTTACTTTAATCAAACAAACATACATTACCTAGTTCAGGGGGAAAAGGTCAGCACCCCAAACTTCAGAGTTACAGAACTTACAAATCAAACAGACAGGCTTCCAAACTGTCCAACCATTATATCAATACCAAATCACAGTTACCAGAGAGGGAAGCATCAACATCTGGGTTTTCAAAGCCGGGGGGCTCTCAACAACGGCTTCCCAGAGTCTCATCTGGTCAAATCACACAACACTTCTCAAAGGGAGCCCCAAAGCAAAGCCTCTCCTCAGGGTTTATATAGCCTTCTCCTGGCTCAGAGAATGTAACAACCTCCTTGACCCACTGCCCAATCACAAAGTATCAAGGTGTGGGCTTTCCTGAAAAACAAGCCTCCCACCACAGGCTCCAGGTGCACTTAAGCTAGGGGCAGGGAAGATCTTTAAATCTTCATTTCCATTACAATGAGGAAATGCTTTCTAAATGCAGGTTGGTGTCTGTTCTGTAATTTAGATTTTTAGAGACTCATTGGGCACTAAGAGTTTAAGCAACTTGCCTAAGGTCACACAGTCAGTATAGGTTAGAGGCAGGAATCAAACCCAAGTCTTGGGAGTCAAGATGGCAGAGTAGAAACAGAACTTCTGCAAGGCTCCCACTTCTACCTCTTCTAATACATGTAAAAAATTACTCTAAACAAACTTTAGAGCTACAGAACCCAGAAAGTGACAGAGAGAAACTAACCAACCCCTGAAGACAGCCCAGCAGGTAGGTAGGAAGGGGCCAGCGCAGCATGCTGGGAGCAGAACCCAGCCCTGACCTCGAGGTTTCAGCCTCAGGGCAGCCACCACCAGCCCCAGGTAGAGGGACTTCAGATTACCAGCAGCTGTGGCAGTTGCCAGAATTATCAACCCATAAATATCAAAGACAAAGTGAGAGGTCAGTGGACTTTGGGAACAGGGGGTCCAGGAGTGCACTCCAGACTCTGTCCCCAGAGGGAGAAGTGGCTGAGGTGCTGCAGCCATGCAGCCACCACAGCATGGCTGCCTCAGTGCTCCTGGCCTGCAGATTGTAGGGGGACCAAAGAACCAGTCTGAGGGGGTAATCACGCTTGCTTTAACCTGGTTGGATCTGGATCACTGTCTAAGGTGGAGGTCCTGGGGTGCATGACCAGTGTGCCAGAGTGTGTGGAGGCTTCAGAGAGGGCACCCAACTAATAGCTCTGGCAGCTGAGAAAACCCCAGTAATTTGGGACAAAGCTCTCCTCTTTGGAAGCAGAGTTCTACTGGGGCAAAAAGCTCAAAAGTCAAGTACTTGAGGGGCAACAAGA
The DNA here is from genome assembly GCA_011680675.1 of Gymnobelideus leadbeateri. Classification (NCBI taxonomy): domain Eukaryota; kingdom Metazoa; phylum Chordata; class Mammalia; order Diprotodontia; family Petauridae; genus Gymnobelideus; species Gymnobelideus leadbeateri. Next base: position 203,054 of record WOXC01012314.1, read on the forward strand.
GCAAGCAAAAGGAAGCAAAGCAAGCAGAGCAATCCAACTTTACACTCCTATTTTGGGGACAAAAAGGATCAAATGAAACAGGAGGAAGACAATGAAGTCAGAACTCCTGCACCAAAACCTTCCAAGAAAAATATGAATTGGTTACAGGCCATAGAGGAGCTTAAGAAGGATTTTGAAAACCAAATAAGAGAAGTGGAGGAAAAATTGAGAAGGGAAATGGCAAAAGAGGCTCAAAAAGTCAACGAGGAGAAGAATACCTTAAAAAGCCGAATTTGCCAGATGGAAAAAGAAATATCGAAATCTCACTGAAAAGAATCATTCCTTCAGAATTAGATTGGAGCAAATGGAAGCTAGTGACTTTATGAGAAAACAAGATGTTATTAAACAGATCCAAAAGAAATGAAAAAACAGAAGGCAATGTGAAATATCTCATTGGAAAAAACCACTGACCTGGAGAATAGATCCAGGAGAGACAATTTAAAAATTATTGGACTACCTGAAAGCCATTATCAAAAAAAGAACCTAGAAATCATCCTTCAAGAAATTCTCAAGGAAAATTGCCCCGATGTTTTAGAACCAAAGGGCAAAATAGAAGTTGAAAGAATCCACCAATCTCCTCCTGAAAAAGATCCCAAAAAGAAAACTCCTAAGAATATTATAGTCAGGTTCCAGAGTTCCCAGATCAAGGAGAAAATATTACAAGCAGCCAGGAAGAAACAATTTCAATATTGTGGAAACACAATCAGGATAACACAGTATCTGGCAGCTTCTACACTGAGGGATCAAAGGGCTTGGAATATGATATTCCAGAGGTCAAAGGAGCTAGGATTAAAACCAAGAATCACCTACCCAGAAAAACTGAGTGTCATGTTTCAGGGGAAAATATGGTCATTCAATGGAATAGAGGACTTTCAAGCATTCTTTTTTTTTTTAAAACAATTGGGGTTAAGTAACTTGCTCAAGGTTACACAGCCAGTCATTATTTATGTGTGGGTGCTCATTTTCTGAGGCCGGAACCAATCTCAGGTCCTCCTGACTCCAGGGCCAGTGCTCTTACTCACTGTGCCACCTAGCCACCCCCTGTCAAGCATTCTTGATGAAAAAATAAGAGCTGAATAGAAAATTTGACATTCAGATACAAGAAGCAAGAGAAGCATGAGAAGGTAAACAGGGAAAAGAAATCAAAAGGAACTTATCAAAGTTGAACTATTTATATTCCTACATGGAAAAACAATAATTGTAACTTATGAAACTTTTCTCTTTATGAGAATAGTTGAAGGGAATAGAAATGTATATATATATATATATATGTATACATACATATATATGTCTATATAGGAGGGTATATGGGCGTATGAATACATATGTGAGTGTGTATATATGTGTGCAGGTATACATAGACAGAGTCAATGAGTCAACCATACTCTCATTGAATTTGGCTTAGGGAGGGAATGACATAAACAATAAATAGGGTATCTCACCCTACAGAAGAGTAGGGGGGAAGGGGATGAGAGGGGGATGATGGAGGGAAGGGCCGGTTGTGGGGAGGGAAATTGGAAACACACACTTTTGAAAAGGGACAGGGTCAGGGGCGGCTAGGTGGCGCAGTGAATAGAGTGCCGGCCCTGGAATCAGAAGGACCTGAGTTCGGAGCCGGCCTCCGACACTTAATCCACACAAACAAAAACCTAGCTGTGTAACCTTGGGCAAGTTACTTAACCCCAATTGCCCTAAAGGGGCGGCTAGGTGGCGCAGTGAGTAAGAGTGCCGGCCTCGAAGTTGGGATGACCCGAGATCAAATCCATCCTCAGAAAATGAGCACCCACACATAAATAATGACTAGTCGTGTAACCTTGAGCAAGTTACTTAACCCCAATTGCTTTAAAAAAAAAAAAAAAAGGGACAGGGTCAAAGTAGAGAATAGAACAAGTGGGGGACGGGATAGGATGGAGGGAAATATAGTCAGTCTTTCACAATATATCTTCTATGGAAATGTTTTGCATAGCTACACATGTACAGCCTCTATTTAATTGCTTATCTTCCCGGTAAGGGTGGGTGATGAGGGAGGAAGGGAGAGAATCTGGAATTCAAAGTTTTAAAATAAAATGTTTAAAATATATGTAATAATAATTATTTTTTACCTGCAACTGGGAAATACGATATACAGGCACAGGGGCATAGAGATCCATCGTGCCCTACTGGAAAGTCAGAGGGAGGATGGGGGAGGATATAGGAGAGAGCAAATTGGGGGAGGGGGTATACATTGGGATCGCTGTTTTGGGGTGGTGGGAGAGATGTGGAGAAAATTTGTAACTCAAAATCTTGTGGAAATGAATGATATAAACTAAAAATAAACATAACATTTAATTTAAAAAAAAACAAATCTTTCAGACACCAAGACCAGACATTTATCCTCTAGGTCACCTAGCCTTTCATTTGTTGATTAATACTAAAAGTTGCAGGTGAGTTGAGATCAGTGTATACTGCCTTAGGTCTACAAACCTCTTTAGTTCCCTTAAAAGTTCAGTTTTGTGTCTTAGTACATGACAGGGAATACTATTTTGCATGTAAAAGGAGAACCCTGGGCGATTTCTCAAAGGCTTCTAGAGTAGCAGGTCAAACTCAAATAGAAACAGATCCCTCTGGGATGTACATTGACTTAGAAAACCACAAATTAACATTTGTGTTGTAATGCATTTTTGTTTATTTTGTTAAACATTTCCCAATTACATTTCTGTCTGGTTCTTGCAGAACTATGAAATTTTGTAGGTGGTGGGAGGGCCCAAGTTGACACCTTTGTATAAAGGTGAGCCAACTCACTAATTGAGGTGAACTTAGAGCAAAGACAGGAGGGGCTTTGTAAGAGGAGCCCAGGCAGTAGATCTGGGGAGAGGAATCTGTTCATTTGCTCTCTTCCCGTAGAGAGCCTGTATTGCAAATGGCTGTTGTCATTGCTGCCTCCTCTACCTGAAGAGCCACAGATAAACTAGAAATAAAAAAAATTGGCCCCAGTGCTTTGGGGAAAACTGTCTTGTGCAACAAGATTTCTCAGGCTTTTCTCTGAGTCTGGCAAAGGCTAAAGGGGATGAAGAACAATAACTAACTTATCAGACTATGCATTGCTTCTTGGACTCCACCAAGGAAAACTTAGCTCTGAAAATCTGTATCCAGAAATATGCAATCTCTTGCTTCTTACTCACACCACCACCTACCAGCATTGTAATGGGAAAAATCAAATAAATAAAGGCAGCTGTGTCAACTGAATCACAGTATGGAACCAATGTCTGCAGTCCTTCCCGAATAAGGAGTCTGCCTTGTTTTCGACATGTCTGAATTCCCATAAGGCAAATGTTGGGGAAAGGGAAGAAACAAGGACCTTGAAAACCAAGTGGGCAAGGTCTACTTGAGCCCCCTCATTCCCTAGCTGCTCTGTTGGGCTACTCAGCAGGAGCCTGGGCAATTTCATGGGTTCTGCAGTCCAAGTGGCTTCCAAAGGAAGGTTTTTAAGGAAATAAAACCTCCCCCACGGAGTGACATTCTAGAATGTTATTGCTTTTCATCCATTAGCTCCTTTTTATTTACTAGCCACCCACATTGTTAAATTGGAGCCTCTGCAAGCTAGTTTTTTTAGTAATGAGTATGGTCTCTGATAATTTTCGTGCCTCTTAACAGGCTTGTGCCTTGTGAATGCTCTCCAACCCCAAGGCAAATGGCATGAAACTCCACACCCTGGCCAAATTGTTCTTTTCTTCCCTTCTTTTGAGGAAATTCTGACTGGGGTGTGTGTGTGTGTGTGTGTGTGTGTGTGTGTGTGTGTGTGTGTGTGTGCATGTGTATGTGTGTATGTGATGGGGGTGTGTGTGCCTGGGCTTTGTGTGGAGATTTGGAAAGTGTTGGGAGCAACTGATATAGACTGGAGGGAAAAGAGATAGTTCTGGTCTCAGGTGAATTACTCTAGACCTTCCTGTGCCTAGTTTAGCTCCAGAGTCAGTTGCAAAATCTATATCAATCCTTTGAAAGGTCTGAAGTTCTTGTTTGACCTTGGAAATGTAGTTGAAATTCTAGGTTTGTCCTGGACCTGTCATAGTCTCCTATGTGTAATATGGGGCCAGTCTGAGTCCTCAGGGGATGCTCTTCCCCAGTGACACACTTCCTAGAGTAAATGGATTAGCCACAAAGGGAGCCAGAATAGTATTTGACAGGGTATTTTCCTGAAGTTATTAGGTAGTAAAGGTATAGCTGCTTTTTGTGTTAGAAAGTATGCTAGCGCTTGCATTTTTGTTGAGCTGTCATAGCATTATTTGGCTTTCTCTCTTTTTTTTTAAACTTTTTTTTTACTTTTTCTTTTTAAAATTGGTATCTTTTTTAACACCTAGATTTCTCAATTTCTCTATCTTCTCTGGTCTCAGATAGTCATTTCTTTTTCTTTTCTTTTCTTTTTTTTTTTTTGAGGGCAATTGGAGTTAAGTAACTTGCCCAAGGTCGCACGGCTAGGATTTTGTGTGTGTTAAGTGTCTGAGGCTGTATCTGAACTCAGGTCCTTCTGACTCCAGGGCCAACGCTCTACTCACTGTGCCACTTAGCCCCCTAGATAGTTATTTCTTATAACAAAGTATAAAAAAGACGGGTGGGGGGGAGGACCAGTCTAGCAAAATAACCAATGTATCTAAAAAGTCTAGCATTAGATACTATGTTGTACACTCATAGACGTCCATTTCTGCAAAGAAGGGGAGAGCTATCTTCTTAGCTATTCTTTGGGATCAAGTTTGGTCATTATAACTTCATATCATTAAGGTTTGATTCTTTACTGTTGTTGTTCTCGCCATTTACATTACTCTAGTCATTTTACATATAGTTTTTCTAGGTCTGCTTAATTTGTTTTGCACCAATTCATATATCTCCCCATGCTTTTTGGTAGTCATTATATTCTTCATTTCTTATAATACAATTATATCACACTATATTATTCATTCAATTTTTAAACTCCCTGAGGATAAAGACTGGGTTTTACTGTCTTGTATCTTTCTTTCTTTCTTTCTTTCTTTCTTTCTTTCTTTCTTTCTTTCTTTCTTTCTTTCTTTCTTTCTTTCTTTCTAAAGCAATTGGGGTTAAGTAACTTGCTTACGCTTACATGGCTAGTCATTTTTATGTGTGGGTGCTCATTTTCTGAGGCCAGATCCATTCCCGGGTCCTCCCGACTCTAGGGCCAGCGCTCTTACTCACTGTGCCACCTAGCCGCCCCGTATCTTTCAAGGTTCCTAACAAAATATATTGGACATAGTTGGGACTTGATATATATTTGTTGAATGAACAGATGAATGAATGAATAACTATTCAGAGCATAATGAATTTCTTAACATAGTTGCCACCTATAAATCCAGTGAGTGATCCTATAACAAAGCACTTATGCCAGTGGTCTTTAGCTTTTGACTCCCTACTTGCACCCCTCAATTTTGGAATAGCCCTGTGTTCTTCCACGTAGCTTTGGAATGCAGGTTCAGCCAGAGACTGAGGAGGACCTAATATAACCTTTTTTTTCTTTTTAGAGGTCAATTGAGGTTACACGGCTAGGGTTTGTGTGTGTGTGTGTGTGTGTGTGTGTGTGTGTGTGTGTGTGTGTGTGTGTATGTATGTGTGTTAAGTGTCTGAAGCTGGATTTGAACTCAGGTCCTCCTGACTCCAGGGCTGATGCTCTATTCAGTGTGCCACCCTAAATCTAACCCTCCTAATTTAGTGTACCCCTTCTAATTTAACCTTTAACCAAAACAAAGAGGCTGCTCTTAGTCTGTGCTAGCCTCGAAGTTCTACCAGGCCCCCAATTAAGAAGATTAATCTGGGGATCCCTCTAGATATTCTAGCCTACCAGTGAAGAATTTTTTGAGCCTAGATGGAATTGTGGTCCCTAAGGATGTTATCAGAATACAGAAGGATGATGTAAGGAGTAGTAAGAGAATTTCTAACTTATCCATGGAGTTCCTAGACTGGGAGAGTATTATTCAGAGTGCCCCCATATTTATTCTAAGGTACCTACAGGACTTTGAAATATGACCTGATCCAAATTCCCAAACCCAGATGGTTTCTCAGGCTCCAAAATCAACCTAAGATCGAAAGATATAGGATCAATATATTCCCCACAGCCTGATGGCACCAAAACAATGCCTAATTTAGCTACAGAGTCTCCAGGGTCAGTCACCATTTCCTTGGGAACAACACTGCAAAGAAAAGCATTATATATCATTGAAGCACAAATATATTGAAAGCTTCATTTAATCAGCACTAGAGATCATTATGTAAGCTTGTCCTTAAAAGACCTGCTATGAAGCTCTTCCCCTCCATCATGCTTTGTTGCTAATTCATCCTTTGGAATATGATTGGTTTCCCCACTCTAACTCTGTATCTGCAAAATATCAGTCCCTTTTATTTTCCACTCAAAAACTCCTCTCCTCTCCCTTAACCCCTTATTCTTTTCCTTTCCCCAGTCATAATAAATAACTGAATACATATGAATTGTTCAGTTGTTTCAGGCTTGTCTGACTCTTCATGACTCCATTTGGGGTTTCCTAAGCAAAGATAATAGAGTAGTTTGCCACTTCCTTCTCCAGCTCATTTTACAGATGGAACCTGAGGCAAACAGGGTTAAATGACTTGCCCAGTGTTGTATAGCTAATAAGTATCAGAGGCCATATTTGAACTCAGGAAGATGCTGCATTTTTCTTTCTCTCTATATATCTATCTCTTGTCTCTCAGTGTCTCTGTCTGTTGCTCTGTCTATCTGTTTCTATACATACATATGTAAATACATATATATAGGTTGTTGTTTGTCCTTCATTCTCTAAGAGGACCAGGGCATCAGGAAAGTGATGCCTTGACTTGCAAGTGAATTGGATTTAAGTGAGGAAGGGCTGTGCAAAGTCACCAGCCTCACTTTCTCCTCTGGAGTCATCTGGGTCCAATGGCAAAATATAAATCAGGATGACTGGAGATGGTCCTGGACACACACACACACACACACACACACACACACACACACACACACACGACACTAAGTGGATTTTTTAAAAACCTGGAAAGACTTACATGAACTGACACAGAGTGAAATAAGCAGAGCCAGGAGAAAATTAAAACAGCAACATTGTATAATGATCAGCTGAATGACTTAGCTGTCCTCAGCAATATAATGATCCAAGACAATTCTAAAAGACTCATGATGGAAAATGCTATCCACATCCAAAGAAAGAACTGATGGAGTCTGAGTGGAATTGAGGCATATTATTTTTATTTTATTTTTTCAATGGTTTTTTATTCTGTTTTTTCTTATTTTCTTTTTTATTCTTATTCTGTTTTTTCTTTCACAACATGACTAATATAGAAATATGTTTTACATGATTACACATATATAACCTATATCAAATTGCTTATAGTCTTAGTGAGGGGAGAGGGGATAGAGGAAAAAGGGAGAGAGGGAAAGAAATTTGGAATTCAAAATTTTACAAAAAAGTGAATGCTAAAAATTGTCTGTATATGTAATTGGAGGAAAATAAAATACTATCATACATGGAATTCATGGGGTTGGTAGTTCTTGAAATTGACTGGCTTTGAGAATAAATACTCCATCTCTGATCTTGGGTACTGAGTTGCTTGTATATGAGGCAAACATAAGAGATACTTCAAGGACATGGAGAAGAACAGCTTGAGACAATGAAATATTGATGTTCCGAATAAAGTGAGGACCACAATGGCAGGCAGTACCAGGAGAAAACAGCCCTGAGGAAAGAGTGCCTTCATGTAAGACAGATTATAACCCTGATCCTCCAGGAAGTAAGATATAGGGGCCACAAACAGCTAGTTGAACTCACATAGACATAATAGGTAAAATTTGCTCACCTACTGGAGGTTTCTCTGCTGGAGTAGTTATCCAAAAGATATCTCTGTGACCAGCACGATAACAACATACACTGGGAATCATGCTATTAATATGGAGTGAATGAACACTAGACTAGAAAGAAGTCAAGAGACCTAAGTTTGAGTTCTAATTCTGACCCTTACTATCTATGTGGCACCTGCATATCAGAGTGGATAGAAAACTCAGCAAGAACTGAGTTCAAATCACACCTTTAATACTTACTATCTATGTGACCCTGGGCAAGTCACATTTTACCTCAGTTTTCTCAACTATAAAATAAGAATAATAATAGCACCCATCTCAAAGGGTTGCTTTAAGGATCAAATGAGATAATATTTGTAAAATGCTTAGCACAGTACCTCCTACATCCTGCTTAATAAAGGTCTATTCCCTCTCTCCTTACGTGTCCTTAGGCAAGCTGCTTAACCTCTTTAAATCTCCACATCTCCCTCTTGTAAAATAGTAGGAATTGAGAGCATTATCAGATCGTAGATCTAAAGCTGGAACAGACCTCAGAAGCCATTGTGTCCAATACCTTCATTTTACAGATGAGGAAACTGAGGCCAGGGACGTTAAGTAACTTGTTCAAGGTCATACAGATAGGAAACATCAGGGGTGGGATTTTAACCCAGGTCTCCTGACTTTGGGCATTGAGGTGGTGACATAGTGCATAGAGTGCCAGGCCTGGAGTCAGGATGACTCAGCTTCCTGAGTTCAAATCTGGCCTCAGACACTTACTAGCTGTATGACCCTGGGGAAGTCACTTAACCTTGTTTGCCTCAGTTTCCTCATCTGTAAAATGAATTAGAGAAGAAAATGGCAAATCTCTCCAGTATCTTTGCCAAGAAAACCTCAAATGGGGTCACGAAGAATCAGAAATTACTGAAAACAACAGAAGAGCAATACCACCACAGAGGGGCATAAGGGGAGTATTTGATAGTAAAGGAGATTGACTCAGGAGAAGAAGCACTTGTAAACTAGTAGATGTGAAACATTCTTCATTCCTATAACATTTTAAAACATTACAAAGTTATATAGAGCAGTAGTGTTAAATTTAAATAGAAACCAGTCCTTCTGGTCAGCATATTGATGCTGAAAACCACAAGTTAACATTATCTGTGTTGTATTGTATTTTTGTTTATTTTGTTAAACATTTCATTCAATATTTTCATCTGGTTCAAGCCCCATTCCAGAGTTTTGAGGTTGTATGGCAGCTATCTATTGGCCTCGAGGTTAACACCTTTTTAGGGGTGTCTGCCAGTTGTGTAATCTGGCTATATGATTACCTGATTCAAAGGTTTTCTTATACTTAGGTTCAATGTGGAAGAATGTTCTTTTTTCCCTCCACCTTTCCCCCCACTTAATAGCATTTTATTTTTTCCATTTACATGTAAAAATAGTTTTCAACATTCATTTTTATAAGGTTCTGAGTTCCAAATTTTTTTCTGCCTCCCTCCTTCCCCTTTTTCCTCCCCAAGAGAGCAAGTAATCTGATAGAAGCTACACATGCACAATCATATTAAATATATTTCCACATTAGTCATGTTGTGAAAGAAAAATCAGAACAAAAGGAAAAAAAACATGAGAAAGAAAATAGAAAAGAGAAAATAGCATGTTTTGTTCTGCATTCAGACTCCATGGTTCTTTCTCTCAATGTGGATAGCATTTTCCATCATGAGTCTTTTGCAATTGTCTTAGGTCTTTGCATTGCTGAGAAGAGCTAAGTCTATCATAGTTGGTCATTGCACAATGTTGTTGTTACTATGTACAATACTCTTCTGGTTCTGCTCACTTCACTTAGCATCAGTTCATGTAAGTCTTTCCAGGTTTTTCTGAAATCTGCCTGCTCTTCATTTCTTATAGCATAATTGTATTCCATTACATTTATATACCACAACTTAATTTATTTATTTCCCAGTTGATGGGCATCTGTAAAGCCAAGCATGAGCAGCTTTCCAGAGGACTGCTGCTGTGAACAGCTTTCGAGGTTCTAATTACATAGTATAGTGAGCTCTCTATTCAATAACAAATCAGAGCAAAACATTCATTGAAAATCAAAATACAGCATTCACAATGTTACAACTTATCACAGAAAATCAAAATACAGCATTTATTATGTCACAACTCAACAACTTATCACTAAAATGGCCACATAGTTGTCACCAAAGTGGTCACATAGTTTTAAACAAAGTACATTCATTTAGTCAATCACAAAATCCTTACTTCAATCACAAAGTACAAAAATCAAAGTTCTCCACCCCTAGGTCACAGCAAATCATAATCATCTCAGTTGGTATACATTATCCAAGTAAAGTCTTCTTTCAGCTTCATTCAAGGCTGGCTCTCAGCTTCCATGGTTCCTCTTCCATGGTCACAGCTCTAACTGTCACCTGGGTTCAAAGGGAGGCAGCTCCCAGCTCCTTGTCCAGCTCCTTGTCTAGTTCTTCATCCAGTTCCCATTCCATATTGAAGTTCACAGTGTCCAGACCACCTCAGGTCCTTCACACTTCCTGTTTCTGAGAAGACAAAGCTTGACAGAGCCACAGGAATATTCATGCACATTGCTAGCACCATCATCAATTCACTATCTGCCTGTGAAATCAACTCAGACCTACCAACAAGGTCTGAGAACTCAACCCAAATCATCAACATAGAAATCAACACAGACCCACAAACAAGGTCCAAGAGGGCAGCCCAAATCATCAGTAAAGTCCCCGGACCTCCAAAACCCTCTTCCAGGACTTCTGTAAACATACAACCAGGAAATCCTCTTTCAGGGGCAGCTAGGTTGTGCAGTGAATAGAGTACTGGCCCTGGAGTCAGGAGAACCTGAGTTCAAATTCGGCCTCAAACACTTAACCCAAAAACTAGCCATGTGACCTTGGGCAAGTCACTTAACCCCAATTGCCCTCCAAAAAGCAAAAAAAAAAATCCTCTTTCAGGGCTTCTAGTAAGTTCCCAGGGCTTCTATACAAAGTATCACAAATAAACAACACAGACAGAGCAGACAGAGTTCTGGGATACCACAAGTTTTCTCCTTCTTGACTCTGCTATCACAGGAGTCCTCTTCTCAGTTCTGCTTTCTCTATCCTGTAAATTCTCCTCATATATGGTCATTAGCTCCTCCCCTTCCTGTTGCAGGAATTCATGGGTTCTAGGGTTCACAAGTCATGGGGTTCACATGTTTTGTTTTGTAACAGACTTGATACAAGGCTCAAAAGAAACTTGAACTGAAACAAGGTGTTAATTCAATAGCTGAAACAAGGTGTGAACTACTTCTGTGTTTGCTATTACAGAGTCCTCTCAATTTCCAATTCTTTGCCACCACAGAAAGAGCTATTATAAATATTTTTGTACATGTGGGTCCTTTTCTCTTTTTCATGATCACTTTGGGATACAGACCTGGTAGTGGTATTGCTAGATCAAAGGGTATGCACAGTTTTATAGCCCTTTGTGCATAGTGTGGAAGAACATTCTTAACCTTAAGTCATACCCAGTCTGATAAGAACCCCACTACTGTCCAGCAGAAATTGACAGGGTAACAGACACTAAGCCACAGAATTGTGGTGGGGAAAGAGATCTTTCAGGAGCTTATGGTAGCCTTGCTGTCAGCAGGAAATTCAGTGATCTAAGAGAGAAGAAGAAAATCCAGAGATAGGGAGCAGACAGGGAGCTGAAACTAAAATGTCAGCCAAGTTGAAATAAAATGGTCTCTCAAGAGAAGCACCTTCTAATAATAATAATTATATGTTAACAAGTTAACAATGTTAACAATAATAATTAGCATTTAAATAGCGATTTAAGGTTTGCAAAGCACCTTACAAATACTATCTTATTTTGTTCCCAAAATCCTGGGAAGATGCAGAAACTGAGGCAGACAAAGGTTAAGCAACTTGTCTGGGGTCACATAGCTATAAAGTGGTTGAGGCAGAATTTAAATTCAAATCTTCTTGACCCCAGGTCTAATCCTCTATTCACTGTGTTTCCTAATTTAGACAAAACAGTTGATAGAAGGGATGGAAAACCAGGAGCTGGGAGCTAGGAAACAGACAGGAGCAGGTGATATCCAATGTCATAATGCAGACCGGTTATCTTGTGAAAAAGAATCCCTGTCTTATGAGAGTGAACTGGAGATTGCAGTTGATTGACGAGCCTTAAAGGAGACACTTAAATGAGCTACAAAAATACTCATGTTTTTAGATTTGTAAGGTAATTTTTTTTCTTCTTTAAAAATTTTTTTTTAGTACTTTTCTTATAACAGGCCCCAAAGCTAGGTAGCACAAGTATTATGTTCACCATTTTATAGTGACTCCCTATTATCTCTAGGATCAAATGTAAACTCCTCTGTTTGGCATTTAAAACCCTTACAACCTGGCTCCAACACATACTCTGTGGAGTTCAGTTTCCTCCATACAAAGATTACAAACACATAGATTAAGAGATAGAATCCAATTGTATACAGCTTTCTCCATCCATCTTACAAAGGTGCCCTCATCAGAAATTAATTCAGTTCAACTCAACAAGTGCCAGCTTTGCACAAAGCATTATCTTGGTGCTAGGGACACAAAGATAAATTTTTTTTTTTAAACAAATGCTTTATTAACTTCTGTTTTACATCATTCATTTCCGCCAGATTTTGAGTTACAATCATTTTCCCCCCATTATTCCCCTACCCAACCTCCCAGAATAGTAGTCCCACAAGATATCACTTCCTCCAATCTGCTCTCTCCCATACCTTCTCCCATACCCCCATCGACTTTTCCATTAGAGGAAGGTGAATCTCTGTGTCCCAATGCCTACACATCTTATCTCCCTATTACAAGCGAAAGAGTATTACTAATAATATTTATATATATTTGAAACATTTAATGTTACAACCTCAAATTTCAGATCCATTTCCTTCCTCCCTTGTCACCCATTCCTTCTTGGGAGATAAGCAATTCAGTATATGTTGTACATGTCTAGCTATGCAAAACATTATCATAGTAGATATATTGTACAAGGCTGCTTATAATTCCCTCCCACTCATCCCACCCCCCACCTGGTCCATTCCCTACATAATCCTGTCCCTCTTCTATAGTGGGTACTTCCAACCTCCCCTCCCCCCAAGGATGCCCTCCCATCCATCATCCCTCCTCTCATCCCCCTTCCCCCTATCCTGCTGCAGGTTGAGATATCCCATTTAGTATGTATGTCATTTTCTCCCTGAACCAAATTCAATGGGAATGTGGTTTTGTCTTTTTAGCCTTCCTTATTCTCCCCCTCCTTTGCAACCACTTCCCCTTGCTTCTTCTACATGGGATAGTTTACCCTATCCTGTCTCTCCCCATCTCCTCTTGCCACTTTCCTCTCTCACCTCATAATTTCCTCCCTTGAGTATTCTCCCTTCCCAACAAATTCAACCTATGCCCTCTATCCATATATAACTGTAACCATATACACACACATTCACATATGTATTCATATGACCACACCCCCTTCTTCCATTATTTTCATAGTGAGAAAGATATCATCAGTCACAGTTATTGCTTTTCCATATAGGAATGTAAATAGTTCAACTTTGATGAGTTCCTTTTGATTTCTTTTCCCTGATTACCTTTTCAGGCATCTCTTCCTTCTTGTGTCTGGATGTCAAATTTTCTATTCAACTCTGGTTTTTTCCTCAAGAATGCTTGAAAGTCCTCTATTCCACTGAATGACCATATTTTCCCCTGAAACAAAATACTCAGTTTTGCTGGGTAGGTGACCCTTGGGTTCATTCCCAGTTCTTTTGCCCTCTGGAATATCATATTCCATGCCCTTCGATCCCTCAGTGTAGAAGCTGCCAGGTCCTGGGCTATTCTGATTGTGTTTCCACAATATTGAAATTGTTTCTTCCTGGCTGCTTGTAGTATTTTCTCCTTGATCTGGGGATTCTGGAACCTGGCTATAATATTCCTGGGAGTTTTCTTTTTGGGATCTTTTTCAGGAGGTGATCGGTGGATTCTTTCAACCTCTATTTTGCCCTCTGGATCTAAAACATCAGGGCAGTTTTCCTTGAGAATTTCTTGAAGGGTAATTTCTAGGTTCTTTCTTTGATCATGGCTTTCAGGTAGTCCAATAATTTTTAAATTGTCTCTCCTGGATCTATTTTCCAGGTCAGTGGTTTTTCCCATGAGATATTTCACATTGCCTTCTAATCTTTCGTTTGTTTGGATCTGCTTAACAGCATCTTGATTTCTCATAAAGTCATCAGCTTCCATTTGCTCCAGTCTAACTCTGAAGGAATGAATCTCCTCAGTGAACTTTTGAGATTCTTTTTCCATCTGGCAAATTCGACTTTTTAAGGCATTCTTCTCCTCATTGCCCTTTTGGGCCTCCTTTGCCATTTGAGCTAGTCTATTTTTTAAGGTGTTGTTTTCCTCAGTCAGGCTGTTGACCCTCATTTCATACTTTTCCTGCATCCTTCTCATTTCTCTTTCTAATTTTTCCTCCACTTCTCTTATTTGATTTTTAAAGTCCTTCTTAAGGTCCTCTATGGCCTGCAACCCGCTCATGTTTTCCCCTGGGGCTTTTGGAGCAGGACTTCTGACCTCACAGTCCTTTTCCCACTCTATGCCCCCAAAATAGGAGTCTAGGGTTGCATTTTTCTGTTTCCTTTGCCTTGGCATGTTGCCACTTAATTGCTTGACTTTTGGGCTTGTTGCCACACTATGGCTTTAAGGCCAGCTAGAGGAATTTTCGTCCGGAACGTGTGGGGGGCAACTTCCGTTTCTGGCAAGCTGTAAACCCACCCACAACTTCCACCCTAGATCACAATCCAGATCCAGGGTGGTTAAAGCAAGAGCGATTACCCCCCAAGACTGATCGCTGGATCTCCCCACGATTTGTAGGCTAGGAGCCAGACCTGCCTCTAAAAACTACAAAATGGCGTGTCTCCTCAGCGGCTTCTAGCCCCCAGGGGAGGGAGCTGACGCATTCCCCAAATACAGGCCCCAAAGTCCATAGGACACCAACCTCTTACTTTGTCCTAGGCATGTCTATGTTGATAATTCTGGAATCGCCACAGCTCCTGGTGTTCTGGGGTTCCTCCAGCTGGCTGCTGGCCCTGCCGCCCTGGAGCTAAAACCTTGGCTCACACGGACCTGGGCTCGGCTCGGCTAGGCTCTTGCACTCTGCGCGCTGCCAGCTCCCAGACCGCTGCGCTGGTCCTTCCTGCAGGGCTGCTGGGCTGTCCTCAGTGGGAGGTTAGCTTCTCTGTGTCGTTCTGTGGGTGCTGGGGCTCCAGAAGTTGTTCACAGTCCTTTTTTACATAGTTTGTGGGGAATCTGGGGGCAGAGAGGCTTGGAATTGCTGTTTCTACTCCGCCATCTTGGCTCCGCCCCGACAAAGATAAATTTTTAAAAGCAACAACAAACAGTCCTTACCCTTACTGAGCTTACATTTTTAGGTGGCCCAGTAGACAGAGAGCTGGGCCTGGAGTCAAGAAGACTTGACTTCAAATATAGTCTCAGACACTTACTAGCTGTGTAACCTTGGGAAAGTCAGTTAACTTTTGCTTGCCTCAGTTTCTCAATTGTAAAATGGGATAATCATAGCACCTGCTTCCCAAGGTTGTTGTGAGGATCAAATGAAATAATATTTGTAAAGCATTTAGCACAGTGCCTGGCAAATAGTAGATATTATGTAAGTGCTAGCTATTACTATTATCAACATTATCCTGCCTTGAATCTAATCCATTTGTGGTACAACATCCTTTTTCCTGGTTTGATCAGAAGTAAATAGTTTGTTTTTATTTTCAATTTACTTCCATTCCTGCTCTATACTAATGTCTTCTCCCCAACATTCCAGTCGTGGTATTTCTTTTATTCAAGCCAGTTTCCTAGATTCATTTTTTTAATTAGTCCCCTGCAGCATGCATGTCTTTTCTAGTCTCCAGTTTTGACTGAGCTATAACCTTTATTGTTTCTCTTTCATTTTCCCCATGAGCCCCCAGTTTCTCCTTAGATCTATTGTTCTCTCTGGTTGTAGAGTCATTTGGTTTTTTCTGTAGGAGACAAAGAAACTGTTTCCCAAGTAACAAGTTATAAGCCTTTCACATATGTATAAAAGGCATCAGGATAAATTATACTAGAGAAATCCTACATTAAGGTACTTGAGACCAGAAGTTGAACAGTTATATCTCTCCAAATCTGTATAATTTTTTTATATTTCCAGACCTGCAATTTCATTTAGGTAGGAAACTTCCAGTGTGGACTCTTCCTCCACAAGTGCTGGTCATTTGAAGATCAATTGGGTAATATTAAATATTTATTAGGAGCCTTCTGTGTGTTAGGCACTGTGCTAAGCAAATTGTCGCAAATTTATATGAATTCCCCTGAAGGAATTAATCCACTCAGCTTTGGAATTCCCTTGTTTTTGAATCAGCTCTCTTGTTTGGTGAGTGAATGAATGCAAACTCATCTATATTCTAGCTATATTCTAGCACCTGGAAAAACCACTCATTGAGAGGTCTCACATGTATTCAATTAAGATTTAGTGCCTTGTGGAAATTAACCTTGGGTGTCTGACTGGTGACTAAGACAGACATGTTATGGTACTGAATCCTGTTCATATTTAAAATAAAACTGTTAATCATTATAGTTCATAACCCAGTTTTCTCTAGACCATACTTCCTAATATAGTATATGTAATACCATTCCAGTTTATAAGTCTGTATCCCACATTGTGGCAGATAATACAAAGCCCATTTTAATTGTCATAGGACGGGAGAGAATGAGACCTTTAGAGACAGCAGGCCACTCTACCACCAATGGCAGACAGATGATTCTAGAGTTCTATTGCTAGGGAACAACTATAAGGTCCAAGGACAATGGGTTCCAGAGGGCATGAGTGGGAATTTTTAACACTTGTTGTTTTTCTCCTGTTCTCCACCCTTTAATTCCCCAAACAAGCTATCTTAACCAAAGGGAAAATGGTGTAACTGTTAGGCTTGGGGCACCCTCTCCCTCTCACACATAGTTTTTTAGGAAAGTCACCCCAGGTTTGAGGCTCTGTTGGGTCAGTGGCCATCCAAAACTCTAACCTGTGGGATATTTTTATATTAGTTTACACTACTTTTTATCTTCCAATCAGGATATTCTCTATATTCCAAAGAGGTTGCAAAGATGAAATTGATGGACCTTGGCAACAGATTGGATGGGTGTGTGTGTGTGTGTGTGTGTGTGTGTGTGTGTGTGTGAAAGAAAGAGAGAGAGAGAGAGAGAGAGAGAGAGAGAGAGAGAGAGAGGAGGTAGTTGGAGATGGGAGATTGGAGGTCAGTAGAAAGTCTGAGGCAGGATATGAGAATCATTAGCATAGGAGCCTATGTTGCTAGGGCACATATGTGTCCAGAGTAACCCACACCTCTGATGCTGCCAGTGTCCTCTACTGATGTCACCATGTTGCTTTTTGCTATACATTGCATTTTCATACTCAAGTAGGCTTCAGTTCTTCTGTGCCATTTTCTGGCTCTTTACTCCCAACTACTAGGGTGTGGTGGCTAGAAAGTCTTTCCATGACTAGGGCAGACTGGGTTCTTTAAGTGAATAGCCATAGCAGCCATGAGTTACCATACTTAGCTAAGGTGGCAGCTAGAGTGTCCCTAAGTCTAGCTTTTGTTTGATACTAATTCAAAGTTCTTTGCCCCAGACAACTATTTGACTTATGATTAAAAATTCCTTGAAATTAACACTAACCTCTATTGAATATACTGCCTGGAAATACCTCATTCAGGAACTCTGGCAAAAATCCCTCAAAAGAACTAGATTGAAGTTAGGGTTGCCTAACTCATTGCCAAGATCTTCCTTGGATTGGCATGGGAATTAATCTGAACAAGAAAAAAACTTAGAGGGAAAAGTCAAAGGTCTTGCCCCTACCCTTCTGGCATGGTGTAACAGCAACCACACTGGCATACCCAGGATGGCTGCTAGCACAGGATCTTAGATCTGCTTTACTAGGAAAGATAGGTATTCAAGGGGCCAACAATCTTTTTAAATCACATTCATTAGTTCAAAGGAAAAGTCAGCACCCTGAACTTCAGAGAAAATCCAAACAAATAGAGAAAATCTAAGCAGAGAAATAAAGACCAACAGACAGGGCTTCTAACTGACTGAGAAATCAGCACAGATCAATAGACAGATCTGACTGTCTGACCAAGGCAATACATACATAGTCACCAGAGAGAGAAGCACCAACATCTGGGTTTTTCAAACGCTCCCTCCCTCCCCCTTCTCCTCCCCCTGCACTCTTTAATGGCTACCGAGAATCTCATCTGGTCAAATCACAAGAACACTCTTCCAATGAGTGAGCCCCAAAGCAAAATGCTAACCTCAGAGTATATATACACTTCTTTAGGGTCAGAGGGCATCACAACCCTCATGACTCAGTGCCTAATTAGAAATTAACAAAAGGTGTGAAAGCTGTCCTACAAGCAAGCCTCCCCTAAGCTAGCTTTCCTTAATGGGCTCCATGTGAGGTCTATTAATAGATGAGGTAGATCTTAAATCCCATTACACATGGATTCTCAGCTTTATTATGTTTGTGTGCCACTAATAAAAGTAAAGAAACTACAGAAAACAACAACCTAATTTTGGATAGCACAAAAGCTTTCTTTCCCTTTGTTGTGGTTACTGTTTATCATAATCTGCTACCTTCAATAAAACCTCTTCAGTCTTTTAGGTTATCTTAATCCTAAAAGTAATTTTTGAGTATTTACCCTATAATGCAAGTTATTTGAGGGTTATGTGATACATGGAAGGTCCCATGGACCCAGTGCCACTCTTAGACTTCCTTAATTTCAAAGTAGGATCCCTTTTTAGAAGTTATAGGGATATTGGTAAAGAAAACTAGGTACCAGCAGAGTGCCATCTTTGTTACCTATGTGCCACCAGGCACCACCTATGTGCCACTGGTCTCCCCTTGCCTGCCTTCCCTTGCTTCTTCTTTCCCCCATTGTGCCTTGGGTCAGATTTTGACTTGAATCTTCTTGACTCCAAACCTGGTGCTCTTACCACTAGGCCATGTAGATGCTTCTCTGGCTTTCCTTGTTAATGGATCTGAATGATTCCTTGTTGGCTCCTATAATCCTCTCTGCTTCATTTACCTACTTTTATTGGCATCTCATTTCCAAAGGTGCATTGGGGTTGGTTTCCTTATGATATATTTTGAAGAAGTGAAACAGAATAAATAATGCCTCTATATTTCAGGTCCTTTGTGAAGCATTTCTTCAAAAGCTTAGGGGGCAAAGTGGGCCTGTGGAAAGATTTGAACCCTAGATCTGCTACCAATTTTCTATGCAACTTTGGTTAAGTCTCATTGTTCTACCAATCAACCAGCAAGTTTATCAGTTGGCTGCTATGTGCCAGGCATTCTGCTTGGAGATACAAGTATAAAGAATGAAACAATCCCTATTCACAATGAGTGTTTTTGTGATTCAAGCTAATTTATTTCACATAAAACAAGTGGTCTTTTAATTTGCTCTTCACTCAGTGTCCTCAAGTATACCACATCACGATAACACTAACATTGTTAAAAAAGAAGCATCCATGGTTTCCCCTGATGTGACATACAACTACATACTGTAGTCAACAGGTACTAATCTGTTCTTGAGAACTGATTATTAAATTTTCAATGTGAGCATTTACACTTTGGAAATTGGCAAATGCTACATATAAGGAAAGGTAGCTAGGTGGCATAGTAGATAAAGCACTGAGTCTGGAAGATTCATTTTTGTCACTTAATCCTGTTTGCCTTAGTTTTATCAGCTGTAAAATGAGCTAGAGAAGGAAATGGCAAACCATTCCAGTATTTTTGTCAAGAAAAGCCCAAATGGGGGTAGGTAGGTGGCACAGGAGGACCTGAGTTCAAATCTAGTCTCAAGACACTTGACACACTAGCTGTGACCTTGAGCAAGTCATTTAACCCCAATTGCCTCATTTCCCCCCTCAAAAAAAAACCCAATGGAATCATGGAGGAGAGTCAGACAAAACTGAAAAATGACTGAACATATCAGAACTTGATTTATTGTTATGATGATTCTCTAGACATTAGAAAATGATGGAGAAAATGTTAATAATGTGGTTTAAAGTTTAAAGTGTGTCATGCCTACTTTTCCCCCCCAGAAAGCCAGTTGTTAAACATTCAGAAAGAAGTACATCCCAGACACACCTGGCCATCACTGCAGATCTCAACGCTTCTATTAGTTGATATTCTTCCTGGAATCCTAGGTTCAAAAAGATTTAACACTTGTTGGTGTTAAAGTCTTGGAGAACCCAAGGCTTCCTTGATGCTACAGTGAGATATTGGAGGACTCCAGTACAGGAATATTGAGAACATTAAAAGATCCCTTACCCCAGTATAATTTTTTTAAGCTTTTCTATGTGTCTCCAACATATAGAGTTTCCCTTAAAATAAGATGACTTTATTATTTCCATTTTAGAGATGATAGAATAGAGAGGCTCAAGAAGGCTGAGAATTATCCAAGTTCACAGGGTCAACTGACAACAGAGTTAGAACTAGAATCTGCATTTTGAGAGTGAATAACCAAGGATTCCACCTCCCCATCCCCCACCTATCTGTGCAATACTTCCATGAAAAAAAGGTAGTTTCAGCCTAACTCTAATGGGCAGCTGGATGGCTCAGTAGATAGAACACCAGGCCTAGAATAAGGAAGACCTGAGTTCAAATCTGGCCTTAGACACTTAGTAGCTGAATGACCCTGGACAAATCGCTTGACCCTGTTGGCCTCAGTTTCCTCATCTGTAAAATGATCTGGAGGAGGAAATGGAAAACCAACCCAGTATCTTTGCCAAGAAAACTCCAAATGGAGTCACAAGGAGTCACACACAGCTGAAAACAACTGAACAACTTCTTTGTGGAACAGGAAGGAGAGGGAGGGGGAATTGCTTGGGTGGAATTCCCCATTTGTCAAATTTAATGTTTAGATATTACAAGTATCTCAGTGAAGGGAGCCAAAACATCTGATCCAGGAATCAGGCTGGTCCTAGATAGGTTTGCTCTGGGTTTTCCCCATGGCCAGTGCAAAGTAACCGATCTTGGTTTTTTCCCTTGAGAAGCAGCTGTTATGAGAGCCTTTCTGATATCCTGTGATCCAGGGAGGTATCCTCTTCTGGGATTATTGCCAGAAGATGTTCGCTGCTTTTTATACATTTTTAGATACTATACATGGGACCTGGTTATCTCCGAGGCCTAGTAGCTGACATCATTACTTTACTGAACAAAGGGTATTAAGAAAACCAACTGACCTATAATTACCCTCTTTGTTTAACTTCTCTATAAAAACCTTGCTCATGGTATCAATAAATGGATTGCTTGACATTCATGCCTGGACCAGGTTTACACTTCACACTTTCTTGGGCTAGTGTGTCAGTTTAGAGCTGGTTTAAGAAACCACTCAAGTTATCTCTACATCTCAGCATTTGAAAGAATGGAGTTAATTGAGAATTCATATTTTTACCTATTGACTATGCATTTCCTTCCCCCTTCCCTGACCTCTGCCTCCCCTCTCCTATTAGCTTACAGAAGTTTCTTGAGAGCAGTCATTGACTCTTAGAGTAAAACACACAAGTTCCTTAAGGAAAGGGACAGTGAATTTTTTCTTTGTATCCTCTGTGTCTAGCACAGTGCCTTGCCTGTAGTAAAGGCTTAATAAATTAGTGTTAAATGGAATGAAATAGAATTGAATTTATAGCTTAAATGCTTAGCATGGTGTCTTGAATATAGTTGAAGAAAAATAAACATTTGTTGCATTGAGTTGAATTTAGGACTATTTGACTTAGATGGTAGAGAAATTGAGTCAGTTTAAGGAAGCATTTTCCAAATTCTATTCTTCAGAACCCCACTATTCCATGTGATATGATTAAGCTAGGTGGCACAGTACATAGAACACCAGACTTAGAATCAGGAAGACTCATGTTCCCCGAGTTCAAATCCAGCCTCAGACACTTCCTAGCTGTGTGACCCTGGGCAAGTCACTTAACTTGTTTGCCTCAATTCCTCATCTGTAAAATGAGCTGGAGAAGGAAATGGCAAACCACACCAGTATCTTTGCCAAGAAAACCCTAAAATGGGGTCACAGAGAGTCAGATATGACTGAAATGACTGAAAAACAACAAGAAAATTTCAAAGTTCATAATAGTCTCCCCTTTAAAATATTAAATATGAAATTATACTTTGAGTATCTCTAATTTCATCACTCAATACTCCCTACATCGACATAGATCACAAATCCTAGGTAACTTAATAGATAATAGATAACCTTCAAGAAATCCTGTGGCTAAAAAAGGTATCACCTTACAGCCAACCTTATAATGAGATGCTCTGGACGTAAATAGATTTGTCCTCAGCTTCCCCAGGCCCATTATTAAATATACTAGGTGGTGTAGTGGATGGAGAAGGCCTGAGTTCAAATCCAGCCTCAGATACTTTTTGGTGAGTCACTTAACCTCTGTTTGCATCAGTTTCCTTTATTGCAAAATGAGGATCACAACAGCAAAATTGGAACAATAATAATAACATCTACTTCCCAGAATTGATGTGAAGATCAAATGGGATAATATTTTCAAAATGTGTTGCACAGCACCAGTCGCATAGTATTCATTTAACACAACTTGTTTCTTTCCTATATATACAGCAATTTTTTCACATGAAGATAGATTTAATTTCCTTCATTTAGCTCCAAAATTTCTCTGACCCTCATTTATTCTGCGAGTATTTCTTTTTTTTTTTTTTTAAGCAATTGGGGTTAAGTAACTTGCTCAAGGTTACACGGCTAGTCATTATTTGTATGTGGGTGATCATTTTCTGAGGCGGAATTCGATCTCGGATCATCCCAGCTCCGAGGCCGGCACTCTTACTCACAGCGCCACCTAGCCGCCCCTTTTAGGGCAATTGGGGTTAAGTAACTTGCCCAAGGTCACACGGCTAGGTTTTTTTTTGTGTGAATTAAGTGTCTGAGGCCGGATCCGAACTCAGGTCCTTCTGACTCCCGGGCCGAAGCTCTCCTCACTGCGCCACCTAGCCACCCCGATTCTGCGAGTATTTCATATCCTGAGGTTATTCAGATCAGAATTTATGAGTTCCATCAATATATGTCGAGCCCCAGAGCATTTAGTGAATTTTTAGATGAAAGTAAGAAACACTGGTTTAAGGGATGCCTGGAAAGATAATTAAATTAGTTTGCTCATTTCAGGATATTGTATAAATTGGACTATTAAGATTCATTCATTCAGCTAATATTTATTAATTACTTCAACTAGGTGGCACAATAGATAGTGGACCTAGGCCTGGAGTAATGAAGACCTAAGCGCAAATTCAGCCTCAGACACTTAGTAGCTATGAAACCCTGGACAAATTGCTGAATTTCTGTCTGCCTCAGTTTTCACAACTACAAAATGGGGATAATAATAGCATCTACTTCCAGGGTTGTTCTGAGGGCAAGATGAATTTAATATTTATAACGTGATTAGCTCACTTGTTGGCACATAGTAGGCACTATACGAATATTTATTTCTTTTCCCTCCCTTCTTCCCTACCCTGTGTGCAAATGTACTATGCTTGGTGTTGGGAGAGGTACATGAGTAAAATAGACACAACCTCTATTCTGGGAGTGTTAAAGTTTATAGAGGTGATAACTTGTGTACAGAGATAAAATTATACAAATTAGAATATGTAAGTGGAGAGCACTTACATTGGACAACTAGGTAGGGTAGGGGATAGACCACCAGGCCTGGAGTTAGGAAGATCTGAGTTCAAATCCAGCTTTAGACACTTAGTAGCTGTGTGACCCTAGGCAAGTGACTTAACCCGTTTGCCTCAATTCCTCATTTGTAAAATGGGGACACACTGGAGATAGAAGTGGCAAACCTTTCCCGTATTTTTGCCAAGAAAACCTCTTCCATAGAGTCCACATAGAGTCAGATGTGACTGAATGACTGAAGAACAAGTACATAAAAGGAGTATAAAGTGTTCTATCGACTTCAATCAAGGGAGGAGACTTTTAGCTGAAAAGTTTGAGAAAGCACTCTGGAGACAGCAGCATCCAGACTGGGTCTAACTTTAACAAGTGTATTTTGTTTGGGAAGAAAAGAGATTCAAGGAATATGGTACATTTTCAGAGGATAGCGAGTGTTCCAGCTTGGCTATAATGTGAAGTACATGAGGGAGAGGAGTATTAGATAATGGTGGAAAGACTGGTTAGAGCCAGATTGTGGAGGTCTATTTCAGGTTAAAGTGGTTATTTCAGGAAAAAATGGAGTCTATTTGGTAGATTATATGGAGCTATTGAAGATCTTTGAGCAATTCTCCTTCTTCCTACTGTCATGGGGGAGTGGCCAATGAGGGTCCAGTACCGGCAGGATGCTGGAGACCCATGTAGATGCTGGATGAGCCTGCTTCTGGAAGAAGGGAGTAGGTGAAATGGAGAAGTCCAGCTCTCCGAAGATGCACTGGCATTTCTGTGAATATTTCCTGTCTGCTTGCTGCATCATGAAGAACAGCTCTTCAATTGGCTGCTGAACTGGAGCTGAACATGCTTACAAAAGGTCTTCTTACCCTAGCAGTTCTAGTGAAGAGGGAGAAATCCCATATGGCTCCAGGGAAGAAGGCACATGCTACCTAAGTTGACTCTGTTTCTGTGGTATCCATTCTTACTTGCTTTCAAATGAAGGAAATTTGGACATAGAATGACCTTGTAAGATTCCGAAGGTCAGAGGGGGACACCAGACACCAGAGTGACAGGAGTCTGTGAACAGTGAAAAGACTATAGTAGCTGCCACAGCCAAGCCTCAGAAGGTGTCAGCCGGTGTAGCCTTCAGATTCAAACTGCCGTTTCCAGTATCATTGTCTCAGCAGATTAAACAGTAGGTTGTGCCATAAGAGAGTGACTTGTTCTATCAACTATGCTACATCTGGAAGTGAACTTGGTAGGGCAATAATTCTGAGCAGGCACTTTAAGTTTGAGGTTACTCTCTCTCTGCAGGGACTGGGGTGTCAGTAAAGGGTAGAGTACCTCTAATTCAGGGGGACATTTTTGTACTTTGGCACTTTCTACATTTTTCCCAGAATATATCCTTTTATAAAAGGTAACATACATAAACTGTAGATATAGTTTATGTGCAAATTATATAGTTTATATACATATACATAGTATATAGTTTATATATAAACTAAAGGTATACACCAACATCTCACACCCTATACCAAGATAAGGTCAAAATGGGTACCTTATTTAGACATAAAGGGTAACACTGTAAGCAAATTAGAAGAGCAAGGAATGGTCTGTCAGAACTATGGAGAAGAGAAGAATTTGTGATCAAACAAGAGATAGCATTATGAAATGTAAAATAGATAATTTTGATTAAATTAAATTAAAAAGCTTTTGCATAAACAAAACGAATGCAATCAAGATTAGAAGGAAAGCAGAAAGCTGGGAAACAATCTTTACAGCAGTGTCTCTGATAAAGGCCTTATTTCTCAAATATAGAGAGAACTAAGTTATATATATGAATATAAGCCATTCTCCAATTGATAAATGGTCAAAGGAAATTAACTGGAAGTTTTCAGATGAAGAAATCAAAGCTGCTTATTGGTGTATGAAGAAGTGCTCTAAATCATTTTTGATTAGAGAAATGCAAATTAAAATAACTCTGAGGTACCACATCACACCGATTAGATTGGCTAATATGACAAAACAGGAAAATGGTAAATGCTGAAGATGTGGGAAAATTGGGGCACTAATGTACTGTTGGTGGGGTTATAAACTGATCCAATCATTCTGAAGGGCGATTTGGAACTATGCCCAAAGGTCAACCAAACTGTGCATACTTTTTGATCCAGCAATAATACTTCTAGGACTATATGCCAAAGAGATCATAAAAAAGGGAAAAGGACTTACATGTGCAAAAATATTTACAGAAGTTCTTTTTGTGGTGGCAGAATATTGGAAATTGGAATACTAGTATGCAATAAGAAATGATGAACAGGCAGATTTCAGAAAAACCTAGAAAGACTTGAAGAAATGAGTTAAAGTGAAATGAGCAGAACCAGGAAAACACTGTACACAGTAACAGCAATATTGTGTGATGATCAACTATGAATGACAGCTCTTCTCGGCAACACAATGATCCAAGACAAGTATTAAAGACTCATAATGGAAAATGCTATCCACATTCTGATATGGAACTGATGGACTCTGAATAAAGATCGAAACATATTTTTTTCACTTTATTTTTTATGTTCTTTTCCTATTGATCTGTTTCTTCTTTCACAACTGTGAATAATATGGAAATATGTTTTACACAATTGCACATATATAACCTGTATCAAAATACCTAGAAAGAAGGGAGGGGAGGGAAGGAGGGAGAAAGATTTGGAACTCAAAATCTTGTAAAAATGAATGCTAAAAATTGTAAACACATAATTGGGGAAAATAAAATACTATTAAAAAGATAACATATTAATAGGCAGAAGATATTGGGGGCAGTAATCAATTATTACTGATTGATATTGGGGAAACAGACCAGAATGTTGGCTTAAGCTAATAGTATGGGGAACATATCCCATCCCTCAGGGGCACACTTAGAGCTCTAAAGAGGTGATGTAGCCTTGTTCTGAGTTAGAGTTGAGCGAAGACTCTCAAGAGCCTATGTCTTTGTTATAGCATATATTCAACCAATTGCCAAGACTTGACAATTCTATCTCCATTGTATCTTTTACTTGTGTTTCCTTCTTTTTGCTTTAGAGCCATCTGGTATTGGCTATAGATAGAGAGCTGGACCTGGAGTCAGGAAGACTGGAGTTCAAATTCCACCTCTGAACTTTACTAGCTGTGTAACTCTGGGCAAGTCACTTAACCCTGTTGGCCTCAGTTTCTTCATCTGTAAAATGATCTGGAAAAAGGAAATGGCAAACTGCTCCAGTATCTTTGCCAAGGAAACCTTAAGTAGGGTCATGAAGAGTCAGATATGACTGAGATGACTGAACAACTTTCCCTCATATACTCCATATCATAGACAAACTGGAATAGTCATTATTAATAGCAAGGTTGTTGTGAAGATCAAATGAGGTATTTGTAAAAAATGCTTAGCACAATACCTGGCACCTGGTGTGTACTTATTCCATTATGTCTAGACTCTCAGTCTAACCATGTCACTCTCCTGCTTAGGAAACATCAGTGGCTCCCTGGGTTTCTTTTAGATACAATGAAAACTCCTCTGTTTGGAATTCAAAGCCCTTCACAGTCTGGCTCTAGCCTATCTTTCCAGAATGACTTTACATCATTTTCTCTCCCAGCCTTGAATTCTACATAGCTTATTTACTATTCCTCAGATGTGACATTACATCTCCCCCTTCCAGACCTTTGCACAAGCTGTCCCTCATGTGCACTCACTTGTCACCTTTTGCGTCTTAGAACCTCTAGCTGCCTTTAAAGGTCAGTGTAATATGGGAAGCCTTTTTTTTTTATCTCCTCAATTGTTAACACTCTCCAGTCCCCCCTCCATTCTGAACTGACTCAATTTATTTTGTATATTTTTATATTGACTTATCTATGTAAATATCATTTCCCCAGATAGGATGTAGACTTCTTAAGGGCAGAGTAATTTGATTTTATCTTTGTATTCCTAACACCTACCAGAGTGGCTAGCCTAAAGAAGGTATAAAATATATAAATATTTGCTGACTTGCTTTGAATTGAATCGAGGACATGACTAGGCATGTGCATTTAGAAAGATTAATCTGGCAGAATTCTTCCTCTCCTGGCTTTGCTCCTGACTCTCTGGACTTTTTTCTTCACAATTTTCCTATAGTCGCCTCACCTTGGAAAATCCCTGTGCCCCTCTGGCCCCTTCCTCTGCTTGGTCACTTCCTTTCAGACCTCTGTTTTTAGGAAAGAGCCCTGATTAGCCATACTTACTCCACTCCTCTTACAACAACAACAACAACAACAACACAACAGCAATAACAACAGATCTCCCCAACCCTCCTCAGCTTTTCAACTTCCTTTTACGAGTTGTCTTCCCTCTTTAGAATGGATGTTCTTTCTAACATCTTTTTGTTTCCTTTTATGTGGCACACAGTAATTGCTTAATAAAGGCTTGTTAAGTGGAGCAGGAATTGAAAAGTAGGTGAGGTTAAAGGCCCTCTAGGAAGTTATTGCAATCATCCGGGGGAGAGGCAATACTGGGTTTCTTAAAGTTTTTTAGATAAAAAGGAAAGAGAGTCAAAGTGAAAATGGTGAGTCACAAAGATAGACTATTCATAACTTACTACAGCAGGTGTCAGGGTTCTGCTCTCCAGCTTTGAATGTCTTCTGTCAATATCTGGCAGCTTTTGACAGGATGTGTCATTGGTGGAGTTGGAGTCAGCTGAGACTGATAGTTGCAGGTGCAGATGGTATTTTTTTGCCCATCACAGATTTTCCAAGAAAAATCTGGCTAGCCTATGAAGCCATTTTATACTGGTTATCTTGAGTCACTGATGATTTCAAATGATTTGCCCACTCTATTTATTTTGGAGAAGGTGTATTATTCTTATATCTTAAAAGAATTAGACTTTTGTTCTGTGGTCACTTTCTATGATGATAATTAACATTAATTATCCTAAAAATTACCTTGAGTATATTTGCCAATTTCTGTTAGTTCAGGAGGAGAAGAACTCTCAGTATATAACTCAGGATACTACAGAAGGCCACCTAATCTGACCCTACATGGCTGAAATTAGGTTCCTAGCTCCAAGAAGTCATTGTGATAAAGTTAAAAAGAAATGCTTTTGTTGTTATTCAGTGGTACTGGACTCTTCATGATCCTATTTGGTGTTTTCTTGGCAAAGATATTGTGGTTTGTCATTTCCTTCTTCAGCTCATTTTACAGATGTGGAACTGAGGCAAACAGGGTCATGTGACTTGCCCAGGATCACACAGCTAGTAAGTATCTGAGGCTAGATTTGAATTTAGGAAGATGAGCCTTCCTAACTCCAAGCTGGGCACTCTATCCACTGAGCCACCTTGTTATCCAGACTTGCTAACTATGATTGTCCCCAAGGCTCTGTCCTGGGCCCTCTTCTCTCCTTCCTCTATATTATTTCACTTGGTGACCTTATCAGTTCGTCTGATCCATATGTAGATGATTCTTGGCTTTATTTATTCATTTATAACCTCTCTTTTTCCTGACCTACAGACCTACAGT
Source organism: Gymnobelideus leadbeateri (assembly GCA_011680675.1). Classification (NCBI taxonomy): domain Eukaryota; kingdom Metazoa; phylum Chordata; class Mammalia; order Diprotodontia; family Petauridae; genus Gymnobelideus; species Gymnobelideus leadbeateri. The sequence goes on from WOXC01012314.1 coordinate 232,178, forward strand.
CTGCCTATTAGACATGTCAAAATGGATGTCCCACAAACATCTTAAACTCAATGTGTCCAAAAGTAAATTCATTTTTCTTCCCAAACTCTCCCCTCTTGACTTTCTTATCACTGTTGAGGGCACTACTATCCTTCTAGTTAACCAAGCTTGTAACCTAGGCATAACATTCAACTCCTCACTTCCTGACCACCATACACAATCTGTTGCTCCATTTCTAGTGTAAGCCTCTTTCTTTTTCTGATCCTGCTACTACACTGGTTCAGGCCCTCATTACCTCACACCTGGTTCCACTGCAACAGCCTGATGGTTGATTTCCCTCTCTCAGTTTTCTCCTCACACCTGTCTACCCTCCACTCATCTGTCACACTGATTTTCATAAGGCACATGTCTGACCATGTCACCCCACTCCACCTCCCCATTTAGTAATACCAGTGGCTCCCTATTACCATCAGGATCAAATATAAAATCCTCTGGTTTTGCATTCAAAGTCCTTCATATCCTGTTTCACTGAAAGCAAACCAGGTCATCTTTTGCCTCAATTCTTACCTAGCAATTCTTACCTAGCCTTTAATTACTGAATGGGTTGCCTCAGACAAACTGAGACCTGGGAAGGCCAAAGCCTCCCATCATATCTGGTGCCCTCACCAGTTGCCCTGACCTTTCCTATGTCTTGCCATGGGACTCAGATAACTCTGGAGGAGAGAATGAGGCTGATGATGCATAGCTCAGCCTCATTTAAATCCAATTCACTTGCAAATTAAGACATCACCCTCCTGAAGTCATTGGTTCTCTTCAGGAACAAAAAGACAAGCAGTAACAACATCCAGGTCCATTCCTGCCTTTCCAATATTCTTACACTTTAATCCCCTCCACATACTCATCAAGCCACACTCACCTTCTTGCTGTTCCTCACACAATACAAACCATCCTCCAAACCTATGCCTCTTCACTGGCTGTCCCACATGCTATAATTCTCTCCTTCCTTATCTTTGCCTCCTGACTTCTGTGGCTTCCTTTAAAATCTCAATTTCTGCTCTCCCTTAATGCTAGTGCCTTCCCTCTGTGATTATCTCCAGTTTACCCTTATAGTTCTTTGCATATTGAATTCCTTGAGAATAGGGACTGTTTTTGCCTTTCCTTGTATTCCTCAGGGCTTAGAACAGTGCTTGGCACATAGTAGGAACTTAATAAATGCATGTTGCATCCTTACATGAAGAATAGTATAGGGAATATAAAAGGAGAATAACATAGCTCCTCACTTTGAGATTTTAAACCTACCTCTTCCCTGTTTATAGGCATAATCTGGAAGCCACTGAATAACAAATACCAACTGAGTTCCCAAGTACTAAGGTCATCAGGGAATCCCTTCACTAATACAGAGACAAGCCATTTCACATCTGCTACTTCTTTGGAACCTCACAGGAGCCTGAGGAGGAAGGCTTAGGGCCCATGTTGTGCTGGTAAATGTTTAACAACCAATTCTCTGGGGAGGGGAAGCACTTTTAAATTTGTTCTACATTAAACTTATCTCCATCACTTTAAAAAATCTAGACAATCAACAAAACAATAAATCAGATTCTGATTTGTAACATTTGCTGATTTCCTGGATGTAAATGCTCCCAATGAAAATTTAACAAATGTCTCTCCTGAGCCAGGTTGAGCAGGAATCAGCACATCCCTGGTATGGTCATGGCTATGCTCTTTTCTAAAGTAATGAAATTGAGGTCCAGGTGAGTGAAAGACGTGAAAACTTCTCAGACTATACTCTAAAATCTAGTAAGGCTTTTCGTGGGAAACAGGCCCAAGTTCCCCTTCACCAGAGGTCACATGATTTATAAGGACTCAAAACTCAGAGCAGTAGGGAGTCACCCCTCTCCTCAGTGACACCTCAGCATAAAATATGCCAAATAAGGACAGAAGTGCTTTCTCAAATGTACATTGGGTGATCTACTGTTTCCTTGTTCTGGTACTGGAGGTAGCTTGCTGCACTTAGATTGTGCACCTGACTTCTAGCCAATGGCAGAAAAGGGTCAGAAGGGGGGTGGGGGAGAATTCTGCATTAGGGCTTTATAACTTCACCATTTCCTTTTGTAAATGGCTTCTCCTCCCTGACCATTTGTCAGGAGGGTGGTCCTTTCTTGAGATGGTAATAAAACATTCTTTTCTCCTTCCTGCCTTGAGAAGTCTCTGAGTATTATTTGGGTAAAGATCTTTGTTGCACACAGTTTGGGTATGCACACACCGGGAAGTTAACTGTCTTGATAAAGTTCTCAGTGCCAAATCTAAATCTTAAAATCAGAATATGCTTTTTTCTAACTGAACCACTTTTGCCTCTTCCCTCCAATTTAGTAATTTAGGTGGAGTGGGAGAAGAAGGAAAGCAGAGAACCTCAATCTGAGAAAGGGAATTTCTTTAGGACCATAAAGCAGGGGATAAGAAGGTCTGGATCCCATGAACTAATAGAGCTTATGTGCTTAAATTCACAAGGGTCCTAGTAGGGAAGGAAAGAAATACTTATTTCTACATGATAGTTCATTAAACTGCAAACTTAGTTATTTGGAAAAAGGATTCCAAACCTGTAAAATGGGGTAAAACTATACCTTGACTGGGAAAAAAACCCAAACAAACCCCCAAATGGTTACTACTACTTGTTTATCCCTAGCATGATTCCTTCCTCCACCCCATAAGGCTTTACCTAGAACTCTTTGTGCTTATCCCACTCTCCATTTTATCACAGTGTAACAAAAGAACACAAAATTACTTTTAGGTAGATTAGGAGACTAGCTCTCTCCTCTCCAATTAAGAAGTTTTTAGCTTTGGACCCATTTGCAAGGACTTGTTTCAGTCCTAGGGGAGCTTATCCACTGAAGGGGAGGTTCCTCCATCAGGCTTTTTTCCCCTCCCATTCTCTGTTTCTTTATGATCCCAACCCAGAGCCCTAGGGGAAAATCACTTAAAATTTAGATTTTATTCTTGAAAAGGGGGAAGAGTAGAATGGTATTCAACATCCAATTTAAATCAGGTATGAGATAGTTATTTATTTACTTCATACAAAAGACTCACAAATGTACATTGACAAAGACTTAAATAAGCAGCAATAACTTGTGCTACTGCTATACTCTCCTGGAAAGTTGATACTTAAAATAACAAAATAAAACAATCTTGTGGGACTTCTGAATGGACATATCATATTCATGTCGCCCTCAAAGTCCTTCTCTTCTAATAAGCCAAGTCAGACAGTTGGGTTCCTCTTTCCTATGGTCATCATCATCATCATCATCTTCTTCTTCTTTTTAAAATAATATCTTATTTTATTTATAGCAGCTCTTTTTGTGGTGGCAAAGAATTGGAAATTGAGAGGATGCCCATCTCCCATCACCTAGAGGTGAATGGCTGAACAAGTGGAATCAGGACTGTAATGGAATACTATTGTTCTATAAGAAATGATGAACAGGAGAACTTCAGAAATATCTGGAAAGACTTACATAAGTGATGCTGAGTAAAGTGAACAGAACCAGGAGAAGATTGTACATAGCAATAGCAACATTGTGCAATGATCAACTATTGTTGCTTTAGCTCTTCTCAGCAATAAAATGATGATCTAAGACAATTCCAAAAGACTCATGATGTAAAACACTATCCACATCCTGAGAGAGAACTGATGGAGTCTGAATGCAGATCGAAGCATACTATTTTCACTTTCTTTTTTTCCCTATGTTTTTTCCCCTTTTATTCTGTTTATTCTTTCAGAATGTGACTAATGTGGAAATATGTTCTACATGATTACACATGTATAATCTATATCGGATTGCTTGCCATCTTAAGGAGGGAGGAGAGGAGGGAAAAAATGTTGAAACTCAAAATCTAAAAAAAAAGATTGAATGTTAAAAAAATAATATTTCATTTTCCCCAATTATATGGTAAAACAATTTTTAAACATTTGTTTGTTTTTTTAAAAGTTTTGAATTCCAAATTCTATTCCTCTCCCACTCCCGTCTCCCTGGAGGTAATCCAATATAGGTTACACATGTGCAATCATGTAAAATATTTCCATGCTAGTAATTTTGTACAAGAAGACTCAAATAAAAAGAATGAAAGAAGAAAAGAAAAAGAAAATGAAGGATACTATGCTTCAATCTGATTCAGACATCAGTTTTTTTCTCTAGAGGCAGATAACATGCTTTATCATGAGTTCTTTGGGATTGTCTTGGATCTTTGAAATATGGAGAATAGCTAAGTCATTCACAGTTCTTCATTGTAAAATATTTATTTCTGTTACTATGTGCAACATTCTCCTGGTTCACCTCATTTCACTTTGCATCAGTTCATTTAAGTTTTTCCAGGTTTTTCTGAAATCATCCTGATTATAATTTCTTATAGCATAACACTCCATCACAATCATATATCACAGCTTGTTTATCCATTCTCCAAATGATGGGTATTCCAATCCTTAGCTGTCACAAAAGAGCTGCTAGAAATATTTTTTTTGGTACAAATAGGTCCTCTTCTCTCTCTCTCTCTCTCTCTCTCTCTCTCTCTCTCTCTCTCTCTCTCTCTCTCCCAAATGCTTTATTAACTTCTGGTTTACATCATTCATTTCTGCCAGATTTTGAGTCACAATTTTTCCCCCATTTTCCCCCTACCCATCACCCCAGAATAGCAGTCCTACAGGATATCCCCTCATCTAATCTGCTCTCTCCCATATCTTCTCCCATACCCCCTTCGAGTTTTCCATTAGGGCAAGGTGAATCTCTGTGCCCCAATGCCTGCATATCTTATCTCCCAATTACATGCAAAATAGTATTAATAATAGTATTTATATATATTTGAAACATTTAATTTTAAAACTTCGAATTTCAGATCCATTCCCTTCCTCCCTTGTCACCCACTCCCAGTGGGAAGATAAGCAGTTCAGTATATGTTGTACATGTATAGCTATGCAAAACATTACTATAGTAGATATATTGTAAAAGACTGACTATATTTCCCTCCCACCCATCCCACCTCCTACCTGGTCCATTCCCTACTTTGATCCTGTCCCCCTTCAAAAATGGGTACCTCCAACCTCCCCTCCCCTCCATCATTCCCCCCTCCTCATCCCCCTCCCCCCTACTCTCTTGCAGGGTGAGATATCCCATTTAGTATGTATGTCATTCTCTCCCTGAGCCAAATTCAATGAGGATATGGTTTTGCCTTTTTGCCTTCCTGTTCTTCCCCTCCCCTGAGACTACTTCCCCTTGCCTCTTCTACATGAGATAGTTTAAACCCCCCGCCATCTCTCCCCATCTCCTCTTGCCACATTCCTCTCTCATCTCTTAACTTTACCCCTTAAGTATCATCCCTTCCCAACAAATTCAACCTGTGCCCTCTATCCACGTATACCTGTAAACATATATACACACAGTCACATATGTATTCATATGCCCATAGACCCTTCTTCAACTATTTTCATACTGAGAAAGGTTTCATCAGTCACAGTTATTGTTTTTTCCATGTAGGAATGTAAATAGTTCAACTTTAATAAGTTCCTTTTGATTTCTTTTCCATGTTTACCTTCTCAAGCATCTCTTGCTTCTTGTGTCTGAATGTCAAATTTTCTATTCAACTCTGGTTTTTTCCTTAAGAATGCTCGAAAGTTCTCTATTCCACTGAATGACCATATTTTCCCCTGAAGCAAAATATTCAGTTTTGCTGGGTAGTTGATTCTTAGTTTTAATCCCAGCTTCTTTGCCCTCTGGAATATCATATTCCATGCCCTTCAATCCTTCAGTGTAGAAGCTGCCAGGTCCTGTGCTCTTCTGATTGTATTTCCACAATGAAATTATTTCTTCCTGGCTGCTTGTAGTATTTTCTCCTTGATCTGGGAATTCTGGAACCTGACTATAATATTCCTAGGAGTTGTCTTTTTGGAATCTTTTTCAGGAGGTGATCTCTGGATTCTTTCAACCTCTATTTTGCCCTCTGGGTCTAAAGCATCAGGGCAATTTTCCTTGAGAATTTCTTGGAGGATGATTTCTAGGTTCTTTCTTTGATCATAGCTTTCAGGTAGTCCAATAATTTTAAAATTATCTCTCCTGGATCTATTTTCCAGGTCAGTGGTTTTTCCCATGAGATATTTCACATTGCCTTCTATTCTTTCATTTGTTTCAATTTGTTTAATACCATCTTGATTTCTCAGAAAGTCACCTTCTTAAGGTCCTCTATGGCCTGTAACCTGCTCGTATTTTCATTTGGGGCTTTTGGTGCAGGATTTCTGACCTCCCAGTCCTCCTCCTGTTCCATGCTTCCATCCTCTTTGCCCCCAAAATAGGAGTCTGATGCTGAATTTTTCTGTTTATTTTGTTTCCTTTGCCCAGGCATGTTGCCACTTAATTCCTTGACTCATGGGAAAAACCACTGACCTGGAAAATAGACCCAATTTTCTGCTTTCCGTCTAATTTTGGTTGCATTGGTTTCATTTGTGCAAAAACTTTTTAAATTTGTATAATCAAAATTATCCATTTTACATTTTTTAATACTTTCATATCTTGTTTGGTCCTAAATTCTTCTTCTTCTCTCCAGAGATTTGACAGATAAATATATTCATGATCTTCTATTTTGCTTATGACATCACCCTTTATGCTTAAATCATGTACCCATTTTCATATTATCTTGGTATAGGGAATGAGATATTGGTCTATACCTAGTTTCTGTCATACTGTTTTCCAGTTTTCCCAGAAGTTTTTGTCAAATAATGAGTTTGTATTCTAAAAGCTTGGATCTTTGGGTTTAATACATACTAGATTACTATGGTCATTTACTATAATATATTATATATCTAATCTATTCCACTGATCTACTACTCTATTTCTTATCCAGTACCAGATCATTTTGATAATTATCACTTTAAAATATAATTTTTGATATCGTATGGCTATACCTGGTGGTCAGTTTCTAGCAATTATTGTAGTGATTGGAGGGGACACTTACTGTAGTATAATGAACTAGAAGTTTCTGACCACTCAGATTTACAAGGTTGCCTCCAAAGCTGAAAACATCCATTTTGGGATTACCACTTGGTCACCTATGCTCAGAAAAGAAATACAAAGCAGAAGAGGTAGCTAGGGCTTTGAGATTCAGTTTTAAGCTCACACAGAAGAGTTACTGACTACTATGTTCAACGAGTTTAACATTTCTGCCAGGGTGAGGGATGGTGTTCTTCTCCCTCCCCTCAGGGGATGCCCGGGAGAGGTTCAAAAAGTGCTGACATGCTTAGTAAACAGAAAGAGAGAGAAAAGTCTGATGGGCTGAGTCCCTTCCTTGAAAGTATACTGAATAGTTCCTGGTTTAGTGATCAATCTTCTCTATACAGCCTTGGTTTAGTGGAAAGAGCATTGACTCTGGAGTGAGAGAATCTGGGTTCAAATCCTACTTGCCCTGTAAAGAAATATACAATTATGCTAATGGAAATACTAAAATATTCATTCCTACTGAACCAGAGTTTCCACAGCTAGACATGTTAGTATATGAGACCAGATGGTTTCATATACACCAAAGTAATATAGCAGCAGTTTTTCTAGTTATAAGAATGAGAAAACAAAGTGAAAGTTCACCAATTGGGGAATGGCTAAACAAATTGTGGTACTGAATGTGATGAATGAATAAATTAAAAACATCTACTGAGTGGTTACTATGTGCAAAGCACTGACTTAAGTGTTAAGGATACAAACAGAAAAGTATGGTAGCCACTGTTCTCAAAGGGCTTATATTCTAATAGAGGGAGATATGGGAAGTTGCTGCTACAATGGAATATTATTATGATGAAAGGAATGATGAATATGAAGAATCAGACAATATATGTGAACTGATACAAACTGAAGTAATCATAACCAGGAAAACAACATATATGGTTACTGCAATGATGTAAATGAAAACAACTAAAAATATTAAAACTTGCTGCTATGCAATTATAATGACCAAATCTGGTCCTCCAAAAGAGGTAGGAAAATATACTTTTCAGAGGTAGGGGACTATGGTTGTAAAACACTGCACATTCTCTAAGACCTGTTCAACATGTTGGTTGATTTTGCTGAATTCCTTTTTCCCCCTTTTTTCCTTCTTTCTTTTTTATTCTTTGTTACAGGGGATTTTTTAAGGGGGTAAAGGAGGGAATGGGATATATTTAGAAATGAAAGCAATGTAAAAACAAAATATAGCTATAAAAATTTAAAAACAAAAAGCCAGGGTCCGAAGAACATGCCTTTTCTTTTCTTACCTTATTTCCTAATCTATTTCTCCTATGGTGTTAGGCAGTGTGTTCTTATTTGTTTGCCAACCCAGTGTCCACCAGTTGTGGGGACTGAGGAAAGAGAGAGGCAATATTATTCCCTTTCCCCAACCTATTCCTATGAAGGGATGCTGAAAGCTAATTTATAGTAGCCCATCATCTATCTTCTTATTGTAACAATCTTCTGGGGAAATGCTGTATAGGGAATTCATTTGTTAATTTCTATATTTAGAGCCCTGCCTCTGACATGTACTAACTGTGTGACCTTATGCAAGTCACTTAACCTCAGTGAGGAATTTAAGTTTCTTTCTTTTTTTTGCTTTTTGGAGGGCAATTGGGGCTAAGTAACTTGCCCAAGGTCACACGGATAGGTTTTTTTTTTTTTTTTGTATGTGTGTTAAGTGTCTAAGGCCGGATCCGAACTCAAGTCCTTCTGACTCCAGGGCCAGCGCTCTACTCACTGCGCCACGTAGCTGCCCCTGGAACTTTAAGTTTCAAAGAAGGTGCCAATCTGTTTTGGTAGAATGAGGTTCCTCAAAATGTAGTTACTTATATCAATAAATTATAGGTCCACTTGAACAGTCTCTAATACTTATTTCCACATTAGTTTGTTGCTGTTGTATTTTCTTTTAACAGCAATTTCATATGATTCAGATTTAGTTTCTGCAATCATCAGGCCTACAAAAATTCAGTCCTTTTAAATTTGAATTCACTCTATTGTCTTCTTTCCCAATCCTTTAGCTAATAATACCCTTTCCCCCCTGAACTATCTTACCAGGCTAAGAGGATTGGGCAATAGCAGATAGCTAAAACTCTTTCTAGTTTCCTCCAAGACACATATTCTGAATGAAAAGCAAACTAAGTGGGGAAAAGGGGGAGAGGTCAAGTATTCCACATTTCAGTTTGGCCTACTTCCTGCTTTCCTTAAAGCTGAACATGATTTCTTTCAGGTCAGGCCCTGTGTTTATTTTCATGGCTGCTTCATATCATCTTCTGGTGACTGAGATTCTCAAAGTTAAGTATTGCAACTACTAATCTGTTAAAAAGAGTATATAGGTTGGCTTACACTCCATGAAGTTTGGCAGCTGGTATTAAACAAACAGGTTTATCCAAAAGTCTAAAAGATTGACTCTAGAATTCCCAATGACCCTAGAATACCAGAATTCTCTGCCTCTTTCTATGTTATCCCCCAAATCCTGTGGAAAAAGAGACCACTTAGATTCCAAAGCCCTCAATGACTTTCATGTCTCATTATAGAGGGGCTCTACTTTGTTAGGCCTGTGCTCACTGGGGTTCCAGGCATTTTGTCAATGCAGAGGTGCAGATTCTAAGGCAAAGACTTAAAGAATCGTGGTGACTCTATAATCATCTGGCTGGGAATGCTGTTGATAGCCAGAAAAGGGCAGATTTTGAATAAAAGTCAAATTGACTTTAGTGAATGCCTGATCAGACCAACAGGAAAAAGTCCAAAGGGATCAATGTTAGGAGCAGGATTATTGACAGGCAAGATTTGTCTTAGACCTTGATCTTTTATGCCTTCCACACTAATCATGGCCATCCCCATCATCTGCCTCCTTTGCCCCTATAATAGGGCTGCTAAGTGTTGCTGGAGAACTCCATGGAAACCTTTTGATTTGATCTACCACAAATTCCTGCAGTCTGACTTCAAACAGGCATTCATCTGCTGCTTAGAAATCCCCTTCTGATTCCCTGAAGTTCTCCCCAATGGAGTCTATTCCAAAACTGTTACTTTCCTTAAGCACCTAATTCCATTCCTCTTCTTTCTGTCCCTCTTTCTCCTAAGAATCAATTAACTTTAGAAATAGCCCAGTGGTTAGGTCAAACTTGGAATGGGTTATCATGACAATGATTGATTGGGTCAGAGCTATTTTAGATTAGAGCCAACCCCTTCGACTTGGCCATACAAAAGGCAGCAGACAGAGCCAGATCATCGGTGAAAGTGTCCTTCAGTTTTTAGCTTTTCTGCTTCTAGATAACTGTCTTGACATGATTCTTATCCTTCCCAGCAGTTTCAGAGCAAGAGGTGTCCCTCTTGTTTTCAAGGTTAATATAGGCTAATAATATACTTGATGCAGTGGATAAAATGCTGACCCTGGATTCAGGAAAACCTGAGTTCAAATTCTGTCTCAGATACTTATTAAGTATTCTGGGGCAAGTCACTTAGCTTCAATTTCACCATTTGTAATAATTATACCTACCTCCTAGGATTGTTGTGAGGACCAAATGTGATAATATTTGTAAACCTTAAAGCACTATATAAATATATAAATACTAGCTATTATTATTACCTTGGAATATATCTCCTCCAAAATCTTTTGAAATTTGACTTCTTCAATCATGTCCTCACCTAAGTATATCCAACCTACATAGCTCTCTCTCTCTCTCTCTCCCCTCTCATGTACATATAAACACACACATATAAATGTATATATAAATACTCACATACACACATCTTTTTTCTTTTTGAGGGCAATTGGGTTAAGTGACTTGCCCAAGGTCACATGGCTAGTATTAAGTGTCTGATCAAATTTGAACTCAGGTTCTCCTGACTCCAGGTCAGATGCTCTATTTACTGAGCTCACCTAGCCACCCCTCCCCCTCCACACATTTAAAAACACTTTACTGGACTCCGTTGTTCCTTCTACTTATGGTTCTAGTTCTCTCTCTTTATTTCTTAAGTTCTTAAATGAGCTGCTTATCAAACCAATCAATCAAGTTTTGATAAGCTCCTACTAAGTGTCAGACAATGTATTTAGCCTAGATGATAGAACCATTAAGAATAAACTAATCAGGGGTGGCTAGATGGCCCAGTGAGTAAGAGGGCAGCTGGAGTTGGGAGGACCCAGATCTTGGGAGGACCCAGATTGGTTCTGGGGCCTCAGATACTTAACACCCACACCAAAAAAACCAAAAAAAAAAAAACCCCAAAAAACAAACTGGCCTGTAACCTTGGGCAAGTTACTTAACCCCAGTTGCTTAAAAAAAAAAAAAAGAATAAACTAATCCCTACCCAAAAAAGGAACTTATATTCTAATAGGGAAAACAAGTATGTATAAAATATATATATATATATATATATATATATACTGCATAAATATAAAGTTAATAAATACACACACTACTTCAGTTTCCTCAGTCACTAACTCCTGTTTAAGGGATCTGATTTTGTACCTACCTACTACTGCGCTGAAACTTCTCTCGAAGGCCACCCATAACATCTTATTTGCATATCCAATAACCTCTTTTCGGTTCTCAGACTTCTTGACCTCTCATCAGCATTTGACACAGCTGACTACATTCTCATTCAAACTCTCTTCTCCCCTGGTCTCCATCACACCACAATAGTGTGGTGGCTTGTTGGCTGGTTTCTCTCCCTATCCCTAAATTGTGGCTATGATTATGAAACTGGAAAGAAGGGGAGAGCATTGGCAGTCGAGACCCAGTTTTACTGGAGGTTTTCTTCATTCATTTCTAATGAAGCATACCTTAAATCTATGGGTTGTGTTCCTCCCCTGCCTTGTCTCCCCTCCCCCCCAATCCTTGCCTGATTGCTTCAGAGTTCTCAGATTCACTTCTGGAGTCTTTTGTTATAGGTTAGGGGCACCCTTTGACAAAACTTGGATTTTCAAAAAAGTACTTTTCTACCAACTAAGGGAAAAGTGATAAATTCAAACAAACCTAGTCCTGATATAAACATCAGAGTTGATGACAAGGCCTTTCTACCCCACTACCTTGAAATACCACAGATTAATTCATAGGCAACGTCTAGACCCATTCAACATATAGTAAAAGCCATGCTCATACATAGGTAAGATCATCAGATTGTACTCTTAACTTTTCATTTGATATAAACTCCATAAAGTAGAGAAGGAGACTGTGTGGACTTGAGGGTCATTACATAAGCTAAAAAAATTAGCTAATTGTTATAACAGGGTGAAGCTGACTAAATCTCCAGAGACAAAAGGAGATAAAGAGACACACGTACCCATTGCTAAAAAGCAGCCCCCAGTATTAAGCCTCTTGCAGCCCAGTGGCTGCAAGAGGCTTTCTCACAAGGAACTTTTGCTCTAGATTTATTTAATTTGGATTTAGTATTAGGGAGCAGGAGGCAGGCGCTTCTCTATATTCTCTGACTCATTAAGCTCCTCCCCCACCTTGAGTTACTACACCAGAAGTGACCCATTTCCCACATTTTGCTCATTACAATTGCTATCTAAATCCTACCCATCTTCTAATGCACAGCTGTAGGCTTTAGAGAAGCAGAGATACCTTTGGAACTACAGGTTGTAGATATGCAGCTTCCTCAGTCAGGAAAGGATGGAGGAAAAAGGGCTAGGGGAAGGAATCCTTATTTTGGAACATATTCCAGGGAGTTTCCATCTTTCCTAACAAAATTACTGAAATTAATCCTGACATTTAAGTGGTACTTTATGCTTTTAGGGTTTTTTTCCCAAACATCATCTCCTTGGAATTTCCAATTTCTTTTGGTTAACAAAGGTATGACTGTACTGTTGTCTGGTACTATTACTTAACTCTTGGCCAATTATTTACTTTTACGTGGGCATGTCTTGTTTGCCCAGCTAGATTAAACTCCTTGAGGGCAGGGACAGTACATTATAATTCTTTTGGAACAATAACGATAGCATGAGAAGTAGGAGAGCAGGCATGGTATAGTGCCACTATTCTGTAGTGGATAGTCAACCTTAAAACCAGTCCTACTTCTAAAACTTATTGTCTATGGGTCCCTGAGTCATTTAGTCTCAGTGCATCTGAGGTTTAAATTACAATGTCAATTTATACTGAGAGGGAGTTTCTAAACCAATGAAATCATGGGGTAAGTCTCTATTGAACAATGCTTTGCACTTTATAGTGCCTTATGGTTTAAAACCAGTTTTGCTCAGTGTCACATACAATCACAGATTTAGAGCTGGAAGTCAAGTCAACAAGCATTTATTAATGGAAGGGAACTTAAGACATCATCCAGTCCAACTGTCTCATTTTATGTGAGGAATTGATAACAGAGAGGGTAAGTAAATTCTGGGATTCCAAGGCAGCTGCTGTCAGTTCTGGCGCTTTCTTCACTCTTCCAACATGTCTTTCTCCATGGTAGCCTCTTAATAAATATTCATTTAAAGAAAGAATTTTTTTCTGGTTTTGGTGTCACAGTAGTTATTCTCTCCATACTTTCACTCAGTCAGCTCTGGGATCAACAGAGCCCTTTGCAAGAAGCCTGGCCAGGGGTGGGGATGGTGGGATAACACACTACTATCTTGCTCTTTTGGGGATAAAATTCTTCCTTTCTGCCTGCCTACCCTCTTTCTTCTTTCTCTCTCTCTCTTCTCTCCTTCCTTCCTTCCTTCTTTCCTTCCTTCCTTCCCTTCCGGGAAGCGGTCCCTTTAAACACCTGGAGAACGGCCTCGAGTGCGCTCGAAAGGACACGCCCCCATACCTAAGATATTCCCTCTTCCCGCCCCCAGCGGAGGAGGGGCGGGACAACACTTTCCTTTCGTCATTTCCGGCTCTCTGTCACTCGGGAGCTTACAGCAGAGTGTGCGGCCGCAGGAACGGAGCGTGAGTCGTCGAGGCCGGCGCCTCCTCCCCTTCCCTTCTCTCCGCCGATCGCGCCGCTCCGGGGCCCCATCCAAGGCCCAGGGACCTCGGCGCCGCCCGAGCCCGTGCTTGTTGTGGGCCGAGCGCCCGTTTCGGGCCCCGGGGTGGGAAATGGCGGAGTCCCTGACCTTCTGGCGGTTCCCACCCTCGGGAGGCGGACCCCGCGACCCGCTCTCGCGGGCCGGCCTAGGAGTCGGTGTCGGCGGTGGCTGCAGCTGTGGGAGCCTCCGGGGACGGGCCCTGCTGTCGAATCCTCTGCTCTTAGAAACCTGGGCCCCGGAGGGTGGCGGCGGTGGGGGCGCGGGCCGGGGCTGCTCTGCGCCGGGGCAGGAACCCCGAGGCAGCGTGGGCCGCCGGGCCTCTCTCGCACTGCTCTTGGTTCGCGCAGCGGGCTCGGGCTGGGCTGGACCGGGCGTGGAGGGGGATGTCTGAGAAATTGGGGCGGCGGGGGCGGGGGGAGCTGATCTTGGCCTTGGGCGGGGGGCAGGGAAAGGAAACGTATTGAAAGAAGAGAAGGAGAAAATGGCGCTTGGAGCAAGTCCCTCCCCTTACCACACACTGAGTCTCCTCGGCTCCTCTCCAGCCATCCCACCCTGGTGGGCCGCCCCCTCCTCCTCCTACCGCCCCCCTTCCCTCCGGCTCCCTCCCCCATTCCCCCATGTCCCCCGCTACAAGCTCCTTCCTGGCTGCGGCATGCACCGCGCATCCCCTCCCCAGTCGTCCTTCCTAACCTTCCATCTTCTGCAGTTTCTCTTCTCAAGTGGGATTCCTGGCCTTCTGGAGCTAATTTTCCTTATCACCACCCTCCTCCTCCTCCTCCTCCTCCTCCTCCTCCTCCTCCTCCTCCTCCTCCTCCTCCTCCTCCTCAGTTTCCTTCTTTCTTCACTCCCCCTCCCCCGCTCCCATGCATCCATCCTGAAAGACAAGACACCTTTCTTCACATTGCATGCATTGTATAACCTATCCAGGACAACCTTCCTCTCCTGCTTAAATTAGGTAGCATTAATGTTGGGTAGATACTGTTGAGGAAAAACAAATTAAAAGAGCTTAGTTTCTTTCTTTGAGAAATGCTGTCTTGACAGAATGAATGTGAATTGAAGCTGGTTTTGTGTTAAGGCTTTGGTTGAGTTTGCTTTCTTTACCATTTAGCTAGTTCTTAATCGAGATGAAATCTGTACTGTTTTGAGAAAATGCTTGTGGTGATGATTATTTAATATCTTCCTGGGAAGTGTTTACTAAAGGAGTTGGGTGAGATTGTTTTGGTAGTTAAATGAATTGCAATGGCTTATATTTAATTCATGATTTTTCATCCTTGCAGAATACTGGCTTCTAGGGCAGATAATTGAAGTTAGTCTATTGACAGCTGATTCAGGTGGTGGTAAATAGTGTGTTTTAAGAGTTTGACCATTTAAAGTAGGTGAATATGAACAATTGTAGTATCTTCTTTTTGCTCTTTACCTTCAAGATTTTAACAGTCCAAATTGACAACCATTTTGAGGGGATGATGATATTGGAGTAAGCTGCCAGTGGAGAATGCCCCACTTTTTAAATTTTTACCTTGACCTAATAAGGAACGTGTTGAAGCTTATTTAGCATGTATTTTCAGCTACACACAGCTGATTACTTGATTGACTGAAAAAATTAAAGATGTTCTCATTACTTTGATTTTCTAGAAAGGAGAAAGAGGCAGAATCTCAAAATACCCAGTTTGGTTTGTACCAATAAGGCTATCCTGAATTAAAATTTGAAGTGTCAGGGCAAGATGAAATGTTTTTCTAAGCGTAGGGTTATTTTGAAGTGGGTGTAATGTAGCTGGTAATTGCTCTGCTTTATTATAGTCTTAGGAGCTGACTGATTACTTATAACTGTGAATTGTGAAAACCTATAATTAGTACAGGGTTAGCACTAGGTATAAAAGGAAAAGTGACAGGTTACATTGATTACTAGATAATGCTTTGTCTTAATGGTATTTGAAAATTAAGAATGTGTTAATAAAACTAACGTGAAATGTTATGACAAATAGATCTGCGTATAAAAGTTAGTAGAGTCTTACTACTCTTGCTCAGAATCCTTTAATGGTTCATCATTGCCTTCAGCTTGGCATTCTAGGTCCTCCATGTTCTAGGCAGGCTCAGTGTTATTTTCTTCTTGTTTTCTCACATTAAAAGGAGGCTCAATTCAAATCGAATTAACTTGCTATTTCCTGAATGCACACCTTGCACATTTCAAAGTGCTAGGCCTGGAGTCAGGAATACCTGAGTTCAAATCCAGCTTTAGGTGTTAGCTTTGTGACCCTGGTAAAGTCACTTAACCTGTCTACCTCAGGTGCTTGAACTGTAAAATGAGAATAATATTATTAGCTCCTACCTTTCAGGTATATAGCACCTACCTGTTAGCACCTACCTTCCAGGTTGGTTGTGAGGACCAAATACTTGTGAATGTGCTAAGCACATTGCCTGGCACATGATAGGGACTTACCAAATGATTTTCCCTTTTCTTTCTTTGAACTTATTGTTCCCTTTCGCTGTACCTGTGCTAACTCTGTTTTAGCCATTCAGAACCTCTAGTGCTACCTATTTCATGAAGCTTTCCAAGAGATCTTGCCCAATTGTATATAACCTCTCCTTACTCTATTCCTATAGCTTTTTTGAGTTAAAGAAAATGTTAGAACTGGAAAGGACTTTAGGTGTCATCCTTCAATCAACAAAGATTTATCAAGTGCTCACCATGTACTCAGCCCCACAGAGATGAAACAGCTTGCCTAAGGTCACATAATAGGTTGGTTTCAGAGCTGGGTTTGCTTAAAAAACAGCAGCAGCTAGCATTTATAATAGTGCTTAAAGGTTTGCAAAGTGCTTTACAAATACCTAATTTTATGTTCACAACAAGGCTGAGAGATAGGTGTTATTATTATCCCCATCCTACAGATAAGGACAAATGACAATTGGAGGCTAAGCGATTTGCCCAGAGACTCACACAGCTAGTTAAGTGTCTGAGGTGGCATTTTGAACTCAGGTCTTCCAGACTCCTGGGCTAGTGCTGCTCACTTTGCCAGTGAGCTTTACCTTGTAACCATCTCTGAATTCTGTGGTGCCTATCATTTTCTCCTTTTATTGTAGTCATTTGTGTACTTAGCATCTCTCCCCACCATATGCCCTCTTCCCCCTTTTCTCTCTCCTGATTATTTCTTTGAAGACTGCAATCATGCCAGTCTTTATCTCATAAGAATATTTTGCACATAGTAGGCACTCAATATTTGTTGATTGAAATAATGTAATCTTATACAGTGAGTAATCTTGAATTTCAAATGCTTTCTCTGACCTTATCTCTCCTTAACAAATATCTTATTGTGTGTGCTCTTTGCTTTCCTAGTGGGAAGTAGGACAGCAGAGCCCAGCTGAGTAACCCACAGGTCTTTTGTTCCAGCTTCACACAATTTACTACCAACTCTTTCATGCTATCTTCAAATACCTTGCTTCTTTCCCCTCTTATCTCTGTCTCCTCTACTGCCATCCTAGTACAAAGCCCTTATTTACACCCATCTGGACTATTGCAGAAACAGCTCTCAGTTTTTCTTCCTTCATTCTCTTTTATCTAATCCATCTTCTAAACTTTGTTACTCTTGGGCTGTGTGGTTTCTTGAATTGCCTATTGAGTTTAGATATCTTTGGCATTCAAGGCACTCTTCAATTTGATGTCCACTCCAGTTTTCAACATTATTTTGTAACGCTTTCCCTGTTTTGATGTTCCAAATGCTACTTGCTTCATGAAGTTTTCCCTGATATTTAAGACTCTTCCCTTTGTACCTATCATAGCATTTTGCTTTGTACCTTTCTAATGTAATAGGGTGATAGGTTTAGAGCTGAGAGGGACCTTTTACAGTTGAGGATCCCACATAGTAACTTGCCCAATGTGCTAAGTGACAAAGCCAGTATTTGAACCCAGTTCCTTTGACTCCACATCCAGCACCCTCTCCATTGTACCAGACAGACTACAGAATTTTATGTTTTTGTATCCCCCTCCCACCACTCCCTAATAGGGTAGGGACCTTTGTCTTTAAATTTTTTTTTTTTAGTCTGATAATAAATGTTTAACATTTGTTAAATTAAGTTGAATAATAAGTCCAGGAGCATGGAGGAAAATGTTGTTGTTTGTATTTCACTTCCCTCTTTGCTCCCCCTGGGTTCAGGGTACTTTTTTTCCACTTGGTAATTTACTGCTATACTGTTTTGTTTAGTTCACACAGACCGGAAGTGTGATTTCTAGCAATGTACTTATTATAGCATTCCTACTACAATAGAGACTGACATCATGGTAGTAGAATTTGGCCTGTGGTTCTTCCTTAGTATGAAATTAAGTTTAATTAGTATACATTTAAAATTAACTTATAAGACACAAACTTACAGTATATTTTCTTTCTAGGATGCCCAAATCAAAGGAACTTGTTTCTTCAAGCTCATCTGGGAGTGATTCTGACAGTGAAATCGACAAAAAGGTGATCATTTGAAACAGTTAATTTGCATAATGTCTGTGGTGGTACTTCTGTCTAGAAGTGGTGTGCTGTGCTTCCCTTTTTTGTACTAAGAATTATGGGATTTCAGAATTAGAAGTGATCTTAAAGATCTTGCAGCCCTCTAGTTTACAGATGAGCAAGTGACATATTAAAAACCCACAAAAAGTAGGATGTGGGAGAACTAAGATTTGAACCAAGGATTGCAAATTTACAACACTAAAATATGTCTCTATAGGACAGTGGAAGGAGAGTGGGTCAAAGTCACTATTTGCTCTGGTTCTAAGTCTTAGGATATAATTTTCCTTTTTAGAATGTTGGGATATGTATGTCAAAGGTCTGTGATCTTATTGCTGTGGAAACAGATCACCGCCTTTATTTCTATAACTTAGGAGAATTCTTTGAGAATTGTCTGAGGATTAGAGAGGTGTTAAGTCATTATTTATCCATGGTTGCACAGCTGGTAAGTGTCAGAGGTTGATTAGGACCCAGGTCTTCCTTCCTCTAAGTTTAGCATTTTGTCCTTTTTTCCATGATGCCTATATTCAGTAATGAGAATAGATTATCCTTGAATTCTTTGTTCCCTGTGGTTGATTTGATAGTCTTAATCATGACTCCCAAGCTATTATTTAACATTTTAATTGAATTTTATATTTAATATGCTTTGCATCGTGGTAGTTTGAATGTAGCTATTTATTTGTAAGTAAATATGATGAAATAGGTCAAGTTTTCCATTAACAATGCTTCTTATTTGTTGATAACTACCAGATATCTCAAGGAACACAATAACCTTTTTATTCCTGTCAAAATAATAAGTTTTTTCAAACTTATATTAGACATCTGATTGGAATCTTTAACTGCCAGTTTCTTCTGAAAGCATTTTATTTTCAGCTGAGGTAACCTGACTGAACTTGTTTGTGGTATGCTGTAAGCACATGTGCTATGTAGACAGGGCTCTTGGTTCCCAGATTTTTCATCTGTTGCATCTGTTTGCTAAAGGAAAATGAAAGAATTTTGGAAAAGTTGTATTTAGTTATTTAGGCCTTTAAAAAGATAGTAGAGATCTTTTCCCTTCAGTGCTTAAACAAAGCTTTGATATTCAAGAAGATGGTATAAAGAGGAAAACTCTTGATTTGACTAAAGTGCTTTTAATTTGCCCATTAACAGGCTTCTGTATGAGCTAATTTTAACTACTTAGATCTAAATGGTACCACAGATACTTACTGTGCTTCACTTTAATTCATCAAAGCTTTTTAGTTTTCTTTCATCATACCCAGCAAAATACAGAGTATAATAATTGTATTCATATATTGAGAGACAGTATGGTTTAGTAGACACAGGTCAAGAAGATACATAGTTTTATGTACTTAAGTCTCACCTCTCTGATACATCCATTTCAGTGCTTTATGCTCTAAGTCTTTAAGTTATAAAACAGTTTCATTCCTATTGGTAGAAGTTGTTCCCTGACTAGGAATTCCCAATACCAGTGAAATCTCACTGGTCTAGTGTCTCTTGTACTCTCCCATAAAAAAGGTCTTTTTTTTCCCCCAGTTAAGGATCATGACTGCCCTCTACTGATTTGGGGAAGGACTTCATTTAAATACTGTTGGGGCTTTTTGACTGATCTTCAATGATTATTTAGAAAGCTTTTAACATAACATTGAAAAATGTCAACATTATTTTGATGATTTCCATAAAAGTCAAAGAAATTAACTTTAAGAGCCCAGTACTAAATATCTCTTTATTTTGTTCTATTCAATCTATGGTAGGAGTGTTCTAATTTGCCCTTCTCATTAGTTTACCATATACCTGTGTGATTTGCTCTAAATAAATAATAAACAGTTTAATGACTAATACAACTTAATGGGTCACAAATTCCAGCAATGGTATGTCTTTTACCTTTCGGTGGAGGTGGTGAACTGTCAGAATTGGCCAGTGGACAAATGTGCTGGTTGCTTTTCTTGACTGTATTTATTGTGGTAAGGGAGGGTCTTATTCTCATAGGAAGTCATTGGAAAATTTTGGTGATCTTGAAAAAATTTTAAGGAATACATTTAAATTACAAAGAAAACCCATTACTCATTTTTTAACCATATGTATGGATTGAAGACTATGTTCCTAATGAATAAATGAGGTTACTCCTTTTAAAACATTGCCCCATATTTGGGATTTTAGTTCTTTGTGGTTTTATCACCTGTGGAATCATGTTGAAATTAAAAATATATTTTCTCTTTGCATACTTTGACCATATTTAAAATTTGTATTTTAAGGCAAAGAGGAAAAAGCAAGTTCTTCCAGAAAAACCCATAAAGAAGCAAAAGACAGGAGAAAGTTCTAAAGCACCAGCTTCATCCAAGCAAAGCAGCAGCCGAGATGATCATATGTTTCAGGTAAAGCTGACAGTTATATATTCTTAGAATTAAAGCAGTTCCCATATATTTTGGTACTAAAGATCATGAAATAAAAGGGAAGTAGAAAGGATGTTTGATTTGGAGTGACAGGACTGGGTTTTGAATTCTGACTGGTATTTACTACTCTGTGATATTGGGGAAGTCACTGGGTAAGGCACCCTGAATGTCTGCCCTGTGAAATGAAGAGTTTGGTTCTGATGACTTCTCTACCCAGTCTAAATCTGATCCCTATTTAATCAGAAGACTTTTTTGTACACTCATCATCCTTTTAGTTGAAAGGATGCAACATTTCATCGTTCTTTCAAGTGAAATAGCCATTTGGACAACACTAAGAATTAGCCTAGGGTAGTAGCTGGAATATTATGACTGAAGTTGTATGTATGTTGCCTGATTTAAAAAAAATACTTTGTGAAACATCTAGGTGGCAATTCCCACAAAAGAAATGTTATAGAAATTAAAAGTGATAAATAAATTGTAGGTGACTCTTGAGCTGAGCTTTAAAGGATACATAGACTATTAATTAGCAAAAAGACTGCATTTTAGCTGGGGCCATTGAATAATCAAAGACAGAAGTAGGAGTGAATTTGTTATGAAGGAGATAAGGAGGCCTGCTTGATTCTGATCAGGAAGGATTAGTGTGATAAATATGTCTAGATAAAGTTGTTCTATTCAGTGGAAGGCCTTGAATGCCAGATTAAGGAGTTGGATCTTGTTTGGATAAATGATAGGGAGTTTTTTTTAATAGGGCTTATGGAGAGTTAAACTGGGAAATGATTTGATGAAAGCATTGTTTGAGGAAGAGTAATTTGGCATTAGTGTATAGGATGGTTTGTTCCTCTGGGTTGGAAGGTAAGATCACAACTGGATACAAAGATCACTTAGAAGACCATATCCTCCTGCCCTATATATGTATCTTAGATCTTCCTATTTATTTATATATTGTGTTCCCTATCACTTTGCCCTTAAGTATTTATCTGATTGTGTTACTCCCATCCTCACTGGACTCTAGGGGCTGCCCTCTAATGCCTCTAAGATAAATTTCTCTATTTAGCTTTTAACAACTCATCCACAATTACTTTTCCAATTCCATCATATGTTATTCCCTCTTCCTGAGTTTTTGAGATTCAGCTGAATAGGCCTTCTCTTGTTCTCATTACTTCTTTCCATTGGCAATCCCCCACATGCTTAGAATCTATTCTTTCCTTGGCCTCTTCCTCATAGAATTCCTCTGTTCCCTCAAAACACAGCTTAAGCATCATCTTCTATATAAAGGTTTTTCTGGTATTCCCAATACCAGTGCCCTCCCTTCCAAACGGTTCATTTTTTCTACATTGTATTTATTCTCTTTATATTCTGTTTGTACTTAGATAAGCATCTGTCCTCCCAGTTAGAATGTAAACTCCTTAAGTGTAGAGTGTTTCATTCTTTGTAGTTGAATTCCCGTTAGGTGCTTAATAAGTATTTGATCCACCTAGAAGGAAGGAATCTTAAAGGGATCAGAGTTCTCAGTTTTTAGTGTTTTCTTTTTCATTATTGTAATCATTGTGGTATAACTTATTTTGGTTCTGCTTACTTTTCTCTGTATCAATTCCTCAGTGTTTCCAGGTTTCTTTGAATTCTTTATAGTCTTCATTACTTTAAATTTGTGCAACAGGACATTCTGTACTAGAATAAATGAGAAGGATTTGTCTTGAAATGTAGATTTTGGGAATCATGGGTAAAAATGTATACCTTAAGATTGGATGATCTCTCTGAAGAAATGAGCATAGATGGAGAAATGTGAGAAGCTATGAGGCTTCTATGAAAACTTACAGCCAATAGAGAGAGGGTAGAAGAGCAAAGAAGACATAGGTTAAGAGAGAAGAAGAAAATGGAGGGTAAAATATCACAGGACTAGAAGGATTTGAGTTTCAAGAGGAAGATATTTATCCGGAATATCAGAAATAATAATGGATGACCTTTCTGTTGTGCTGTAAGGTTTTCAAAGCACTTAACGTGTATTATCACATTTGATTGTCACGATTTCTCTGGGAAATAAATGCTAGAGTTATCACCCTTGCTATTCTATACATGAGACAGTGTGCCTGCAGTCATTTATCCATGCTTACACAAATAGTATGTGTTTAAAGTGAGATTTTTAACCAGGTGTCTCCGGACTCTCCAATGTCAAGGCTGCTTCTCCAAAGAGAAATGAGGAGATTGTATTTTGCAAAAAAGAAGTTCATTAGTGACTTTGAGCAGTTTTAGTTGTCCTGGAAGACAGTTTAAGGACCAGGAGAAAGATTGCCACTCTTATTTCCTCAACCTCTGAAAAAAATCTGTTCTGGAAGAATAAAACAAGGGACAAAAATCTTAAATTACAGCAGGGGAAATTTTCTCTTAGGTACAAATAAGGACTTTTAAGACTGTAAAGTTTTTTAAAGTACAATTTTGTTAGACAAAGGTTATTATAGGATTTAATTCACTGAAGCAGTCTTGTAA
Source organism: Gymnobelideus leadbeateri (assembly GCA_011680675.1). Lineage (NCBI taxonomy): Eukaryota > Metazoa > Chordata > Mammalia > Diprotodontia > Petauridae > Gymnobelideus > Gymnobelideus leadbeateri. The sequence continues at coordinate 255,477 of WOXC01012314.1, forward strand.
AAAAGAAATCCCTCTCTAATGACTTAGGATCCTGTCTCTAGGGACAAGTAAATAGATTTGATGAGTACTTAGGATCTCTTTGTGAAGCTGAATACACAGTTACTAGTGACGCCTCTATGAGCCAGGGCCCGTTTCTGAAGAGCTGATCAAAGTCAGTTAGAGATAATAAGTAACTCATTTGCCCTTTTTTGTATGTTGGGGAGGACTAGGGGGAGGAGAAGGTGTTTCATATTTTTCCCATCTTTTCAGCCTATGAGCAAAGCAAAAGGTAAAATAACATAACTAAGGTTATCTGATAGGCCTGAAATTTAAGAAAATGTTTTGTGAGATTATATAATGTTTATATTCAATTTGGAATAAAAATAATTTTTCCTTGTTGCTAATCTAATCTATACATAGAAGAGATATTTGCCAAAGTGGGAGTAATGGAGTAAAGGCATCTTGAAAGGTGGGGCTGGGGGTACGTTCATCCAGTGTTCTGACACTTGAAATATGCATGATGTTAGCAAAATTTTTTTTTTCCATTCTGATGTTGAAATGATAGTTTTAGAGCTCTTGTACTTGACACTGATTTAGTAAATGTAAAAAGTACTCTAACACACTTACCAGTCAATATCAAATATCTATTTAGCCCCTGCTGTGTGTCAGGCATTGTATTAGGTGCTGGGAATATAACTATAAAGAATGAAACAGTCCATACTTGCAGTGAGCTTATATTCTGATGGAGGAGATAAATAATACATATAAAATGTATTCACCATAAAGTTAATAAATACTAATATATGCAAAGTAGTTAAATATGAGGTGGTTTTAGAAAGAGGACTCTCTGGCAGTTGGGAGTATCAGGAAAGCTTTGTGTAAAAGATGGTGCCTGAGCAGCATGTTCAAAGAAAAATAGGGGCACTTGAGGCAGAGGTAGAGGGAGTGCATTCTAGGCATGGTGGAGTGGCCAGTGCAAAAGTATGGAGATGGAAGGTGAAGTATATGAGGAACGGGAGGGAGACTAGTTTTGATTGGTCACAGATAAGTTGGGGGTCAGGTTTTTACAGCCTTTAAAAGCTAAATAGAGACATTTACATTTTATTCTAGGAAGACAGAGGAGTTAGTTGAATTGTCGAGTCACATGGTCAGATCTGTGCTTAATGAAAATTAGTTTGGCAGGGGTATGTAGTATAGATTGGAATGGGCGAGAGACCTGAGGCAGGGTGATTATAACAATTTAAGTGAGAAGTGATATGGGCTTGAATTGAGGTGGCAGCTGTGTGAATGGAGGGTGAATGAAAGGGGGTCAGATGTAAGAGATATTGTGAAGGTAGAAATGACAGGATTTGGTAATGATGAGGGGAGAGTGAGGAGTCCAGGATAATACTGAAGTTATGAACTTGGGACACTAGAAGGATGGTGTGCTTTTAACAGAAAAAGTAAAGGAGTTTGGAAAAGGAGAGGGTTTTGGGGAAAGGTAATGGGCTCAGTTTTGGACACCTTAAGTTTTAAGTTGATCCTGGGATATCCAATTTGAAATATCTTAAAGGAAATTGTTGATGTGGGTCTGTGGTTCAGGAGAAAAACTGGGACTAATTATGTAGATCTGGGAGTCATCTGCTTAGAGAGGATATAGTTAAACCCATGTAAACCTGCAAGAGAATGTCGAGGGAGAAGAAAGGTCCTTGGACAGAAGAGTACCCAGTGTTAGGGGTCATTATGTTTCCAAGATATCTCTTTATTACAAGAAAAAACATTCTTGTTAGACTTAACATGGATAGGAATTTTTGAATATAATTCTAATATGATCCTGTGGCATAGAAGTGATCCCTGGATTCTAAAGGTTATGCCATTGGAGTGTAATCTCTGGAAAGTAGCAAGTAAGCTGGGAAGGACTTTGGATACAGGTTGGACCTGCTATGTGAGGACCCCCTGATTAAGTTTGGAAAGGCCTGTTGCTAGAAGACTGCTGCCAGATGATATCTTTTAACTATAGTAACTCATAAAATAATCTCTAAGTTGTGAAATAATGTTATTTGTCTCATCCAGGATAATCTGTACGATCAAATTAATACTATTTTGAAGTAAATATCTTATTTTCAGAAATGACCAAATTTTCTGTTCAAATCCAAGGCATACTGTTCATCATCACAGAAATACAAATCTGTGCTCTAACCACTGATACCAGAGGCCAAAGTGGATCAGTTCTATGAAGACCTACAACATCATTTAGAAAAAAAAACACCAAAAAAAGATATCATATTCATCATAGATGGGGATTGGAATGCTAAATTTTAGTAGGAAATCAGAAGATAATTGGAATAACAAATAAATTTGGCCTTGGAGTACAAAATGAAGCAGGGCAGAGACTACTGGAATTTTGTCAAACTAACTTGCTAGTCATAACACTCTTTTTCAATAACCCTAAAGGTAACTTTACATATGAACATCATCATATGGTCAATGTGGAACTGAGATTGATTATATACTTTGCAGCCAAAGGTGAAGCTATATACAGTCAGTTAAAACAAGAGCTTGAGCTGACTGTGGTGCAGATCATGAGTTTCTTCCCCCCCCCCCCCATGCTTTATTAACTTCTGGTTTTTTTTTTTGTTTGTTTTTTTAAAAGCAATTGGGGTTAAGTAACTTGCTCAAGGTTACACGGCTAGGTTTTTTTTTTTTTGTTCGTATGGATTAAGTGTCAGAGGCCGGCTCTGAACTCAGGGCCTTCTGATTCCAGGGCCGGCGCTCTATTCACTGCGCCACCTAGCCGCCCCTTAACTTCTGGTTTGCATTATTTATTTCTGCCAGATTTTGAGTTTCAATTTTTTCCCTACTCCTCACCCCAGAATAGCAGTCCCACAGGATATCCCCTCATCCAATCTGCTCTCTCCCATATCTTCTCCCATACCCCCTTCGACTTTTTAAGTAGGGCAAGGTGAATCTTTGTGCCCCAATGCCTGTATATCTTATTTCTCAATTATATGTAAAATAGTATTAATAATAGTATTTATATATTTTTAAACATTTGATTTTAGAACTTTGAATTCCAGATTCATTTCCTTCCTCCCTTCTCACCTACCCTTACTGGGAATGTAAGCTAAGCAATTCAGTATATGTTGTACATAGTACATATATTGTAAAAGATTGACTATATTTCCCTCCCTCCTATCCCACCTCCCATTTGGTCTATTCCCTACTTTGAGCCTATCCCTTTTCGAAAGTGGGTGCTTCCAGCTTCTCTCCCTCTTTTCCCTCCCGCCCTCCCTTCTATCCTCCTCCCTCTCATTCCCTTCCCCCCTACTCTCCTGTAGGGTGAGATTTCCTATTTAGTATGTATGTCATTCTCTAAGGTTTTGCCTTTTTGCCTTCCTGTTCTTCCCCTCCCTTGTAACCATTTTCCCTTGCCTCTTCTATATGAGATAGTTTACCCCATTCTGTCTCTCCCCATCTCCTTGTTATATTCCTCTCTCACCTCTTAATTTCACCTTTTAAGAGATCATGAGTTTCTTATTGCAAAATTCAGACTTAGATTGAAGAAAGGCCTTATGTTGTTCAGTCATTTTTTCAGTTGTGTCTGGCTTCATGACCCTGTTTGGGGTTTTCTTGGCAAAAATACTGGAATGGGGGTGGCTAGGTGGCACAGTGACTAGAACACCAGCCCTGGAATCAGGAGGACCTGAGTTCAAATCCTTGGGCAAATCACTTAACCCCAATTGCCCTGCATTCCCTGCTCCAAAAGGCCAAAAAAAAAAAAATACTGGAATGGTTTGCCATTTCCTTCTCCAGCTCCTTTTATAGATAAGGAAACAGAGGGAAATAGGATTAAATGACTTGCCCAGGGTCACACAACTAGTGTCTGAGGTGGGATATGAACTCAGGGTGATGAGTCTACCTAACTTTAGGCCTAGCACTATCCAGTGTGGCACTTTGCTGTCCTCTATTAGACTATATAGGTATGACCTAAATAACATCCCTTAGGAATAAGATGTAGATGTGATGAATAAATTTCAGGCATTAGATTTGATAAATAGTGCCAGAGTGCCTGAAGAGCTGTGGACAGAGGTTTGCAGTATTGTGTGGGAGGCAGCAACAAAAAACATTCCAAAGAAAAAGAAGAGTAAGAAAGCAAAATGGATGTCTGACAAGGCGTTACAAAGGGATGAGAAAAGAAAAGTGAAAGGTAAAAGAGAAAGGGAAAGATATACCCACCTGAATGCAGAATTACAGAGCGTAACAAGAGAGATGTTTTCTCCAATGAACAGTGCAAAGAAATAGAAGAAAACAATGGCACGAGAAAGACGAGATCTCTTCAGGAAATTTAGAGATATCAAGGGAAAGTTTCGCTCAGAAATGGGCATGGTAAAAGACAAATGTAGTAGGGATTTAACAGTAGCAGAAGAGATTAAAAAGAGGGGCAAGAATACACAAAAGAACTATACAAGAAAGATCTTAACCATTGATAACCAAGATGGTATGATTACTAATCTAGAGCCAGACACCCTAGAGAATGAAGTAAAGTGGACCTTAGATGTCCACTTTACTGGTTTGAAGCTTAATATAAAAAAAAAAAAACCAACAACCCAGAACAGTAAGGCTAGTGGAGGTGATGGAAGTCCAGCTTAAGTTATTTAAAACCCTAGAAGATGATGCTGTTACAGTGTTGTACTCAATATGTCAGCAAATTTGGAAAACTCAGTTGGGGCCACTGGATTGGAAAAGATCAGTTTACATTCCCATCCTAAAGAAGGGCAATGCCAAGGAATGTTCAGATTACTGAACAAGTTGCATTTATTTCACATGCCAGCAAGGTTATGCTTAAGATTTCACAAGCTAGGCTTCAGCAATATATGAACTGAGAATTACCAGAACAGGCTGGTTTTTGAAGAGGCAGAGGCACTAGAGACCAAATTGGCAACATTAGATGGATTATGGAGAAAGCAAAGGAGTTCTGGAAAAACATCTACTTCTGCTTCATTGACTATACTAAAACCTTTGACTATGTGGATCACAAGTCCTCAAAGAGATGAAAGTGCCTACTTGTCCTTGAGGAACCTGTATGCAGGCCAAGAAGCAACAGTAAGAACCAAACATGAAACAACTGATTGCTTTTAATACTGGGAATGGAATAAGACAAGACTGGATATCGTCACCTGATTTATTTAACTTAAATGTAGAATACATCATGTGAAATGCCATGCTGGATGAATCAAAAGCTGGTTGCCATGAGAAGTATCAACAACCTTAGAAATGAAGCAGATAACTTCTGCTGTTCTGTTGGCAGACAGTGAAGAAGAATTAAGAAGCCTCTTGATGAGGATGAAAGGTGAGAGTATAAAAACTGGTTTGAAGCTTAATATAAATAAAACAACAACCCAGAACACTGAACATTTCCTGGCAAATAGAAGGAAAAGAAACGGAAGTAGTGTTAGATTTTATATTCTTGGGCCCAAAGATCACTGGAGGTGGTGACTTCAGCCATGAAATTAAAAGACACTTGCTCCTTGGAAGTAAAGCTATGGTAAATCTGGATAGTATACTAAAAAGCAGAGACATCACCTTGCTAACAAAGGTCCGTAAAGCTATGGTTTTTCTAGTAGCAATGTATGACTGAGAGGTGGATTATAAGGAAAGATGAGCATCAGAGAATCAGTGCTTTTGAACTGTGGTACTGAAAAAGACTTTTGAGAGTCCTTTGGATGCAAGGTCTAATCAGTCAATACCAAAAAGAAATTAATTCAGGCTCTTCACTAGATCAAATACTGAAGCTGAAGCATTAATACTTTTGTCCACATAGTGAGAAGATAGAACTCCCTGGAAAAGACCCTGATGTTTTGAAAGACTGAAGGCAAAAGGAAAAGGGGATAGCAGAGGATGAGATGGTAGATAGTTCCATGAAACGACAAACATGAACTTGGACAGACTTAAAAGAGGTACTGGAGGATAGTCCATGGGGTCACAAAGAGTCAGATACAGCTAAACAACAAAAATCTGTTGTGTAAAATTTTTGGTTCAAAAGAATCCTTAAAAATTCATCTCAGGAAAACAGTTTTAGGATTATTGACCAGGCCACAGAAATAGTTTAGTTTTCTCTAGCACTCAACAACTTGACATAGAGTAGGCCTTTAGTTAATGTTTATTATTCCAACAGGTAATTTGCTAGATATCCTTTCTCAATCAAGAAGCATTTATTAAGAGCCTCTTATGCACCAAGCACTGGGGATACAAAGACAGAGAGGAAACAATCCTTGGTCTTAAGGAACTTATATTCTATACCAGAAGATATGTATACAAATAAGAATATACAGAATATGTAAACAGTGATTTGGTGAATTATCATCAATTAGTAATACCTAAGCTGTTCAGTTTATTTTATGAGCCATTACTGTAGTCCTTGTTTAAAGCATCTATTACTGTTCTTTATATGCTACCTTCCATTTTATAAGAAATGGTATGTCTAATAGTATCTCTAATTTTCTATCTTGTATCTTGATCACTTTAGTAATCCATTTATATTTGTATTTTCCCCAAACAAGTGGTAGTGATCATCCAAACTTTAAAAAAAAAAAAACATGTCTAAAAGGAAGAGCTTTCTTTAACTTTCAGCCCCAGTCCCTCTAAAACTCTTCATAACCTCTTTATGGACTGTGGTCCAGCCATGCTAGCTTTTTTGTTCCTCATGCACAACACTTCCATTTCCTGTCTTCTTGCATTCACAGTGCCTCTGTCCCCCATGCCTGGAATGCACTTTTTCTTCACCTCTGCCTCTTAAAATCCCTAGTTGCCTTCAAAACTCGGCTGAAGAAGTCTTTTTTATGGGAGGCCTTTTCTGATTCTTCCACCTCCAGGTGTGAATGCTCTTCCCATGTCACTTACTTAAAATACAATTATTTTGTGTGTAATTTTAAAGTAATTATATTTTAAAAGTTGTATATGTGGTTTTTTCCTCCAGGAAGTAATTTGTTTGAGAGTAGAGACTTAATTTATTTCTGTCTTGGTATCCCTAGTTACTAGCATAGTGCCTGTCAAATAATAGGTACTTAATAAATGCTTGTTGATTGCTCTCTCTCTCCTCTGGAATTAACATTTGGCTAAAACAAAAAAACATTAAATTTGTGCATTTTATCACTTAGTATCTGTTGGGCATATATGCCCTTCTAGCTTGTACTCTAAAGAGTTTTCTTTCAAAGATGATAGTTTTCTATACTAATCAAATTTCTAAGGGGATATTTTATTGAACTTGATAAAGTAGAATGTTGAAGAAAATGATGAAAAGAAGTTGAGATGAAGAGACGGTAGAATTCCTACACATCAGACTATTCTAAAGCATCAATCATCAAAATCATCTAATATTGATTAAAATATTTTGATCATTGGAACATATTAGAAAAGGGAGAATCAGAAATGATGGAACTCAACCCATTGTTTGATAAAATGGAAAACATAAATTACTTCAGAAAAAATCCTTGATTTGATAAAAACTAATGGGAAAACTGGAAATCAGTAAAGCAGAAATTAGGCTTAGACCAACACCTTATACTGTACTCCATGATACCATTCTTTCTGATGGACATGTTTGATATTAAAGATCATATGATAAAAAAATTAGAAGAGAAACAGATCATGTGCTTCTCAAACCTATGAGTAGTATTCTTAACCAAACAAGAGAAAGTGGCAATTACAAAATATAAAATAGACAACTTTGATTATGTGAAACTGAAAAGATCCTGCACAAACTTAATGTACCTAAGATAAGAAAGGAAGTGGTTGAATGGGAAAAAAATCTTTGCATAATCTCTTTGATAAAGGTTTAATATTAAACATATATAAACAGTTGATAAATATCTATATATTAACTAATATAAACATATTGTGTACACACACACACAATGAGTAGTAGCCATTTCCCTGTAGATAGATGGTCAAAAGATATGAACGGATAGTTTTCAAAAGAAGAATTGCAAAGTATTCACAACCATATGAAAGAAAACTATAAATCATAATAAGAGAAATGAAAATCAAAACAACTTCTAATTTTTTAAAGATGACCAAAAAATGGAAGTTGTCAGTTTTGGAGTGGTTATAGAATCATGAACACACTAATACACTGATAGTGGATCTGTGAAATGGTGAAGTCATTCTGGGAAGCAGTTTGAAATTATGCAAATAAAGTGATTAAAATGTCCATATCCTATGAACCAGAAATTCTCTTAGTGGGCTATAAGCCCACTCTAAGGAAACCATCAGTGAGAAGAACACCAAAATATTTATAGCAGCATTTTTTTGTGATAGCAAAGAATTGGAAACAAAATTGATGCTGATTGGTTGGGGAATGGCTAATCATAGTGTGGTACATGAATGTAGTGGAATATCACTGTGCTATTAGAATGATCTGTGTGATAAATACAGAGAAGCATGGAAAGATCTTTATGAACTGATGCAGAGTGAAATAAACAGAACCAATTAAACAGTCTATACAACAGTTACAAGCCGTGTTAAATGGAAGGAACAACCATACACCCCTCCAAATAGAAGTGAATATGACAAAATAACAAAGATCAAGTATGAATCAAACGAAGATGTGTGAGGGGAAACCATAACCTACTCCTTTGTAGAAGTGACAGGTATTTTGTCAATCAATTGTGTTGATATTTTTATTTTTAAAAAATACTACTTAAGGGGTGACAGTGACACTAGAATGGCACAGTGAATAGAGCACTGGCCCTGGAAGTCAGGAGGACCTGAGTTCATATCTGGCCTCAGACACTTAACGCTTACTAGCTGTGTGACCTTGGGCAAGTCACCCCCAATTGCCCTGCCTTCTCCCTCCAGAAAAAAAAAAAGCAAAAAAAATCTACTTGATATGTAGCATGATTTTCTGAGAAGGGAGTTGGAGGGGGGATTATTATGATATAAGATACAGAAGACATTCATAAAAATTTATTTAAGAAACCTAAGATAATAGTTTCCAAATTTATTAATACAAGTTTTGTGAATGTTTTCCTTTGTTCCTAGTTGTTTTTGAAAATATTTGGAAGATTTTTAAGAGAAACTTTATTGAATTTTATTATGTAGATACTTTGACTTTATTGTAGTAGTCGTGAGATTTTTCATAATCAAATAATGGAATCAGGTAGTTTTAGTGAAATATTCAATGATTAATATGGTTTAAGTCTGTACACAATTTACTGTGCAAATAAATATTGATAGGAATCTTTCATGACCTTATTTTATTTGCAGATTGGAAAAATGAGATATGTCAGTGTTCGGGATTTTAAAGGAAAAGTCCTAATTGATATTAGAGAATATTGGATGGATCAGGAAGGTGAAATGAAACCTGGTAGAAAAGGTGAGTTTTTTTTTTCTTCTTTGAAAGATAACTCTGTGAGGATTGTTAAGATGGAACTCTATTTATATGTCTCAAAAGAATACATATGGGTTGGCTAGGTGCCTCAGTGAATAGAATACCAGCCCTGGAGTCAGGAGGACCTGAGTTCAAATCTGGCCTCAGATACTTAACATTTACTAGGTGTGTGACCTTGGGCAAGTCACTTAACCCCAATTGCCCTGCCTTCCCCCCTCCAAAAAAAAGCAAAAAAACAAAACAAAACAAAACCAAAAGAATATATATATATATATATATATATATATATATATATATATATATATATATATATATATATATATATATAGTATAATGTAAAGGGTTCTTATCTCTAATTTGCCTAACTAATTACTCCAATTTCTCATTAGTACATTTTATCATTAATATGAAAATTAACTAAATCTCTCTTTATGTAATTATAATAGTGTAAGATAAAAAGAATTGTATTCTGAAGCTTCCTTTTAGTCTGTAGATGGTGACTGTAACCTTTTTTTTTTTTTGCTTTTTGGAGGGCAATTGGGGTTAAGTAACTTGCCCAAGGCCACAAGGCTAGGTTGTTTTTTTTTTGTTTGTGTGGGTTAAGTGTCTGAGGCCGGATCCGAACTCAGGTCCTTCTGACTCCGGGGCCAGCGCTCTACTCACTGCGCCACCTAGCTGCCCCTGTAATTTCTTTTAGGCTATGACAGTGGGGTCTGTTGTGTTATGGAAGGTACAATAAAGACTTCAGCTTTGGTCATCAAACCAAAGCTGATCACCAGAAAGTTGGTTACAAAGTGATCAAACTTTTTGACCACAGAAACTCAAGAAACCATCTATTAAGGCAAGGAAGAATTGTGAATTATCAGTGGAAAGAGTACTTTCACTTGTGAAATCCTAAGAATGATGAGATTAACTTTATTCTTTTATTCCTAGACATCCTTGTGGATATGTTCTAGTTAAGAAGTTTTAAAAAACATGGATCTGTTATTGCGCAGCTTTAAAAATGATGTATATTCCTATAAAGTTTAATTATTAATTATGAATATTTTTTATTGTAGTTCACAATTTCTAGAATTTCACTCTATAATCTATCAAGTTGAGATTTTAATTATTTTTGATTGAAATTATTTTGTTTTATGCCATCTTTTTGGGATAATTGGAGGCCAATTGAACTGTTGTAAAATTAGTTGGGAATACTATTTTTTAGGTTCCCTTCCCTGGGGAGGACATATTCTCTGTCTTTGATCTGTAAGAGAGATTAATTATTAATATTTATCCCTACCCCTGACCTTTCCCTTCTTCATCTTGTCTCATATCTGTTTCATTGAAATCTTTGTTTATTCAAGAAGCATTTGTAGAATACTTGCTTTATTGAATTTCATATTTGGTGCCATTAAGGAAGGAGAAGAGTTAATCTTTGCTCTTGAATTAGGGAAATGGCTTAATTTATTTTTTCAGTTCAACAAACATTTATTTAAGGGCCATTTGTGTACAGAACATTGTATTAGGTGCTTGAGAGAGCAATTACAAAAATTCACATGCTTCTTACAGTGCTTTAAAGTTTGAAGCACTTTTTTTTTGAAACGTGTCTTTGAGGTAATGTTTGTTATAGATGAGGAAATAACCTCAGAGAGGTGACTTGCTTGGGGCATCAAATCCCTATTAAATTCCAGGATTCGAGATTCAAACCCGGGGCTTGCTACATTGTTGAGTTTAGTCTAGTTGGGGGTGTAAGACAAAAACACAAATTACTCTAATATGCATAATTCCTTAAATTCCATTAAGGTGCAGAGCAAAATGTTTTGTGTGGCTTAAGGGAGGGGAACCATCATTGCTAGTGGGTGGAAATCAGAAGGTTCCATGGAAGAAGCATATTATTTGGCCTTTAATGGATGATGGTATGCAATAGGTTAAATTGAAGAGAGATCACGTTGCAGGCATTGGGAATAATAATCAACATTTATATAGTGTTTTAAGGTTTTTATAATCTCATTTGATTTTTCACAATGACCCTGGGAGGTAGGTGTCATTCCCATGAATGGTGGTGCTAGAGAGATGTTTAGTGATGAAGATAATGAATGAGCTCAGTTTTGGACATAGAGATTTAGAAGTACCGGGGTAATGGCTTCCAGGTAGAGATTGTGTATAAGCAGGTAGAGAAGTAGGTCTAGAGATTAGAAAGGAGATTCAGGCTGGAGACTTACCTGCATAGAAAGGCTTCTCGAAGGTTTGTTAAGTGCATAAGTTTGCATAGGAAAGGAATGCCAAGAAAAGAGAAGAGGGCCCAGGACAGGACTTGGGGAGGACTTAGCCCTTAGGTTGAAGGAGATGAAAGTTTTGTTAAGGAGTGATTGGAGAGAGGTTATAAAACCAATAGTGGTTGGTGAGTCACTGAATCCAAATTAAGAGTTATTCTGTAATAGAAGCAGTGCACAAATCAAACAATTAGAGAACCTTGATAAAGCAGCTGCATGAACATATGGACAGCCATTTGGACTGTCTCAAAATTTTAACTTGGGACAAAATGCTGCTTATTTTCTCTATTATTTACCCCACTTCCCTGTTGGAGCTTCCACTTGCTGTCTTCCCTCTTTATATACAATTTCATTGTCTTACACATGGTATTGTTAAACATAATGCTTTTTCCATAATATCTATCACCTTCTTTAAATCTTTTGTTCAAATCAAATCTTGAATATTGGTGTCTCGTCTGCCTTCTTTCCCTTTCTGCTTTCAGCAGTAGTCAGTCTAGCATGTTAGATTTTTTTATTGCTGCAAATGTTAAACTGTTGCAGTAGCTTTTAAGTATCCTTTCCTTAGTTCCCTAATGCATTTCATGGTTTTGTTATTACCCCTGTGCATACAGAAATCTCCAAAATTCATTTTTCCCCCCACTTATTTACTTGTAGAATTAATGCATTAAATATTGGAGGTTTGGAGAATAAGATAGAACAAGATATAATACTTGCCTTGATAAGCTTACATTCAAATTTAGACAAGGTGAAAGAGTATATCTCTCTAATAGTTAATTGTACCTATGGTGATAACTTTGTACAAAATATGATAATTTGCTAATGTACCATATTTTTATTGGCCCACGCTAATTTCTGGAGATGTGATAGTAAAAATGAAGTTTACTATCTCTAGGGTGATTACTGTCCCTTCATTTGTACTGCTAGGTTTTGTAGCTTCTAGAACTTAGTGAAATCTGACTATTTAGTGTGTTGTATAGTTTTCAGAAATACTACTTACTGTATCCTGCACAATGTGGTCTCCCTGCCCCAAGTTAACGTCATCAGAGGTGTCCTAAGAGTCTTGGCTTGGGGCCTGTACCTTAGATTCTGCTTAAGACTCTAGAACTAAGTGATTTACCTGGCTTCCTATGGACCTTTGGAGAAAACCTTGTTCAGTCCTGGATTTGGTTGTTACTTGGCAAATTTGTGCATGTCTGCTTGGCTTGCTAATTTTCTGATGACTGTACTGTAGCTGCATATTACCATTTGCTTTGATTACTTATCAAGATTGCATAGGAATGAGTTTAAATATTGAAAGATACACTCATCTATCAAGGTGGAGCTGGTGTGTAAGAGCAATAATGATCTTGTTTTTGACTTGGTCACAGAGCACTTTGTGGAGAAATAAAGTTTTACATAGCAGTAACAATTATTTTTTAACTCTTAATGGTATTCAAGATTGGTAATTAAAATTTTAAGTTGTGATGTTTCAGTTGTAAAGTTTCATTTGTAAAGATCTGCACTGAAAAGAAATTTTAACTCTACTTTTTAAAAAATGTGTTTTAGGTATTTCTTTAAATCCAGAACAGTGGAGCCAGCTGAAGGAACAGATTTCTGATATTGATGATGCAGTAAGAAAACTGTAAAATCAGAGCCATATGAAACCTGTACTGTTTTAGTTGTTTTAATCAGTCTTTTTACATTGGCTTTTGTTTTCTAAACTATTTGTTTTCCAAGCTATTGTATATTTGGATTGCAAAACAATTTGTAAGATGAATCCTTTTTTTTAAATGTGCATTAAAAGTGTATTCTGAGTGAAGCTAATTGTCTATACTTTATTAAAAAGGAATGCTTTGCATCTACCACCTGGTGTAAAATAAAATCAAGTAATAAAATCTAACTGTTGTGGCCTTTTTTGATCAGAAGTATTGGTTGGCCAATATCAACAATTTGTAGCTCTTTTAGTTTCAGCTCAACTGATGTTAAGGAAGCATTGGATAGCATTGAATTTAACAATAAACATTTGATTTGTGAAAGCTAGAGCTCATTATCTTTTCTTCAAAATATCCAAAAGGGATTTGACTCAAACTTTTTTTACTGTCATAATTTTATTTCTTTTCCCCCTTTATTTCTTTAATTTTTCCCTAGGGTGGCTTGTCTTTTTGAAACTCGATTTCACTTCTTTCCCTTAATGATATAATGTTAGTTTTTCAGAGACTGCAATGGTATTGAAATACTAAAGTATCACTTATAAAGGTACCAGTTGTCAATTTAAATACTGTATATGGACGCCTTAGAATTAATTCTGCTGTAATAAATATTGCATTACACTTAAAAATGGACATTGCTTGTATTTACTCTAAGCGAGTGTATGTTAATTACCCCAGAGTTCTGTATAGTTACCAAGCCACCTTGTTTAGTCTGCAGAAAATCATGATATGAAAGTCTTATTTTTGCCTTTACTTTTGAAAGATGTTTACAGATTTTAGGATGATGTCTGTAAAATCAGATATTATTGTTAAATTACCTCAGATTAGGATTTAATAAAAATCCAGAAAGTTTACTGGTCCTAACTTTTTATTTTAGATACGGAGAGTATGGGATAGTATATAGACTTTGCCATCTGAGAGTAAGGTAATATATAATAAACTTTGTCATCAGAGAAATAATTATGCTTAACCATGTTGCTATATTGTTGTAGTAAACTTTTATAAGAATAGGCAGATACTTGTTCTCTATGGTTTCTCCCACATTAGTCTGTTGGGAATGATAATTGTTTTGGCCATGCACTTAAGTGCCAACATGCACCTAAGTGGATTTGATTGACTTACAATTAGCTTTTAGCTCCTTTACCCTATTGTGTCTAAAGAGGGAGGCACAGGAATGGTGAAATAGAAAATGCACAAACACTTTGATAATGGGCATAATAGCTATAAGATCTGAAGAGGGCATTGATAGGGGGGCTGTGTGAAACCATGCAGTACTTGTGAAGATCTTGTGTATGTTAAAGGGAAATGTAACTGAGTAGTTAGAAAAGATGGGGAGAGTAATGGTCATATAGCTTTAGACTGAAGGCAAATAGGGAAAAAAAGACTTATATTTTGAATGATCCAAATGATCACATTTTTAGAATAGAATATACATTCAGGTAGGACTATGAAAAATGAAATTCTTTTACTGTGGTGGCACTTTAAGATCAATTCATATAACTATGCGATTATGATTTACTCATATATATTGTTTCTTGAAGGCCTTTTAAGAATAAATTCTTGTTGACGAAGTGGATTTGGGTTTGGTAGCAAACTCAATTGGCTACTACCAGCAGTCAGCTTAGATATTTGACAGTGTTTCATTGGTTCTCTGCAAATGCCTAGGAGCTCCACCCCCTATTAAATGTATTTGATTTGCAGTCCAGAAAACATTTTATAATAGAATAGTCAGGAGCTTAATTTTAAGACTATCTGGCCAGTGAATATAGTTACTGATTCTTAACTGAAAGTTACTCTTTTTAAGTGAGATTTTATACTTTTTAGATGCATTCTTATAGTATCTTGCATTACATTTTGATTAAGTAAGTACTTTGGGGGAATAAGAAAGTTCTTGATATATAACAGAACCTGTGATGCAGACCAAAAGATTCAAATTGTATTCCTCTAAACTGAAATTTTGCCCAATTTTTGAGGTAAGCATTTTACTCTATTAACTTATCTGAAATATGATTTAAAAGCATTGTTCCTTTTTGACTAACAAGAGTGAGTTAAAGTGAAAGACTTGAGTTTGGTTGGTTGGGGATAATGATGAGATAGTGTATTTCAAAGCTTTAAATGGATTTGTAAGCTAACACATTAATATACTTTGCTATGGTGAAGATGATGCTGAAATCCATCAGTAATCTAGGTGTTGAGCAGTTTGTTAAAATACTTATATGTATAAGTAGTTGCATCGATATTAGTAATAACTTGTTATCTGTACATTAAATACACCCACTGAGTATTCAGTACATAGTTTTATTATCCTTAGTGTGGGTTAGGGTATTGGGACAAGTTAGAGTGAAGCATTACCTTATTCATCATTCTTCAAAGTAAAATCTTTTGACAAGTAAAATTTGACCCTGGAAGTAAGTATGATACTCAAAGAACTGATATATTGACATTTAGGCCTCAGTAAATTTCACTATTACTCCAGTGTGCGAACCTATTATTAATGTAACAAAAAATTCTCTGATTCATTGTCCTTTTATGCTTTATAAGTAGAAAATGTCTTCGAGAAAACCACATACTTTGTCAGCTCTTAAAGATGTTATGATGTTCAGCCTTTTTTTTAGATAGAAGAAGCAGTGGCATATCATGGAGAAAGTGCTAGATGTGGAGTTACTTTTCTCATCTATAAAGTGAGGGGGTTGGATTAGATGATGACCTATGAAATCTTTCTAAATCTATAATCCTATAATTTAGTTTTAGGCTCTGACACTGACTGTAGGCAAGTCACGTCTTTGTAGATCAGTTTTCTAGTCTGTAAAATGGAGATGATAGTTCACTTCTGGTTGTGAGGAAAATGCTTTGTAAGCCATAAAGGAGTATTTCTATAAAAGCTCTAAGGACATTTAGAAAGAAGAAATTTTTTGTCTGAGGAAAGACAGAAATGTCTTTGTAACCTTACTCCAGAATGTGAGAGGTTATATGTAATTGTAAGGAAATTTCAGAAGTCTTCCTTGCAGTTTAGAAGTGTTTGAATAACTCCAAAAAAGTAAAAACAAAACATGTTGCAGGTGACTATCACACGTTGTCTGTTTACTGAGGTTTTTAGGCAACATTGTTGTTCCTTGATAGCTGTGCATTGTACTTGGGTGGTTTAAGATTTGGTATATAATCCATAAGAATTAAAGCCATCCAATATTATTAAAATTTATTGTTTGAAAGAATTGAGAGTTGAGTAGATCAGTGTAGTAGATTGACAACTCAGAAACCGTATTTGGAATTTGGCGATACAGAATAAAGTCTTTGAATAAAATACTTAAGTACATTAATTGATTGAATATGCTACAAGGTATATAATTAATGGTTCATACTGGTCTAATAGTTTATCATTGATGTATACAGTATAACATATCTGATAAATGCCAGTAAGATGAAAAATCATAAATGGGAAATGTAAATATAATTTGAGTATGCTTGTACCATATACTCCTTTTCAGGTATTTCTTCTAACGGAAATGAGGCCAACATTGTTTGGATAAAACATGATGAGAATGCTATCTCTGGGGGGTAAAAATTCACAAATTACTAATGTATAATTCTGGTAACTAAAATCAGTTTGTTAACCATTGTGGAATGTCTGTATGCTTTGGTACTGTCTGCCATGGAGAATATAATGCTCCATCTGTGAATATCGTAAATGTTGAAATAAAAATGAGAAATGTGCTGTTTATGTGATCCCAGTTTGACAATTTGAAACTTAATGGATGAGACATCTGTCTTGTGGGTTTTTTTTTTTTTAAATGGAATCTTGTTCTATGAGTCCGACCATTTATCATCTTCCAAACCATGTAAATACTTACCTGTATGGAGCACTCGGACTTCTCAAGACACTTTAGATAAGTCTTAGGATCCCTTGGCATATGCTTTTCATTGCATAATTGATCTTTTTATTAATGTTTTAAATTTACAAATTCCGTATTTTGTTCTTAACTTTGTTTAGATATTAAAACTTCTCATTTAACAAGGAAAGCAGGATAAGTTAATGGAAAGATTATTGGACTGATAGCCAGAATGCTGTGCCCTCTATCTTCAATAATGGTTAATGTCTAATGTTGGTTACTTAACCAATTCGGTGCCACATTTACCCATCAGTAATAAGTGATATTTTTGGCTAGGGGGAAATAGTATTAGAACTTTCTGGCACAACTACCTATCCTAACTGGTCTGAAAGCAAAAATGTGAGAAAAAAGTCCTTGTATCCTTGGGTGGGGTGTGTGGAAAAAACTTCACAACATGAAGCAATTTGAACTCTTTGAAGCAAAGTGCTAAATAATATTAATGGGTTTGTACTTTTCAAAACACATATCCATTATCTACTTTTGATTCTCTACAATAGTGAAATAAAAGGCAGACTTGGAGTTAGACCTGTATTCAAATCATGGCATAAACTGCATGTCACAACTCGGCCTCAGTTTCCTTGTGTAAAATGGGAGATGTCATTTCCATTCTGTACTGGACAGGTATGAAAAAATCAGAAAAGGGCTCTGCAAACCTCAAAATCACTCTGAAAATTGTAAGTTCAGCATCTCAATTACATTTATTTTTCAGCAATATCCATGGTTTCTCAGTTGCAGACAAAGCTGTTTATAGATTGTGTTTTCTTAAAGACCCATTTTCCTTATAAAAAAATACAGGTGGCAAGATATCTGTCTTAAATGCATTTCCAAGGCATGAATTTGACCAAGTATTTTTATTTTAGAATTTGAATACACGTTTCCCTTGCCCCCTTATTTTTTTTGAATCACAGGCTGGAAGGATCTGAGAGGTGATCAGGCCCCCTATGCCTAGGCAGGACTGCCTCCTGCCAGAAGAAATAATTATTCCCTTTCTCTAAAATGTCTAGAGACTCTTCATTAGTTCTGGCTTATGATCCTTGGAATTGAGTGTTCCTAATATCAAGCTTAAATATTTGTTACTTTTAAAATATAACTTTATAGGGAAAGCAGAAATTGAATGTTAATATTTAGTTTCCCCTGTGCCTTCTGTTAAAATAAACCCAGTTCCTTTAATCAAAATAGGAGTAGATCTGGAAACTTATTGCACATAGGGTCTAGTTCCCAAATCTAGTTATTTCAGGTTTTTTGTGCTTTATAATTCGTGACCATTTCAGTATACAAGCTCTCATTATCATATATTCTAACAGCCTGATACTTCATCACTCACCCACACTGAGACTACTGCAGGCAGATAGTAACTAAGCTGTCCCAGGTTAACGGGGTCTGCCAGTAGTTAAAATAAGGAATTATGTGACCTAATGTCTCTTGCCTACTCATGTAGCCCCTTCCAGGGCTATTTTTCACTTTTTTTAAAAAACTATTCAGAGTATATTCTGCCTTGACGTCTTAGATCCTTTCTTCGCTTTTCCCAATTCAGCAGAGGCTCTCTTCTCTCCTTTATTCAGTTACACAGTTTTCCACATCAGGAGTTCAGAGGCCTTTAGTCTAACCCCTGCTGGAACAAGGATCCCTTCCACAACATATTGGACAAGTGGTCATTGGACCTTTACATAAAGACCTCCAATGAGCTAGAAACTAATAGCCCCTTAGGCAGCTCATTTCATTTTTTTACTATTTTGATTACTCTCTTCTGAATTCTGAAACTCCTCAGGTATTTCACTGACCTATCTAAAAAGGGGCACTCAGGTCTAAATACAATATTCTAAATGTGGTCTGACTACAGCTAAACAATATCATTTTCGCAGGTCTGGATAGTGCTGCTCAGTGCTACCTAAAATCAGTTCTTTTGACTGCCAATACTGTTGATTTATTAAGCTTACAGTCTACTAAAGCTCCTAGATCTTTTTCAGACAAGCTTTCATCTAGCCCAGCCTCTCCATCCTATATTTCTGAAGTTGATTTTTTAAAAATAGCCATGTATTTTATTTTTCTCCAATTGCATTAAAACACATTTTTAACATTTAAAAATTTTTTTTGAGCTCCAAATTCTATCCCTCATTCTCTCCCCTATCCCTGAGATGGTAAGCAATCAGATAAAAGTTATACATGTAAAACATTTCCATATTAATCTTTTTTTTTTACAAGAAGATTAATTTAAAAAAATGGAAGTTAAAAACCACATGCTTCAGTCTATTCAGACAATGTCAGTTCTTTCTCTGAAGGTGAGTAGTATGCTTCATCATTAGTTCTTTGGGATCATCTTGGATTGAATTCAGAATTCATTGTATTGCTGAGACTAGCTAAGTCACAGTTCTTCATCGTACAATATTGCTGTTATGTGTACAGCATTCTTACTTCACTTTGCATCGGTTCATGTAAGTCTTTCCAGGTTTTTCTGAAATCATCCTTCTTGTCATTTCTTATAGCACAGTAATATTCCATCACAATCATTCCATAGTTTGTTTAACCATTCCCCAATTGATGGGTATCCCTTTGATTTCCACTTCTTAGCCACCACAGAAAGAGCTGCCATAAATATCTTTAGAAGTAGGTCTTTCCTCCCACCCCTTTTTTGGATGTCTTTGGGGTATAGACTTAACAGTGATATCACTGGATCAGAGGGTATACATAGTTTTATAGCCCTATGGGCATAGTTCCAAATTGCTCTCCAGAATAGTTAAATCAGTTCACATGAAGTTGAATTTTTTGAACCAAGGCTTAAGATGTTTATATTTAATACTATTGAATTTCTTGTTACATTCAGTTCAACATTCTTGTCTGAGACTTTTTGGATCCTGTCATCCATATGTTAGTAGCCCTTCCTCCTGCTAGCTTAGTGTCATCTGCTAATTTGATAATAACTCATGTTCAGTGCCTTGAAGTCATTGATAAAAATGCTAAACAGCAGGGTGGCTAGGTGGTGCAGTGAATAGAGCACTGGCCCTGGAGTCAGGAGGACCTGAGTTCAAATCCGGCCTCCCACACTTAACTAGCCGTGTGACCTTGGGCAAGTCACTTAACCCCAAGTACCCCTGCAAAAAAAAAATGCTAAACAGCATGGGGCCAAGCACAGATACCTTCTAAGACTATTAATGACTGAATCCACCTTACCAGTTTTTTTTTTATCTTGTCCACAAGGATAACATGAGACCATCAGACAAACCCCCAAATAGAAATGATATGGGTTGGGGTCCTATATTTGACAAGAACTGCTGGGAAAATTTTGGCAGGTTGGCAGAAAATAGACATATTTTCATGTCATAATAAGGTCCAAATGAATAGACAACCTAAATATAAAAGGTTACATAAATAAAGGAGAAGGGTAGCTCAATGGATAGAATGTTTGACCTGAAGTCAGGAAGATGACTAGCCTTAGACACTTAGCTAGGTGACTCTGGGCAAGTCACTTAATCTCTATCTCGGTTTCCTCATCTATAAAAAAATAATAGCACCTACTTTCCAGGGTTGTTGTGAGGACCAAATGAGATAATAATTGTAAAGCACTTAGTAAGCACTAAATAAATGTTAGCTATTATAATGATCAACTAGAGAGAGATGTCAAGAAATATTTATTAAGCACCTACTTTTTGCCAGATGCTGGGGATACAGAGATAAAAATGAAATAATCCCTGTCCTGGAGTTCTATAAATGGAAATATGTACATATAAATTTATACCCAAAAAAATACAATGTAATTTGAGAAAAAGTGACTGAATTGGGGTAGGGATAAAGAAAGGAAGGCCTTGTGTCAAAGGTGGCCCTTGAACTAAGATTCAAAGGAAGCTGGGGTTTCTAAGAGGCAGAGGCTAGGCTGCGAATGCATTCCAGACATAAGGGATTGTTCAAAGTCATGGAGATATCTAGAGCTGTATAGTTGTGCTGAAGAACAGAAAGAAGGTTGATGTAGTGGCACTTTAGAAGTATGTAAAGGGTGGATATAAGGCTGGAGAGACAGGTTGGACCCAGGTTGTGAAAAGCTTGAAATCCCAGAGGAGTTTTTACTAAATCTTAAACATAATAGGGAGCCACTGGTGGTTAATGAGCAAGAGAATGACCAGATTTGACCTTTGTTTTGGGTATATCGCTTTGACATCTGTGGGGAGATTAGAATTGAAAGAGAGAGAGGCTTGAGGGAGGGAAACCAAAGTAGGAGGTTGTTATAAGTCTAAATCAGGAATGAGGAAGGGCTAAACCAGGCTTTTGACCTGTGAACAGTGTTGGAATAGGAATAAGAAAGATCTGAGTTTAAATCCAGCCAGAAGCACTTACTGTGTGACCCTGGGCAAGTCACTTAACCTCACTCATCCTCAGTTTCTTCATCTGAAAAATGGGGACAATAATAGAATCTACCTCTCAGGGTTGTTGAGAGGATAAAATGAGAATATTTGTAAAGCCCTTTGCAAATCCATATGTCTATATGAATGCTAACTATTGTTATCATTATGATAGCCCAGGCAAGGGGTGATGAAGGACTGAACTGGTGGTGGCTATGTGAATAGACAGAAGATATTGTGTGAGAGAAATGTTGTGGTAGAAACAAATCAAGGTGGAGAAAGAGACAGATGTAAGGGATGTTTAGAGGTTGAATGTCTTCTTTCTCTTGACTCTTTTGGCGAACTCTTCTACTCCCACTCCTTTAATTATCACCTCTCTTTAGATGGCTCCTAATCAATCAATAAACATTTGTTTTTAAATTTTTATTGTGCTTCACTTTATTGTGCTTTGTAGACACTGCATTTTTTTAAAAAATAAATTGAGAGTCTGTGGCAACTCCATGTTGAGCAAGTCTATAGGTGCTATTTTTTCCAATGCTCATTTGTGCCACATTTTAGTAATTCTCACAATATTTCCAACTTTTTCATTATTATTATGTTTGTTATGATGATCTGTGATCAGTGATCTTTGATGTTACTATTGTAATTGCAATAAATATTTATTAAGGGCCTACTGTGTGACAGGCCCTGATGATATTGAAAAAAGCATAAAACAGTGCCAGCCTTCAAGGAGCTCACAATCTAATGGGCAACAACATGTAAACAAAGGTGTAAAAAGCAAGACACGCACAGGATAAACAGGAAATAATTCAAAGAGCAAGAGCACTGGAATTAAGAGGGGTTGGGTTAGGGAAGACTTCCTAAAGAAGGTGAGATTTTAGTTAGGACTTAAAGGAAGCTGGGGAGGTCAGTAGTTGGAGTGGAGGAGGGAATGAGGGACAGCGAGAGAAAATTCTCCGAGCTGAGACATGGAATGTCCTGTATGTGGAATAATCAGGGGCAAGTGTCACTGAATGGTGGGGCGGGTGGGGGGTGGGGTGGGTCTGGTATAAGACGACTGGAAAGATAGGAGGGGGCTAGGTAATGAAGGACTGACATTTAACAGAAGTTTTTTGTGTTTGATCCTGGAGGTAATATGGAATGCCTGGAGTTTATTGAGTAAGTGGGGCTGGAGGGAGAGGGGCGACATGATTGGACCTGTGCTTTAGAAGAATCACTTAAGTAGCTGAATGGAGGATGGTTTGGAGTGGTGAGACTTGAGGCAGGTGTATTGGACATTCCAAACTGGATGTGCTAGTGGCATTTTAAATTTAAAACAGAGCTCCTTTTCTTTTCCCCCAAAACTGTTCTTCTCCTGGATCACAGGATAAAGAGATCCTATGCAAGACTGCAAGGTCATGTAGTTCAGTCTGTTTTTTTCATAGATGAGGAAACTGAGGCCCAAGAAGGTTAAGGGATTTGTCCAAGATTATATAGGTGCTGACTGCTTTAGGGGTGGCTTTTGAATTTAGACCCTCTGCCTCCAGATCTAGTGGTTTGGGGATGAAAGCTCTATGGCCTTTTTAGGACTAAGTTGTCTTTTGGTTTATGATGACACCAGATGAGGCCAGAAAAGGCAATAGGATGGGTGCCATATGATTAAATCAGGCAAAACTCTGCATTTGGGTAGAAGATTTATTAACTTTTGTGGATGTTATGAGAGCATGATAAAAAAAAAACACAAAAACAAATAACAAAAACTATCCAAAGGTTTTAAGATTTAGCAATCTAATGAGAAAATAATCTTTCACAAAAAAAATCCTATTATGATGCCTCATTGTGGCATGGCCATTGCAGAAGGACCCAAGTTCTGGCAGGCCTTAACAAGCTAGAGAGTTTTTGAGTTGTGCCAGGATTATCTGCTTTGCATTCAGGGACTAACCCAAGTAAATTCTAAGAGGCTTATCATTAGATAGACATTTGTCCATTGAGCAATAAAGAAAGTAATGATATGCTCATCTGGTTTTAGTCACAGCAACTAAAGGAAAGTGTACAGAGGTGGTTTGATGTGTATTCTTGGAAGGAGGACCCTCACTGCTGAAATCATGGGTCCTTTAAGTAAGAAAAAAAGGCATCCTCTTCTTGCTCCCAAAATCAATCACTGGATATTACACTGAGAAAGCTGCAACAAATTATGGAGCTGGTGGAAATGATTGCTCTCTTCTGGGATTTTAAGAAATCCTTTGTACGTGCATTCTTGATTTATCAAATCATTCTAAGACCACATCTCAAAGTCACCGACTTTGCCATCTTGCTTTACTTTGGATAGAAATTCTCTGATCTGGGAATCATAGCATGGAAAGGCTAAAAAAAAAAAAAAAGCATCTCCAGATGTTGTGTGGCACATACAGTCCTGTCAATACTAATCCATGATGGAGTGGTGGCCAGCTGAAATATTGGCTTCAAAATGTAACGAAGGAATGAGGTTTCATAACCTCTTTCAGAAAGAGGTTTTCCTGTGCTTAACTACCTCTGTGACTGGTAAGTTTTTTGCTATGCAAATATAAGATGTCATTATTAGTCTGTATATGAAGCTATATGTATCTATCAATGTGTATATGTGCATATGTCTATATAGTGTGTATGTATGTAAATATGAACAGACACACACACATACACATATTACACATTGAGCCTGTTTATTCTTTTGGTCTTAGTGAAGATAGAGAACACTGATTGAGTTACTTACTTCAATTTAATAATTTGGAATCAATGTTTGTATCTTTTCTTTATTTGTATTCCAAAATCTCCAGTAGTTCCTGTTGCTTCCTGAATAAAATTTCAACTCCTTTGTCTGACAATTGAGGCCTCAAAGCCAACACAATCTGGTACTCCAGGGTCAAATATAAAATCCTCTTTTTGGTTTTCAAAGCCCTGTTTAATGTTATCTTCCTCCTCATCCCCATCTTCCTAGTCTTCTTATACTTTATTCCCTTCGTGTACTCTTCCATCCAATGACACTGGACTGCCTTTGTGTTTCTCTAACAAGATTTTCCATTTCTAAATGCCAGGAATTTTCACTGCATGTCTCTTAGCGCTGAAGTACTCTTTCCTCCTCATCTCTGCCTCCCAGCTCCCTGGCTTCCTTCAAGTTCCAACTAAAATCCTACTTCTACAAGAGGCTGTTCCAAATTCCCCTTAAACCTAGGGCCTTCCCTCTGTTGATTATTTACAATTTATCCTGTATATAGTTTGTGCAAATTTGTTAGAATGTTGTTTTACCCAATAGACTGTGACTTCCTTGAGGCTAAGAATGGTCTTTTGCCTTTCTTTGTATCCCTAGCATTTAGCACAATGACTAATACACAGTGGGTACTTGATAAATGCTTATTTTCTAACTGCCATCCTCCTTTCCATCCTTTCTTCATGTCACTTTCTTCCATGTACTTTTCACTCTAACCAGAATGATACTTTCTTCTACCTCAAAACATACCATGGGCCTTTACTCAGATTCTTCTTTATTCATACAAGTGACCATTTGTGTATTGCATTAAGATTTGCAAAATTCATTACACAGATACACGTGTATTATCAGGTAAGTACCAGAGATGTCACTTTCCCCATTTTATATGTGAACAAAATAAGACCACGAGGTGAAATTACTTATCTATGGTCACAAAGCCAGTGTCTGAGATTGGATATTTAACACAGCTTTCTGACCCCCACGTCCAAGGCTCTATTTCACTAATCCTGGGGTGCTCTTTAGCTCTCCATCTCCTTGTCTCTCTCTCCCTCCCCACCTATTGAATTGTTACCTACTTTTTTTTTTAAACAAATACTTTATTAACTTCTGTTTTACATCATTCATTTCCGCCAGATTTTGAGTTACAATCATTTTCCCCCCATTATTCCCCTACCCAACCTCCCAGAATAGCAGTCCCACAAGATATCGCTTCCTCCAATCTGCTTTCTCCCACACCTTCTCCCATACCCCCATCGACTTTTTCCATTAGAGGAAGGTGAATCTTTGTGTCCCAATGCCTACACATCTTATCTCCCAATTATAGGCAAAAGAGTATTAATAATAGTATTTATATATATATTTGAAACATTTAATGTTACAACCTCGAATTTCAGATCCATTTCCTTCCTCCCTTGTCACCCATTCCTTCTTGGGAGATAAGTAATTCAGTATATGTTGTACATGTCTAGCTATGCAAAACATTATCATGGTAGATATATTGTACAAGGCTGCTTATAATTCCCTCCCACTCATCCCACCCCCCACCTGGTCCATTCCCTACATGATCCTGTCCCTCTTCTATAGTGGGTACTTCCAACCTCCCCTCACCCCAAGGATGCCCTCCCATCCATCATCCCTCCTCTCACCCCCTTCCCCCTATCCTGCTGCAGGTTGAGATATCCCATTTAGTATGTATGTCATTTTCTCCCTGAACCAAATTCAATGTGAATGTGGTTTTGCCTTTTTAGCCTTCTTATTCTCCCCCTCCCTTGCAACCACTTCCCCTTGCTTCTTCTACATGGGATAGTTTACCCTACCCTGTCTCTCCCCATCTCCTCTTTCCACTTTCCTCTCTCACCTCATAATTTCATCCCTTGAGTATTCTCCCTTCCCAACAAATTCAACCTATGCCCTCTATCCATATAACTGTAACCATATACACACACATTCACATATGTATTCATATGACCACACCCCCTTCTTCCATTATTTTCATAGTGAGAAAGCTATCATCAGTCACAGTTATTGCTTTTCCATATAGGAATGTAAATAGTTCAACTTTGATAAGTTCCTTTTGATTTTCTTTTCCCTGATTACCTTCTCAGGCATCTCTTCCTTCTTGTGTCTGGATGTCAAATTTTCTATTCAACTCTGGGTTTTTCCTCAAGAATGCTTGAAAGTCCTCTATTCCACTGAATGACCATATTTTCCCCTGAAACCAAATACTCAGTTTTGCTGGGTAGGTGACCCTTGGGTTCATTCCCAGTTCTTTTGCCCTCTGGAATATCATATTCCATGCCCTTCAATCCCTCAGTGTAGAAGCTGCCAGGTCCTGGGCTATTCTGATTGTGTTTCCACAATATTGAAATTATTTCTTCCTGGCTGCTTGTAGTATTTTCTCCTTGATCTGGGGATTCTGGAACCTGCCTATAATATTTCTGGGAGTTTTCTTTTTGGGATCTTTTTCAGGAGGTGATCTGTGGATTCTTTCAACCTCTATTTTGCCCTCTGGATCTAAAACATTAGGGCAGTTTTCCTTGAGAATTTCTTGAAGGGTGATTTCTAGGTTCTTTCCTTGATCATGGCTTTCAGGTAGTCCAATAATTTTTAAATTGTCTCTCCTGGATCTATTCTCAGGTCAGTGGTTTTTCCCATGAGATATTTCACATTGCCTTCTAATCTTTCGTTTGTTTGGATCTGCTCAACAGCATCTTGATTTCTCATAAAGTCATTAGCTTCCATTTGCTCCAGTCTAACTCTGAAGGAATGAATCTCCTCAGTGACCTTTTGAGATTCTTTTTCCATCTGGCAAATTCGACTTTTTAAGGCATTCTTCTCCTCATTGCCCTTTTGGGCCTCCTTGCCATTTGAGTCAGTCTATTTTTTAAGGTGTTGTTTTCCTCAGTCAGGCTGTTGACCATCATTTCATACTTTTCCTGCATCCTTCTCATTTCTCTTTCCAATTTTTCCTCCACTTCTCTTATTTGATTTTTAAAGTCCTTCTTAAGGTCCTCTATGGCCTGCAACCCGCTCATGTTTTCCCTGGGGCTTTTGGAACAGGACTTCTGACCTCACAGTCCTTTTCCTGCTCTATGCCCCCAAAATAGGAGTCTAGGGTTGCATTTTTCTGTTTCCTTTGCCTTGGCATGTTGCCACTTAATTGCTTGACTTATGGGCTTGTTGCCACACTATGGCTTTAAGGCCAGCTAGAGGAATTTTCGTCCCGAACGTGTGGGGGGCAACTTCCGTTTCTGGCAAGCTGTAAACCCACCCACAACTTCCACCCTCGATCACAATCCAGATCCAGGGAGGTTAAAGCAAGAGCGATTACCCCCCAAGACTGATCGCTGGATCTCCCCATGATTTGTAGGCTGGGAGCCAGAAATGCCTCTGAAAACTACAAAATGGCGTGTCTCCTCAGCGGCTTCTAGCCCCCAGGGGAGGGAGCTGACGCATTCCCTAAATACAGGTCCCAAAGTCCATAGGACACTAACCTCTTACTTTGTCCTAGGCAAGTCTATGTTGATAATTCTGGAGTCTCCACAGTTCCTGGTGTTCTGGGGTTCCTCCAGCCGGCTGCTGGCCCTGCCGCCCTGGGGCTAAAACCTCGGCTCACGTGGACCTGGGCTCGGCTCGGCTCGGCTCCTGCGCTCTGCGCTCTGCGAGCTGCCGGCTCCCAGACCGCTGCACTGGTCCTTCCTGCAGGGTGCTGAATGTCCTCAGCGGGAGGTTAGCTTCTCTGTGTCGTTCTGTGGGTGCTGGGGCTCCAGAAGTTTTTCAGAGTCCTTTTTTACATAGTTTGTGGAGAATCTGGGGGCAGAGAGGCTTGGACGAGCTGTTTCTACTCCGCCATCTTGGCTCCGCCCCCTGTTACCTACTTTTTAAGGTCCAGTTCAAATACTTTTACTTTTCCTCCTGGAACTTCATCCTCCTTGGATCTCACATTGCACCTTAGATATCTAGTAATGTTGTATATTGTGTTATCTGTACTCCTGTCTTATCCCCACTCCTAGGCCTATAAAGTCCTCGAAGGCAGGCCATTACCTTTGCCTTTGGTATACAATATAGGCCCTTCAAAATGTTTGTTGAATAGAATCATAGAGTAGGGTGGGGAACCTGGGTCCTTGAGGCCACATGTGGCCCTTTAGGCCCTCAAGTGTGGCCCTTTGACTGAATCCAAACTTCACAGAACAAATCCCCTTAATAAAAGGATTTGTTCTCTAAAACTTGGACTCAGTCAAAAGGCTGCACCCAAGGACCTAGAAGGACCTGTTACTCTAAATTTTAGAGTATTTGTCTCCTAGTTCTGTAGATAAGGAATATTCCTTTCTACTCTTCTCATTCCCATGTCTTCACCAATTATTATGCCCTTTGGCAAAAAATTCGTGGTCTTATCTAATCTGTGGAGTAAAGCATGCTATATACAAGAGAGAGAAAATGGCCAAGGCTTGCCTGCTCTGATTGATGTGGTGGTAGGATGCCCTCTAGTGATTTCTATGGAACAATTCTCTCATCCTTAGTGACAGCCTACTAACTCTGGGCATTTTTTGGGGTGACTGATTTCATTGATACATGGAACTTCCAAAGAGAAAATTTCCCCTGCTGGTGTAGATCAGCACCTGCTCTGAAATGTAGAGTTTTGTTGAGAGCTTACGTGATTTGCCTAGAATCACAGAGTTATTATGTGTTAGGAGTTGTAATGCCAAGCAAAGGCAACTTCCAAGGTTCAAAATACCAGCTTAGCCACTTTCCATTTTATTCAGTGACAAATTAAGAACAGAGAAAATCAAAATACAGCATTCACCAAGTGTAATTCAATAATTTCCAAGTACTACTTCACTCCTGGGCAGTACATTCATTTAGTCAATTCCAAAGACCCTCTTCTCAAATGGAGATTAGTTTCCAATCACAAACAAAGTATATTCATTTGGTCAGTCACAGAACACAAAAAAGTCAAGTTTCCCACCCCTGGATCACAAGTGAATTGCAATTATCATCAGTTAATGCCAAGCACCTTCTCAAAAGGGGCAGTAGAGAGCACAAAGGCCATCTATCTCTGAGTTACAGCAAGGTTAAGATATCACAGCATTTAATACCCAAAGAGAGGTCTTCATCTTGACCCAAGGCAAGTTCTCAGCAATCTCTGTTCCTGGGGAGTCAAAGCTCAACAAAGCCACAAGATACATTGCCAGTGTTCTCATTAATTCATTCTCTGTCTGCAGAACAGTCCTAGAACCCCTGAAAACATTAGCAAGACCCTCTTTCAGGATTTTTGTAAACATACAATAAGAAAATCCTTCTTCAGGGCTTCTGAGCCAAACGTAAGGTTCTAGGACCTCTGCAACAACAGCACTGTCCTTCACCAGTGGACAAATCTGGCAAAACAGATAAAAGTACCGGCATCACAGCCATGTCTCCTCAGTCCTTAGCAGCTCTGGGTGACAGCTCTCAAAAGTCCTGGGCAGCTCGAACTGGCCCTCAGCAATCTTCTCTCTCTCTCTCTCTCTCTCTCTCTCTCTCTCTCTCTCTCTCTGCCTCCATGATGCTGCTTCCAAAAATTCTTCCGCCTCTCTTCCTCTGCTTGTGCCTTTTCTAAATCCAGGGCACCAGCTCCTCCAAGTTCAGCCCTCTCTTTTCATGTCAACAAGTCCATCCCACAAGTGGGATTCACAAGCTCTGGCTTTTAACACTCAACCTAAAAACCAAGCCAATACAGGGGAATCTTTAAATTCCATTACTATTACAGGAGCAGGGCTCAGTACCAGGCTTGTCCAACTGTGAGTCTGGCCTGTTATTCATTATAGCAATGATCTTGAAAGTAGGGTCCTATCACCCTGGGTGGAAAGGCATGGCATAGCCCCAGGGGCTGTATGATCACCTAGTCAGAGATGGTGGAAAGATCTAGTGTATTTCTTCCCTATCCCCTTGCTAGTAAATGAGGGGCTTGGCTCCTTCCCATGGCTATGCAGATTCCCATCTTCTTTTCTGCCCCAGTGAGGGCCTCTCAGAATGATTATACTTGAGCCTAGACTCTGATTCTCCCTCCCATGCCCTGGCTTCCACTTTGTTGCTGTAGCAGGCACTTCTGAGTTGGTTCTACACCCTTTCATTATCTCTGGACTCTGGTGAGTAAGAGGCCTCCCCACCAGGGCCCCTTTAGTTTTGATGGGACATAGTAAGTTGCACAGGATAGATAGATTGTGATCTGTCTCACAGATCTCATATCATTTCCCCCTCAAACCCATCATTCTTTGGAATTTCCCTATTACTTACTACTGAGGACACTACCAGTCTTTCAGTCACCCATTTTTGTAACCTCAACAGTCATCCTAAGCTCCTCACTCTAACTTATCTAAGTCATCAAATCTTATCATTTTTACTTTCACAACATCTCCAGTGTCTATCCCCTTCTCTCTACTCACAGTCATTGCTCTCATTGCCTTTGACCTTGACCATTGCAATAGCCTTCTACCTGGTTTCCTTGCCTCAGGGCTTACGTTTCTCTAATCCATCCTTCACACAACTGCCATTCCCCTAAAGTTCAAGTCTATTGATACATTCAGTTTAGTATATTTAGGCCTGGATGCTGATCTGCTGGCAAAACTGTGGATATATACTGTCCTTCATAGATGTGGTTGTAACTCTGTCTCTCTGGTGATTGTTTTGACTAAATTTATGGTCCTTTTTTTTCCCAACCGTGTCCCCTCAGATTAATCTACAAATCTTTCAGCTACATTGCTAAACCCAAGTTTAGAATAACATGAAGTGATTTGGGCCTAGGTAGGATATCCACTGCCTCCAGTTACAGCACCAGTTCCAACTCTCTACTTCCTGCCCCCTGATTGACCTACTAGACTCTCCTTTTCTGTTCAGGCTTCCTGGGATATCACTTGTCTTGAGTTCAGACCTGTAGGGAAAATCTTGCATCATTTAATTAACTTTCTCCCTCAAGGGGCTTCTCCCTGTCCACTGATACTTTGCTTGGACTCCTTTCTCAAAGTTTAGTATAGTCCCACCCCAGTGTCTCTGAAACCCTACTTGAGATGAACAAACCAATTTCCCAACCTCCTTTATTCCCATACATCTTAACCTAAACTCCCACCCTCCCACTGAACCACTCCAGATCCATTGACCTTTCCACTCTGTCCTCTGGAATGCCTGTTTCATAATTAATAATGTTCCTTTCATTTTAAACTTTTTCCTTCCTCACTCCTTCCACATTCTGGTACTCACTGATACCTGGCTCACTCCAAGTGACAGTGCTTCCCTGATGACTCTTAGCAGTAGCTACACTTTTTCTCACACATCCAACTCACTAGTCATGGTGGAATTATAATACTCTTTGGTCCCCATTGCTACTTTCAGATTCTTCTATCGTTACATAGCAAACTCTTCTCTGAAGTTCATTTTATCCAAATTTATCACCCAATTTAGATACTGGTGTCTGTCTGGTGATTTTCCTTTCTCCCTCAGTGAGTTCAGTGGCTGGTTTATAGTCTTTCTCAGTTCCTTAGTCTACTCAGTTTCCATGACCTACCCCTCCATTCTACCTTAATTATACACAGAGATGAGCATATACTTCATTTCACCATGCCTCATAAATGTTCTGCTTCCATATTCATGAATTCTCAAATTCCTTTAGTACTTCACAATTCCATCTCTCCCTTTGCTCTACAGCCCTTAACCCTGTTCTTTATCCTCACAGACACCTCCAATCTCCCCATCTCTCAATACTTTCCAAGGCCCTCATTCCTGCTCTGGCTATACTCTCCTCCCTTCCCAATCCCAA
Source organism: Gymnobelideus leadbeateri (assembly GCA_011680675.1). Lineage (NCBI taxonomy): Eukaryota > Metazoa > Chordata > Mammalia > Diprotodontia > Petauridae > Gymnobelideus > Gymnobelideus leadbeateri. Next base: position 287,495 of record WOXC01012314.1, read on the forward strand.
CTCCTTGAGAGACAGTGTTCCATACTGGAGAGAACCTGGGAATTGGAGTTGAGAAGATAATGAGTTCACATATGACCTCAGATGCCTAGAGCTTTGTGGCTGAAGCATTTTGATTTTCCAGTAGTCCTTCCTCTCTATCATGCCCATACCTTTCCTTCTCCTCAGTCTCATTCTATTTACTGGCTCCTCTGCTCACTACAAACATCTCCCCATCCTTAAAAAACTCTTACTTCAGTCTGCTATCCATATAACTGTCCTTCTTTTATCATTTTAAATCTTTGAAAAAAACCTTTGAGACTCATTGCCTCCATTTCTTTGCCTCTCACTTTCTTTTAAACCCTTTGTAATCTGGCTTCTGGCCCTTTCAATTCAACTGAAACCACTCTTGTCAAAGTTAACAATTTAATTGCCAAATTAATGGCCTTTTCTCAATTCTCATCTTCTTGATCATATCTTCATGGACATTTCTCTTCTCTGGGTTTTTGTGACTGCTATATTTTGATTTTCTTTCTTCTTGTCTTTCCATTTCCTCTCAGTTTCCTTTAATGGCCCTCCATTCATGTCATGCTCATTGACAACGTGTATGTCCCAAAGTCTGATCTGGGCCTTTCTTTTTTTTCTTTTTATTATTATTATTATTATTTTTTAAACAAATGCTTTATTAACTTCTGTTTTACATAATTCATTTCCGCCAGATTTTGAGTTACAATCATTTTCCCCCCATTATTCCCCTACCCAACCTCCCAGAATAGCAGTCCCACAAGATATCGCTTCCTCCAATCTGCTCTCTCCCATACCTTCTCCCATACCCCCTTCGACTTTTCCATTAGAGGAAGGTGAATCTTTGTGTCCCAATGCCTGCACATCTTATCTCCCAATTATAAGCAAAAGAGTATTAATAATAGTATTTATATATATTTGAAACATTTAATGTTACGACCTTGAGTTTCAGATCCATTTCCTTCCTCCCTTGTCACCCATTCCCTCTGGGGAGATAAGTAATTCAGTATGTGTTGTACATGTCTAGCTATGAAAAACATTATCATAGTAGATATATTGTACAAGGCTGCTTATAATTCCCTCCCACTCATCCCACCCCCCACCTGGTCCATTCCCTACATGGTCCTGTCCCTCTTCTATAGTGGGTACTTCCAACCACCCCTCCCCCCAGGGATGCCCTCCCATCCATCATCCCTCCTCTCATCCTCCTTCCCCCTATTCTGCTGCAGGTTGAGATATCCCATTTAGTATGTATGTCATTCTCTCCCAGAACCAAATTCAATGAGAATGTGGTTTTGCCTTTTTGCCTTCCTATTTTTCCCCCCGCCCCTTACAACCACTTCCCCTTGCTTCTTCTACATGAGATAGTTTGCCCATATTTTCCCCTGAAACAAAATACTCAGTTTTGCTGGGTAGGTGACTCGGGTTCATTCCCAGTTCTTTTGCCCTTTGGAATATCATATTCCATGCCCTTCGATCCCTCAGTGTAGAAGCTGCCAGGTCCTGGGCTATTCTGATTGTGTTTCCACAATATTGAAATTGTTTCTTCCTGGCTGCTTGTAGTATTTTCTCCTTGATCTGGGGATTCTGGAGCCTGGCTATAATATTCCTGGGAGTTTTCTTTTTGGGATCTTTTTCAGGAGGTGATCTGTGGATTCTTTCAACCTCTATTTTGCCCTCTGGATCTAAAACATCAGGGCAGTTTTCCTTGAGAATTTCTTGAAGGGTGATTTCTAGGTTCTTTCTTTGATCATGGCTTTCGGGTAGTCCAATAATTTTTAAATTGTCTCTCCTGGATCGATTTTCCAGGTCAGTGGTTTTTCCCATGAGATATTTCACATTGCCTTATAATCTTTCATTTGTTTGGATCTGCTCAATAGCATCTTGATTTCTCATAAAGTCATTAGCTTTTACAACCTCTTATGTATGGATCTCTTTCTTTCACTCATATAGCCACCAACCTAGATTAGGTCCTTATCACCTTTTGTTTGGGCTATTACAATAAACTTCTAACTGGTATCTTTGCCCTAAGTCTTTCCTCATTTCAATCCATCATTCACACAGCTGCCAAAATGATTTTCCAATGAAGATCTGACCATATCACTGTCCTACTCAATAAACTCCAGTGGCTCCATACATACATTAAAATCCTGCTTGTGATTTAGGGAGGTGTGTGGAGAACTTTTCAAATTTGGACCCTTCCAACCCTTCTAGTCTTTTTACACCTTACTCCCAGCTATATACTCTATCTTCCAGCTAAACTGGCCTCTCCCACACTTGATACATTATCTCTGGTTTCTATGCCTTTTTATTGGTCTGTTATTATTGGAATGTATTCTTTCCTCTCCTCCTCCTTTTAGAATCCTTGGCTTTGCTCGGGGCATGGTGCTTTCATCTCTGAGATTCCCTATTACCTGGGATCATCTCCTAGTTGCCTATTTCTACCAGGGAAATGGGTAAATGGGAAAGAAATTCTTTGCAGTTTTTCTTATGAAGGCATCATTTCCAAGATATATAAGGAAATGATTTAAATTTATAATACTAAGAACCATTCGTCATTAGATAAATGGTAAAAGGATATGTACAAACTGTCTTCAAAGGAAGAAATCTAAGCTGTCAACAATATGAAAAATGTTTCCAGTCAGCAATACAAGAAAGCAACTAGGAAGTTCCACTTCATACTGACAACAGTGACAAAATAGGAAAACACCGAGTATTGGAGGGGAAACTGCACATTTGTGTGCTCTATTGGTGGAGGTGTCAATTGACGCAGCTGTTCTGAAAAGCAATTTGGAACTAAACTGTGCATATTCGCTGACCTGACTATACTAGATTTATACCCCAAAGACATTTTTTTTGAAAAGGAAAAAGACCTATATATACAAAAATATTTCTAGCAGCTTTTTATAGTAGAGAAATCCCAAGGAAACTAAGGGTGACCTACCTAATGAGTAATGGATAAATAAACAATTATATTAATGTAATGGAATATTACTGTGCCCCAACAAATGAGAAAATGGATTGTTTCAGAGGCATCTTGGAAGAGCTCCGTGAACTCATGTAGAGTGAAGTAAGTAGAATTAGGAGACCCATTGGTACAATGACAACAACATTATGAAGAAAGACATCTCTGAAAGACAATTTAAGTCTGATTAATGAATGATAAATCTTGAGTTTTGGGGAATGAAGATTAATCACTTCATCCTAAAATGAATATTATGAAGGGTTTTTTTAGGGTACAGATGGAGGAAGGGACAATAAATGCTTGTAATAATAAATGAATATATTTTAAAAATAATTTATAAAAACAGGAAAAATAATGTATTTCAGGAAAAAGTTACTACTTTCAATCTACTCTGTATTTATCTTTTAAGAACCTTGTCAGTTACATGTTGTCTCCCATTAAAATGTATTCTCCTTGAAGGCAGAGCCTGATCTTTGGTTTTCTTGGCCCCAAGGTTTGGCATAGGGCTGTCACATAATAAGAAGACAAAAAATGGGACTATTTCTTGTTGACTGATTTTCTAGCTTAAATTAAAGCACACAAAAAATAAAGGCATATTGCTTTTACAATCACCCATCATTTTGCTACTTGGAAATGGCTAAGTTTCTCCCCCCTTTCTTACTTATGCCCCCCAAGCAGCTACAGCTACCTACAGATCAGGATGAAGGTAGAATGTGATAATAACAATAAAAGACAAGATCCTTCAAAGTATTAAAGCTCCTATCAAGAGGGCAGTGATTAGCAAATTGCTATGTGAGCATAGAGAGGGAGAGCAGTCTTTTTTTTTTGTGAGGATAGGCAGGTTTTGTGAAGGTTTTCTTTAACCTGAATCTGGAGTAATGTGTAAGAATTCAGCAGAGCTGTGTTGAAAAAGCTCTTTCAGGTAGGTGGAGTATTTTTTCCCCTCTAGCTCTGAGATTTTGTTTTAAGATTAAAATTTTTTTTTTCAGTTTTATTTTATTTTTAGGTTCAAGTTTTCTCCCTCCTACCTCCCCCTACTCTTTGCCTCCATACAGAAAAAAAAGCAAGAAAAAAGCAAAGTGTAACAATTACATATAGTTAAGAAACAAACAAACAAGCAAAACTCTACCATAGCCATTTCTAACCCCTCCCAAACAAAACAAAAGCAAAAAAAGCAAGCTCCCAAACCCAACAAACTCATAAAACTCAATTTGTGCTGAGTCCATCATTTCTCTATCTAGGGGAAGCATGTTTTATTATTCATCTGGAACTGTGGTTGGCTGTTGTATTGATCAGCCTTTCAAAGCTGTTTGTCTACAATATTGTCGTATGAATTGTTCTGGTTTTGCTCATTTCATTTTGTATCAGTTTATACAAATCATCTCAGGTTTCTTTGGACGCATTCCCTTCATCATTTCTGGTAATGCAATAGTATTCGATCATATACATTTACTTAACTTGTTCAGTCATTCCCCCAATTGATGAGCACCCCCTCTGTTTACATAATATTTACATTATAATTCTTTTCTATTACAAAAGGAGCTGCTATAAATATTTTTGCACATGTGAGTTCTTTTCTTCTTTGATATTTTAGGGTATAGACTTACTAATGGGATCGTTAGTGGGTCAAGAGGTATCCACAGTCTAAAATCTATTTGGGCATAGTTCTAAACTGCTTTCTACAATGATTAGAGCATTTCATAGTTCCACCAACATAGTATTAGTATACCTGTTTTTCCACAGTTCTTCCAGCATTTATTTTACTTTTTTACTGTCTTTGCCCAATCTGATGGGTGTGAAGTGGTAATTAAGGATTGTTTTAATTTGAATCCCTCTAATTATTAGTGATTTAGAGCTTTTCTTCATATGGTCATTGATAGCTTGGTTTTCTTTCTCTGAAAATGATCTATTCATATTCCTTGACCATTTATCAATTAAGGAATGGCTTGATGGAACATTCTGGACAAAGACATGGAGATAGAAATGCAATGTTTGAAAGATGGCACATAGTTCATATCAGTTGGAATGTCTGAGCAATTCTTCAGTAAGAGAAATGCAGATGAAAACAACTCTGAAATTTTACTGCATCTTCTGTGAATTGGTAAAGACAACAAAAAAATGGCAAGTCACTATTGGAGGAACTGTAGGAAGACAGGCATGTATAGGGTTTTTGTTTTTATTTTTGTAATGGTTTGTTAGCTGATATTTACTGAGTAATCATATATTTCCATGAGGAAGCCTTGGGAAATGATGTAGTGAACATTACACTATTAGCAACTGTTTGGTCAACTATTGTTTAAAAAAATATTTTGATGACTGTATTTCAACATAATAGTTTTCTTTTGTAATTCTGTGTATTTTATTTTATGCATTCAAAACATTATTTCGAGAAGAAGTACATAGGCTTCATCAGACTGCCCAAGGGGTCCACAACACAAAAGGTCAAGAGCTCCTGTTCTATAGCCTCCTTCTTCCATTTGGATGCTGTTTGGGAGAATATATGTCTTCTTATTTTCTCTCACATTTGACATTTATAATAACTATGCTGCTGAAGAGAGTTTTTACTGTGGTTTCATCTATCAAGGAATCTTATGTGATTGTAACATATGTGTGAGCAATTCCTCCTTGGAGCCAAATAAAACCTACTCTCTTTTCCTCAGAGAATACAAATATTCTTCTGGTTACTTGCTATATGATTCTGAGTCTTAGAACATCATGGAAATAGCATGGTACAGTGGACAGAGGCAGTTAAGCAGTGAAGTAGAGTACTGGAGTTGGAGCCAGGAAGACTTGAGTTCAAATTCTGTCTCTGATATTCACTAGCTGTGCAACCCTTGGTTAGTCACTTTACCTTTCAGCCTCAGTTTCCACATGTATAAAATGGGGATAATAATACCTTACAGGATGTGGAGATCAAATAAGATAACACATAATAAACATTCTGCAAACCTTAAAGCACTATATACATGCTATCATCATCATCATCATCATCATCATCATCTTCATCATCATCATCATCATCATCATCATCATCATCATCGTTCTTATTCTTTAGAATCTAAGTACCTAAGATCAAATCCCACTCGAAGGACCTGAATTAAATCCCATCTCTGCTATTTGCCATATGTGTTACCTTGAACAAGTCACTTCAACTCTCTGGGTCTTAGTTTGCTCTTCTATAAAATGAAGGGTTTAGGTTAGATGCTTGCTAGTTTTGGGGTGGAGGAGGAAAAAGAATGGATTCCTAATGGTTCCCAAAGGACATCACCCATAAAAGGATAATGCCAAAGGACATTCCAACCTGGGGCAACAGAGAGCCACAGCTGAGGTTATCAGATGGATAATAATAGATGGTAATTGACCAGGAGTTCTTAACTTGGGGTTTGTGAACTTTTTTTTCCTTTAAAATTTATTTTTTTTTGTTTACAACATTCAGTTCCACAAGCTTTTGAGTTCCAGATTTTCTCGCCCTCCCTCCCCTCTCTTCTCCCCTCAAGATGGCATGAAATTCGATAGAGGTTCTACATATACCTTCACATTGAACATATTTTCACAATAGTCAAGTTGTAAAGAAGAATTATAACCAATGGAATGAACCACGAGAAAGCAGAAACAAAACAAAACAAACCAAAAAAAAGAGCAAATAGTTTGCTTTGATCTGTGTTCAGACTCCATAGTTCTTTCTCTGGATGTGGATAGCATTTTCCATTGTGAGTCTTTTGGAGTTGTTTTAGAACCTTACATTGCTGAGAAGAGTCAAGTTTATCAAAGTTAGTCATCACAGATGCAATGTTTCTGTAATTGTGTACAGTATTCTCCTGGTTCTGTTTCCCTCACTCAGCATCAATTCATATAAGTCTTTCCATAAGTTCTTATGAAGTCTGTTTGTTCCTCATTTCTTATAGTACAATAGTATTCCATTATAGTCATATACCACAACTTATTCAGCCATTTCCCAATTGATGGGCATCCCCTTGATTTCCAACTCATTACCACCACAAAAAAAGCTGCTATATTTTTGCATATACAGATCCTTTTCCCATTTGTATGATCTCTTTGGGATGTACCCTTAGAAGTGGTATTGCTGGGACAAAGGGTATCCACATTTTTATTGCCCTTTGGGCATATGAACTTTTTTTTTAAAGAGACGTTTTGATAACTAGTCCAGTATAATCGTTTTCTTCTGCACTGCTCTGTATTTTATTTTACATATTCGAAAACATTATTTAGAGAATGGCTCTATTGGTCTTGTCAGACTGCAAAAGGGGTCCCAGAAAAGGGGACCTTAGAAGTCATTTGGGGTTTATGAAGTAATTTGCTACAGAAGGGAATCCAGTGTGAAGGGAACCTTAAAATTAGGACTGCAAGTGATGCTCTGGGGAATATTTAGTATGTGATGTGGGAATTGGAGGCATCCTATATAATTCACCTCTGGCAGTGCACCATGTTTGTTGATTCTTATTTTTTCTTCTTATTAAAACTTTCTTATGTACTATATTACATTATAGCCAACATATTTGCAGGTGTGGGATTTGAGCTGGTATACTTAGGATATCTAGTTAAGAAATTTTTATCAAATTTTCTGAGGGGGCTTGAACCCTACCAAATGATACCCCTATCAAATGAACACAGGGTCCTTTATGCCATGGGCACCACTGATAAAAATGGATTACATAAGTAAAAAATACAACTGCTTTTCTCAAGGAGTTTATAGTTATTGGGGAGATAGAACAAAGACACATTCCTCACTTTTCCCTGGAGGGGGAAAGGTAAGATCTATTAAGTGTCAAATCAGTGGTGCAGTATTAAATGTGATTGTATCAAATGATATTATAATGTATGTAAGAACACTTTGCATGCCTTCAGACACTATATAAGTTAAAGTTGCTCCAATTATTGTTGTAATGGTAGTTCAGTGGAAGAATAAACAGCTCTTATGTTTAGTTATGGGACATTATCTTTCCTCTTCTCACTCATTCAGAGACTTATTGTGAGTAAAATAACCTGGGGTTTCAATCTGAAAATTTTTGCTATTCCCAGGAAACTAATTTTTTAGTCACACATTTCTTAGAAGGAACCAATCATGAGTCACGGTGGAAAGTGGGAAATGAATGATTGATGATGATCTCACTGAATCAAGTGACAAGACTTTGGATGGTCATTTACTGCCCTGTTTCTGCTTTGTGTGTTAATGAGGATCACCTATATGTGATTTTCTAAGTAAATGGTAACTGTCCATTGGGATTTATAATCAGATAGCCTTGTATGTGAAGTAATAAACCACTAGATGTCACTATGTTCCCATATTTTTCTTATCTTTGCTTCCATTTGAAAGGTTGTACCCGAATCTAACTTAAGAGGATAATAAGCTAGAAGTGACTGGTTCCATATTCATGGTGCAACATTTTGTCATAGTCTCCTGTCCCCTCATCATCTGATGGGTGAAGAAACTGAGGCACAAACAAGTTATGTGACTTCTTCAAAGCTGCACACAGTCAAGAGCAGAGCTTAGACTAGAAATCAGATCTCCTCATAACCAGTTCAGAGTTCTTTCCATGCACTGAGCAGCCTTTCTAAGAAGAAATACCTTGGGGATTAGCAGAGTGTCTTGGAAATCTTAAGTGTTTAATAAATGCTTATTGGATTGGATTGGATAATCCCTAAAATATGGGAAAATTAATGACCATGTGACTTATTGTGCTAAGACAACTTTTGATGGTCTTCTATGATTTTGTTTCTTGTTGAAGACTGTACCTGATTCTCTGAGGGGTAGTTTGGAAATAAAAAGACTGGTGATATATCCAGGTCTTTTCTTTTCTTCCCTTCCCTTTTCTTTTCTCTTCTTCCCTTCCCCCTTCCCCTTTTTCCTTTTCTTCCCTTCTCTTTTAATAGGCATTGATTTTATTGACTGAATAAGTATAGTCAGGCAAAACACTTCTAGACATCAGCTGATATTGAGAATGCATGTCTCATTTTTTAGCTCTAGTCCATCTAGTCCATTGCCTTTGGTCAAGAGGTGGGAGGCATATTTCATCATTATTCTTCTGAAGTCATATAATTGGTTGTTGTTGGGTTTGGCTATAGAAACATTCTCAAAGCTATTTTCCTTCACATTACTGTGGTCATTCTGTAAATCATTTTCCTCTTTCTAATTTAGCTCTATAAGTTTTTCTAGATTTCTTGGAATTTGTCATATTTGTAATTTTCTATACATGTTTTCCCACCTCCATGACTTTATTCACATTGTCCCCTCTGCCTGGAATAATCTCCCTCCTTCTCACTGCCTGTTGAATTCTTACCCTACCTTAAAACCCAGCTCAAGTGACAAGTTTTCCCCTTTGATCTCATGTAGAATGTTTGATATTTCTCTCATGTACTTGCTATGTAATATTTGTCAGAGACATATCTGTCTGTGCCTAATCCTCTATTAAGCAAAAGGATCCATGAGGACAGGGAGAGTAAGTATTTGCATATAGGATTCTGCAGACTATAGGTGATTAAAGAAAGTTTTTTGAATTTGAATTTATATTTCTGTGGCAGCAACCACACTGGCATACCTAGCATGACTGCTGGCACAGGTTCTTAGATGTGCTTTACTAGGAAAGATAACTGTTTAAGGGGTCAACAATTTTTTTAAATTACATTCACTAGTTCAGGGGAAAAGTCAGCACCCTGAACTTCAGAGAAAATCCAAACAAAGAAAATAGAGAAAATATAAGCAGAGAAATAAAGACGAATAGATAGGCTTCTAATTGTCTGAGAAATTAGCACTAGATCCAATTGTCTGACCAAGGCAATACATACATAGTTATCAGATAAAGAAGCACCAACATCTGGGTTTTTCAAAGCCAGGGGACTCCTTAATGGTTACCCAAAATCTCATCTGGTCAGTAACCTCATCTGGTCAAATCACAAGAACACTCTTCCAATGAGTGAGCCCCAAAGCAAAATGCTAACCTCAGAGTATATATACTCTTTTTAGAGCCAGAAGGCATCACAACCCTCGTGACTCAGTGCCTAATTAGAAATGAGCAAAAGTTTTGTGAAAGCCTTCCTACAAGCAAGGCTCCCTTAAGCAAGCTTCCCTTAATGGACTCCACATGAGGCCTATTAAAAATCTTATATTCCATTAACATTACAACTTCCACCAGCTTTGTCTTAACAATGCACCTCACAAGAAATGTGATGGATAAAGTATTGAGAAGGGCAACTAAAATGATCAAGGCATAGGGAGGTTAGAGAGTAATTAGAAGGGGAAAGGCCTCTGAACTGTGTCACAAAGTCCCCTTTCTGTCCCTCAGAGCCTTACTGACTTATTCAGAAAACAATTATTCAACTTAGTTACCTGATTTCCCCAGTGCAAGAGAGCCAAAAGCAGCTAAGTAAAAGTCAGAATGAGGATTTAGAGAGGAGTTGCTGGAGACAGACACTCTAATAACAACAGAAGTGACAGCTTACATCTTGACAAGAGAAAAACTAGAAAGCATAGGCAGGAATGCACTATTGCACATTATAATAACAGATGTTCATAGTGAAATTATAGAGAGGGGAAGTAAATCATCCATCAAGATTTTCATTTATAATTATTAAATTATTAAAATAAAATGGTTTTCCATTAAGGGAAAAGGTTTAGTTATTTAGAGAATTCTCTGAATTCTTCATTGATGACAGACAAAAGAACATTTTGGGGATGGATCATGAGTGATGCCATCTCATGCTTCTTGGAAGAAGTTATAAATGAATGAATTAAATTAATTTTTTAATATTAGTTTCTTTTAAAATTTTAAAATTCATTTTGGACTTAGATACATAAAGATAAAAAAGAGAGAACTTTTCCATGTATACAGCACAACACAAAAAGATTAAAATTGAAAACCATGAATATCTATTTCACACTATTTTTTTTTAAAAACTATCTAACACTGACTATACATGTATAACCTACATTAAATCGCTTGTTTTCTCAGTGATGGGGGTGGGGAGAGAGAGAATTTGGAACTCAAAATTTTTAAAACAAGTGTTAAAAATTGTTTTTACATGTGATTGGGGAAAATAAAATACTAAATAAATAATAATAAAAAAGAAAAACTATGTAATAAATACTACACATCATTTTCAAACCAAGTCTATTTTTCTGTGCTTCCTTCTACATATTTTTTTTTCTTTGCTGCTGTGTACTTTACTTCTATGGATCAGTTCTTTCTCTGGAGACAGATAGCATCTTTCTTCATAGGTCCTTTGTAGTTGATTTGAGTATTTATAATACTCAAAATTATTTAGCTGTTCAAAGTTGTTTTTAGAACAATATATACAACATTCTCTTGGTTCTACTCATTTTCCTCTTCATTATTTCATGCATGTTTTTCTAAAATCAACCTCATCATTTCTTATACCGCAGTAGTATTCCATAATGATCACATACCATGACTTGTTCAGCCATTCCCCAAATGATGGGCATTCCCTCAATTTCCAATTCTTTACCACAAAGAGAGATGCTATACATATTTTAGAACATATGTTATTTTCCTTTTTCCCCCTGATTTTTCCTCAACCCCTCTTATTTGATCTTTAAAGTCTTTTTAAAGATCTTCTAAAAAGTCTTTTTGGGCTTGTGGCCATTTGATATTTTTCTTTGAAATAGGAGTGACTTTTAACTATCTTTTTTTTTTAAACTATCTTCTTCTGAATGTGAACCCAAATCTTCTCCATCCCCATAGTACCTATCTATGGCCAAGTTCTTTCTCCTTTGCTTACTCATTTTTTTTTTAGCAGCTTATTATAGTTAGGCTCTAATCCTGAGGTATGAGGGATAATGCCTCAAGTTTCAGGTTTTTCTTACTGTTGTTTTCTGAGCTCTGTGTGAGGACCTGACTTTGAGCACACCTTTCTACTCTGAGCCATGACCAGGGACCCCAGTCATGCTGTCATTGCAAGCACTTGCTCCCTGTGGTCCATCCTTCAGTCACAAACTTTGGCTCTATTTTCTGCCCTGGAGCCAGCAAAGTCCCTTCCCCTCTGCTACCACACTCACCAGCCAGGTATGAGCTTGTTCCAGCTCACCCACAGCTGCATCCTGAGACCATGTCTGTTTAGCACATCTGGGTCTGACATCCAGTGACAGCAGAGGGTCCTTCATTCTTCCCCAGCTCAGTTGTTTGACACCGTCTGTGATGTAAAAATTCCTGAAGCTCTGACCCAGCTGCCCTCAGGGTTTGTTGTTTGTTAATTCTGTGATATCTGCCAGGAGGTGTTTGTACTTCTGTAGGAGCCAAACCTCTGCCCTGGGAGGTCAAGTCTTTCCCAAGGTCCTCTCAAGTTGTCTTAAGAGGACAATTACTTTATCTTGACTTTTAATTATTTGTGTGGCTCAAAGTTCACTTGCTTGTGGGAAAATTTTGGAGAGTCCAGTATTTCCTGTCTTATTTCACCATCTTCCCAGAATCCTCTTCAAATTAAATTAATTTAAAAAAAAAGCCTAGTTTGCTAGATTTTTTTTTTCTTAAAATGAAGTGGGGTAGGTGATCCATCTTTCCTGTCTACATAGATTCCTATATTTGGCAGTAAGTGCCTCTCCAAATGAATGATTTTTTTGCATGTGATGTTTCAGTGTCTATTCTAAGAAAGGGAAAAGAGACTCTTCCCCTTATCCCCGACATTTCTGACCACTGCTGAAGGTTTTAAAAGGGCTAGAAATGAGGGAATGGTATTAATTTTTAAGTCTGCACCAATTCAGTTTATGAAGGTGGGTAGAGTGCAGTTCCAAAGATAACTCCTCAGTTTTCTCTTCTCATACAGGAAAGGTCCCATCTCTGACATATGTCAATGATATTTCAAGAGTGTTTCTCACTTTCTAGGGGCTCTAAGCTAATGATTGGCTGGGAAACCAGGGTTATTTTTTTTTTTTAATCTAGTCTCCCAGATCTACCCTTTCGGGGTCCAAGAACTGATAGATGAACCTGGAACTACACTTTCTGACCATTTCCTCGCCCTTCTCTTTCCCTCCTTCTCCATCCCTCAGCCACCTTTGATTCTGCTCAGGGTTTCTAAGGCTCTGAGAGGTGAGCTTCCCCTGTCTCTTGACAGTGGGCCTCCACACCACTTCCCATTCATGCTCTCAGCATGTCTTCCCATCCTTCCTCTCTCATTTTCAGCTCTCTTTTATGTGTTGTGTTCAGGCATTATTTTTCTTGTTTGTCTTTGTATTCCCAGGGTATGGCATGGTATCTGGCTCATAGGAAGCACTGAAATGAGAATCAAATCTGATTCATTCCCCTTTGCCATCTTTCTTGTCTTAATGACCTTGGCTGCATCCTAAAAAAATTTCCCAGAGCTCAGGGGTCTGTTGCCCTGCCCAGGTAGTCATGAGCTTATAAGGGGCTAAATGACAACATAAAGAAGAAAGGTGACAATGTTTATTTATGGCCTGAATTTCCATTTTAGCTCATTTATTCTGAGATAGTGTTCAGACGCGAAAGCGTGGCATAAGTGTAGTACACAGGGTAACATTCATTCAAGCATTTTTGTTCAGTTTTATGGATTTGGAGGATGTCATTGAGTCCCACCTCCTTCTTTTATATATAAGGAGACTGAGACCCAGAGATTAAGTGACTTGCCCTGGGTTACATAGCTATTAAGTATCTGAGGTGGGATTTGAACTCAGGTCTTTCTGACTCCAGGTTCAGTGCTGTATTTACTGTATCATGATGCCATGTACAAGTAGGCCTGCTTTATATACTTTATATGCTCCTTGAGAGTGGGGCCTGTCTTTTGCCTTGTGTGTGTCCCTTGCACTTAGCACAGGTCTGGGCACATAGTAGGGGTTTAATATATGCTTACTGACTAACTGGCTTCACTTTGCATCAGATCACAGAGGTTTCCCTAGTTTCCTCTGAAAGAGTCCATTTCATCATTTTTATTGGTATAATCATATTCCAGTATCTCTGGGATTGGCCAATAGACAGTTACTGGGAACTAGAATAGCTCTTAACACACCCACTAGTGAATGTAAATAGATGTCTTTCTAACCAGTATTAGATTCACTTTGTGAGTTCATGGTTGTAATGTTTAATTGTTAGAAAATTTCTTTTCTGTTAGTACTTTTCTTTGTTTTTTTTTCCTCCTTAGTCCCCATACAAAGGAACATCTAGATCAGGATAGCTTACTTTTCCCACAGCATTCTCATTTTAATTTTCTCTCTGCCATTTAGTTGGGCAAATGAAAGAACCTGTTGCTTTTTACATTTCATGTGGGCCAAGCATATTGCTGTTTCCTTTTACCCTTTCAAACTCCTTGGTGAACAAATACTTTGAAAATCAGAGATGCTATGCTCTAAAGAGATCAAAGTAAGAGGAAAAAGTCCCATATGTACAAAAATATTTATAGCAGGTCTTTTTGTAGTAGCCCTCCTAAGCAAGAAACAAAGAGAATGATCACTTATTGGGTGCTCACCTAAACAGATTATGGTAAATTAATATAATGGGATATTATTATACCAATAAAAATGATGAAATGGATTGTTTCAGAGGAAACTAGGGAGACTTCTATGATCTGATGCAGAGTGAAGTGAAAACTAGAGTAATTTATACAATGACAAAGATATATAAACAACTTTGAAAGACTTTATAAATCTAGTGCAATCATAAACCACAAGTCCAGAAGACTAACGATGAAGCACTCTTTCTACCTCCTGTCGGAGGGGTAATGGACTTAAAATGCAGAACTAGGCATGCATTTTTGGCTATGGTCAATGTGGGGATTTGTTTTGTTGGACTATGTATGTTTGGTATAAGAGTTTAAAAAGAATTATCCAAGGTTATCATCCTTTGTTGTCTCATATACTCTCAATTTTGAAATTGTTATGGTTGGTAAAATACAGTAAAGACAAACAAGTAAGGAGTGTGGATTTCATATTCTCTTGTCTTTTACTGAACAAAAAAAATTGTTTCCCACATATTTTGATTACATTACAGTGGCTCTGTTGGTGTTCTGAAAGTGATGTCAACATTCCCATAATAAACTTTGTTTGTCAGTTTTTGGTAACTTGGCTGTAAAAATATGCTTCAAGTCTGAGACTTTTTCTCCATACTAAAGTCATTTGAGGGGAAAAAAAAGACATTCTTTCTGAATTTGACAAACTGTTAAAGCAATTCACAATGTAATCAACAAGGGAAAAAGTCCAGCCGTTCCAATCCAGTTACTGCTTTTAATTGACTTGAAATCACAAAACTCTCAACCATCAAGACATAATGTGTTCTCATTCTTTATTCAGTTTTAGGCCACTTAAAAGGTATGTCTTTAAAGCCAAGGTCTATATTTCATCTCTGCAATTATATTGATTTCAATATATCTGTCTGTAGGGAAAGCTCTATATGAAACATTACCTGTGTTTGAGAGAGAAGTTAGATAGATTTAGTTAAGGCTACACAGTGGAAAGGAGACAGTTACATGGCATAGTGGATAGAACACTGGAGTAAGAAAGACCTGAGTTCAAATTTGGCCTCAGACACTTACTAGCTGTGTGATCCTGACCAA
The DNA here is from genome assembly GCA_011680675.1 of Gymnobelideus leadbeateri. NCBI lineage: Eukaryota > Metazoa > Chordata > Mammalia > Diprotodontia > Petauridae > Gymnobelideus > Gymnobelideus leadbeateri. The sequence continues at coordinate 302,991 of WOXC01012314.1, forward strand.
GTCACTCTGTTTGCCTTAATCCACCAGAGAAGGAAACGGCCAGCCACTCCAGTATCTTCACCAAGAAAACTCTACATACAGTGTTGGTGTGCTTTGGTCCATAGAGTCACAAAGAACCGGACACATCTGAACAACAATATAGTGAAAAAGCATAAGAACCCACCCCACTGGCTTGTTCTATGGCACTGAAGAAGACTAATCCCCATTTCTTTTTATACAGAGCTTTATGGTATTAAAAACCTTTATAGGCATCATTGCATTTGATCCTCAAACCAATTTTGCAAGGTAGGTATTATCACAATTTTATAAATAAGCTAACTAAGACCCAGAGAAGCAAAATAATTTGTCTGTATACTTCGAAGAGCCAAAAGCTCCTTGAGAGTGGGGCCTGTCTTTTGCCTTTGTGTGTGTCCCTTGCACTTAGCACAGGGCCTGGCACATAGTAGGGGTTTAATATATGCTTACTGACTAACTGGCTTCACTTTGCATCAGATCACAGAGGTTTCCCTAGTTTCCTCTGAAAGAGTCCATTTCATCATTTTTATTGACATAATCATATTCCATTATATTAATTAACCATAATTTGTTTAGATGGGCACCCAGTTCTCCTGCCTTTAAAGTTGCTTCTTTCCACCATGACATCCTGCTGAATGGGTTAATGGGAACACTTCAGATGGACAGAAAAATGTTTGTTGAAACAAACATCTCTCTTCCTTTTGACGTCCCTTGTCCATATGGTTTCAGTTTTTACAATTCCCTTTTTAATGATTACAAACAACAGGCTATATATCTGCACAATGGATTCATTTTGTAAATTTCCTTTCCAATTTAAGAGTCTTAAGTTATTGGTAGGTGAGCATAGACTTTGTGTTTAGTGTTGCTCATCTTCTTTTAGAGCTGCCACTGCATGAGATTGATTTTTATCTGTCCTTTTGCCTATCCTCTCTTTTTAACTCACCTCATTGACAGCATGGGTGGGAGATTCTGGAGTCTGTTTCTGGTTTCTCACTCCAGAATTCCTGTAGTTAGAAATCTCCTCCACCCAGGGTGCTGCTTCCCAGACATCAGAGGGACCACTGGGACCTGAGTGAGACAGGAACATTTTGAAGAAATTTGAGCCAAACATATATACATATTTTTTTATTCAAATGCATTTTTGGCAACATTACTTGGGACACCCTGAGCTTTGCACAGGTTTAGTCAGAGAGGCAGATGTATCAGATCCTTTGGAAAAAATAAGTGGGATGGGGTTGTAGTAGAAATTTAAAACCTGGGACTCCAAGGTAAACTCGGGCAGGTTTACTCAACTAACCCAATGCCCCCAACAAATGTGTCTAACACCCCAAGAATTGCTCCCTCGGTGTGACTCCTCTGTTCCTCAGCTTCCAAGCCTTATGTGGGCTGCCTGGGTTCTGGATGAGCTGGAATACTGAAATCAAAAATCAGTTCCAATAGAATGCTTACTATGGGCTCAGAACAGGAATTACAGTTATACAGGGCCTACTTGCAAGGAGTTTAAAAATACTGTCATATTGCTGTTGATATTGATATTGTCATATTGATATAGGGACCTTAGCTACTCTTGCTGTTCACAAGTTACTTTCTGTTAAATAAGACATAGTTAAGAATAGGTGTGACACACACACACACACACACACACACACACACACACAAAGGGTGGGGGAGAGAGAAAAAGAGGAGGGGGAGAAAGAGAGGAAGAGAGACATGGAGATGGAGAGATACAGACAGATAGACAGAAAGAGACATATACAGAGAGACAGAAAAGGAGAGAGAGAGAGAACAGAGGGACAGAAGCAGAAACAGACTGAGAAAGACAGAGAGACAAAGAGATAAGAGACAGAGAAAGAGAGAGACACAGAGACAGAGGCAGAGACAGAAAGAAAAGCATCTCGTTTAAAGTCTTACAAGTTCAGTATAGAACACGGATTGGGTTGTCACAAATGTTGCCCATGTTGACATTATCTTGTATGAATGCAGACAAATGACCCTCCAGTCCTCAGATTCTTTCTTAAAATATCCACCCTGATCTACTGCAGATCACTCTTATAAATGAAAAATAAAAATGTAAAGAAGAAAGGGAAATGCTATTAATCTTGGTAATGCTTATTCTGACTATTGAGTCCTGTGTGGTAGATGTGGCTTATCTCGTTCCTAAACATAATTTTCAGATGGGCACTTTGACTGTGGTCTGTGTAGCTTGGGATACAGCATTTTAATTTTGGCCTGAAATATGACTATAGTTCTTTTAGGTATGTTTTTGGCCCAAATGGACTCCTCCAAAACATACTTAATATTTTCTCGTTTATTTGGTTTTCTTATAAGAAAGTACTGACCTTCAAACACTGTTCTACCTTTCACGCAGATCTGGGTCTCTTTATTTAAAATTAAAGCAGAAAAAAACCCAAAGCAGTGCTCTCTCCACACCCTCTCCTCCCCTCCCCGCCACTCCCCCCCAGCAAATCCCAAGAGTCAAAATATCAGGGCTTAAGACATAGAAACAATGAGAACTTCTTGACAAGTAGCATGGAGATTGTCAATTTTGATTCAGTGTGTGTGTCACTCCATCCCATCTGTGTGGTTTCAATGGTCACTAAAGGGCTGGATATCTACATCTTTGGCTGTATAGTATTCATAATGTGGAAAATTGTGTGCATTTTTACAATAGGCCTGTTGGACTGTTATTCAGGCAGAACAGTTCATTTGGCAATGCTCAGAAGTAGAAAATTCATGTTGGTTTATCTCCATCAGGGAAGAAAAAAAGCTCAGAATGTTTCCCCCCCTTCTTTCCCCTTTCCATTGTCTTACATCTCACTGGGTCTGTCCCTTGGACAAGCTGAGTCTGAATTAAAAAACAGTAGAGTATAGATGAGAGGTTTCCCCAAACATCAAATAAGGTGAAACCAACTGTCAGGCTTTCCTATGGACCTCAGCTGTGATCAGATTAGCTTCTGGAGTGGAGCCAGGATAGCCGGAAGCCTTCTATAGTATTTCTTGGAGATTTCCACTGAATCTTATCAGCTTCTTTCCTGAGAGGGACCAATGGGACCTCAACGAAAGGTCTGCAATGCTTCAAAGACCCCATTCAATTGGACTTGGGAGGCTGGTCTCTCAATTTCAAAAGATGCCTGCCAAAGGCTTCTCTATCAGCCCCTTCTGGGTGGGTATTAAGAAGTAATCTGAGAGGGTCCTTGCTCTAAAGATGGATCTGATTAGGGACTGGAGGAGACAGTGTCTAACAGCCACAGTTTTGTGAGATTGGGATTCCTGTGATGCCTTTTTTTCGTGCTAGGAAAAGACTGGAGATGGGGAGGGGAGGCTGGATGGGAGGTCTCTTCACTCTGTGTATAATGCCTTTTTTGTTAGCAGACTGGACCAAAAGAATAAGTCTTTAGTATTGTTGTTGTTCAGTCTTTTCAGTTGTGTCCAACTTTTTGAGATCCCATTTATCGGCAAAGAAACTGAAGTGGTTGACCATTTACTTCTCCAGCTTACTTTATAGATAAGAAAACTGAGGCAAACGAGGTTAAGCGACTTGCCTAGGGTCACACAGCTAGTAAGTGTCTGAGGTCAGATTTGAATTTGGGAAGATGAATCTTTCTGACTCCAGACCCAGCACTCTATCCACTATGCCACCTAGTTGCTGAAATGAATGAAAAGCTGAGAGACAGTTTCTGGGTCATTAGTAATCAATTTATTAATTAGGTTAGCAAATAATCAATAAATTGATGGCCAATGATGTTTGTTGGTAACCAAAGACAAAACCAAATGCTTAAATACTTTTAGAAAAGGAGGTGCCTGACAGGTGAAAATCAACCTTGGTTAGTGAACAATTAATAAAGGGGTGGACATATTGAGGAGATGGGCTAAAAGTCTTCAGCTCCTCTGCTGAGAATGTGACTTGATTATGAGACCATCAACAATCTGGACAAAGGAATACATCTCTACCAAGACCACTCTGGTTGGTTTTCTACTTCATAACCTGGGCCACTCTAAATTCTAATGGAGGGTTCCAAGGATGGAGGCTTATTTCCTAAGGACAAGAATTCACCTAGAGGGGTGGCTAGGTGGCACAGTGAATAGAGCACCAGCCCTGGAGTCAAGAGGACTTGAGTTCAAATACAGCCTTAGAGACTTAACACTTACTAGCTATGTGACCTTAGGCAAGTCACTTAACCCCAATTGCCCTGCCTTACCCCTTCCAAAAAAAAAAAAAGAAAAAAAAAGAATTCACCTAAATTAAATTCTGTTTGTAAGTCCCTATAATTGGGCACGGTCCCTCCCAAGGTCAAAGAGCATATAGCAGGAGGATTTGGGTAATTTCATATATCAGCAATGTCTTTCAGAAATGGACTGACCTGTAGGGGCTGCTCCTTGAATAAGGAAATAGAAAGGAAAAACCTCAATCTTATTTTTAATAATTGATTATTAATATAATAGAAAATAATAATTTCTTTCATTGCCCCAAGTCTTTAGTATTGTAGTATAGTAGAAAGAATACTCGATTAGAGGTCAGAGAGCTTGAGTTTAAATCCTGGTTTTGCTGCTTACTCTTTCTATAACTTTGGGCATGACCCTTAGCTTCTCTGGAACTCAATTCCTTCTCTGTAAGATGAGGAAGTTTAACTAACTGACCTTTAAGGTTCTTTCCAGCTAAAAATTTAGGATTCCCTGAAATGTATTTATTTCATTCAGAGTTAGAAGAGCACGTTGTTCTATAGATACAATGTGAAGAGAGAGAGCTGACGCAATTCCCTGGATCTTACTAGCTCCCAATCCACTTTGGCCTGAAATATCCATAGTAGAGCTAAGACTAGTAGATTCCATGAGCCATGACATAAAATAATCGAATAACAGAGTTGGAATTGATCTCAAAAGGATTGGATTCATCCAGTTCAATCCCTTTCCTAAAGCATAAGTCTCCTTTGTAGTGTCTCCCATGGGATCCATCCGGTTTTTGTCCATTGACTTCCACTTCTGGGGTACTCACATCTATTTGAAGCAGTCAGCTCATTCCATTTAGTTATGAGGAAACTTTTCTTCACATACAGTGGGGATCTAGTTTACTTAGCTTTCATTCCTAATTTATCTATTTGGGACCAAGTACTCTCATTTCTCATTTACATGAGAAAACTTCAGCTGCTTGAGGACACAGTTCGCCTCCCTAAAATTTCTCTTCTCTATCCTCTCTAGGACTTCCAATTGTGCCATGTATGGCATGGTTTTATGTCCCTTCACCATCTAGGTGATCATCTTCTGGGGAATATCAAGACCTTATTGTTTATAGTTTCACCTGCATAAAGGAATTGGAGGCAAGAGGATTTGGGATACTATGGAATCATCTGAACTTTTGCCTTAAATTCTCCCTTAAATTTTTTCATCACACACCATCCTTACATAAGATTGTTTCTCTCTTTGGTGCTCCCAGGAGAGCCAGTTCACTATTCTGAGACTTCTCAAGGAGAGGCCATCACCTGCTTATTTTTCCTTTCTGGTAAAACTGACTATTTAGGAGAAGGGGAGGGGTCAGTAATAAAAGAGCACAGGATTAAATGAATAGGACATATATGGTTGCAAGGGAGATTTGATAACTATTTTAATTGAAGTTTTAGTTAATTCCTAATTAATCTTATGTAAAGGCCATTCTATTTATTTTTTATTTTTATTTTTTTGCTTTTTGGAGTTAATTGACTTGCCCAAGGTCACATGGTTAGTTTTTGTGTTAAGTGTCTGAGGTCGAATTTGAACTCAGGTCCTCCTGACTCCAGGGCCAGTGCTCTATTCACTTCACTACCTAGCTGCCCCTCTTTGTTTTGTTTTTAAATTACCTGCTGCCTCTGCAGTCCTTTCTTAATGTCTCTGCTTAGTCTAAGACAGGACTCAGGCATTATCCCAACTGGAGATGGTATGAGTGGAGCAAATAAACATCTCATCACCCTCCTTGTAGCTCATGGAAAGTCATATGTTCTTTTTTTTTTTTTTAAAGCAATTGGGATTAAGTATCTTGCTCAAGATTACAGAGCTAGTCATTATTTATGTGTGGGTGCTCATTTTCTGAGGCTGGATTCCATTCTGGGTCATCCCAACTCCGAGGCCGGCGCTCTTACTCACTGTGCCACCTAGCCGCCCCCAGAGAGTCATATGTTCTAAATGTTGAATTAAATCAGTGAGTTGGTCTCAGAGTGGTCAGGACACTCATTTGGTTTCTTCACAATGTATGATCAGTACCCTGGTTTGTCTCTTTTTGCCATTGTCTCAGGGGCTGAAACAGTTATCTTGCTTTCTTTTTACCACTATTTTCTAAAGAAAGCTTGTAAGCAGAAGGATTAGTGTTTTTAATCTTTTTCTTGATTTCACAGTAAATTTTTTTTTATTTGGAATTGGATCAGTTCAATTCATCGGATTCAATCCAGCCATTGATGCCAATCTTGTCCCCTAATGCAAAGAAAACTCTCCAAAGTTAGAGGAATTTAACTCTTGCAGGGCCGTAGGAATCAAGTCCATTTTGACATTCAAATTGAAGTATTGATGAGAGATATGTTCTGAAAGGTTCAGTTTCAGAAACTTAAGAAACAACAACAACAGATAAATGAGTGGGTATGTGGGACAGTGAATAGAGCACAGACCCTGGAGTTAGGAGGACTGAGTTCAAATTTGACCTCAGACACTTAACACTTACTAGCCTTGTAATGTTGGGCAAGTCACTTAATCCCAATTGCCCTGCCTTCCCCCCTCCAAAAAGCAAAGAACAAAAAAGCCAAAAACTTTTTTGTTTCTAGGACCTCTGTGTGTGTGTGTGTGTGTGTGTTTTAAGTTATATCATAAATTGTAGCTGCATACAGAAGGTATCTTTTAGAGGCTGATTATCCCTGGGGCAACTAAAAACTCTTTTTAAAAAAATTTTTTTAAACAAATGCTTTATTAACTTCTGGTTTACATCATTCATTTCCGCCAGATTTTGAGTTACAATTTTTCCCCCATTTTTCCCCTACCCACCATCCCAGAATAGCAGTTCCACAAGATATCCCTTCCTCCAATCTGCTCCCTCCCATATCTTCTCCCATACCCCCTTCGACTTTTCCATTAGAGCAACGTGAATCTCTGGGCCCCAATGCCTGCACATCTTATCTCCCAGTTACATGCAAAAGAGTATTAATAATAGTATTTATATATATTTGAAACATTTAATTTTAAGACCTTGAATTTCAGGTCCATTCCCTTCATCCCTTGTTACCCATTCCCTCTGGGAAGATAAGTAATTCAGTATATGTTGTACATGTCTAGCTATGTAAAATATTACCGTAGTAGATATATTGTACAAGGCTGCTTATAATTCCCTCCCATCTATCCCACCCCCTACCTGGTCCATTCCCTACTTTGATCCTGTCCCTCTTCTATAGTGGGGACTTCCAACCTCCCCTCCCCCCCAAAATGCCCTCCCATCCATCATCCCCCCTCTCATGCTCCTTCCCCCTATTCTGCTGCAGGTGGAGATATCCCATTTAGTATGTATGTCATTCTCTCCCTGAACCAAATTCAATGAGAATGTGGTGCCTTTTGCCTTCCTGTTCTTCCCCTCCCCTGCAGCCACTTCCCCTTGCTTCTTCTACATGAGATAGTTTACCCTACCCTGTCTCTCCCCATCTCCTCTTGCCACTTTCCTCTCTCACCTCATAATTTCACCCCTTAAGTATCATCCCTTCCCAACAAATTCAACCTATGCCCTCTATCCATGTATAACTGTAAACATATATATACACATTCACATATGTATTCATATGACCATATACCCTTCTTCCATTATTGTCATACTGAGAGAGGTTTCATCAGTCACAGTTATTGTTTTTCCATGTAGGAATGTAAATAGGTCAACTTTGATAAGTTCCTTTTGATTTCTTTTTCCCTGATTACCTTTTCAGGCATCTCTTGCTTCTTGTGTCTGGATGTCAAATTTTCTATTCAACTCTGGTTTTTTCCTCAAGAATGCTTGAAAGTCCTCTGTTCCACTGAATGACCATATTTTCCCCTGAAACAAAATACTCAGTTTGCTGGGTAGGTGACCCTTGGGTTCATTCCCAGTTCTTTTGCCCTCTGGAATATCATATTCCATGCCCTTCGATCCCTCAGTGTAGAAGCTGCCAGGTCCTGGGCTATTCTGATTGTGTTTCCACAATATTGAAATTGTTTCTTCCTGGTTGCTTGTAGTATTTTCTCCTTGATCTGGGGATTCTGGAACCTGGCTATAATATTCCTGGGAGTTTTCTTTTTGGGATCTTTTTCAGGAGGTGATCAGTGGATTCTTTCAACCTCTATTTTGCCCTCTGGGTCTAAAACATCAGGGCAATTTTCCTTGAGAATTTCTTGAAGGGTGCTTTCTAGGTTCTTTCTTTGGTCATGGCTTTCAGGTATTCCAATAATTTTTACATTATCTCTCCTGGATTTATTTTCCAGGTCAGTGGTTTTTCCCATGAGATATTTCACATTGCCTTCTAATCTTTCATTTGTTTGGATCTGTTTAACAGCATCTTGATTTCTCATAAAGTCATTAGCTTCCATTTGCTCCAGTCTAACTCTGAAGGAATGAATCTCCTCAGTGAGCTTTTGAGATTCTTTTTCCATCTGGCAAATTCGACTTTTTAAGGCATTCTTCTCCTCATTGCCCTTTTGGGCCTCCTTTGCCAGTCTATTTTTTAAGGTGTTATTTTCCTCAGTCAGGCTGTTGACCCTCATTTCATACTTTTCCTGCATCCTTCTCATTTCTCTTTCTAATTTTTCCTCCACTTCTCTTATTTGATTTTTAAAGTCCTTCTTAAGGTCCTCTATGGCCTGTAACCCGCTCATATTTTCATTTGGGGCTTTTGGAGCAGGATTTCTGACCTCACAGTCCTCTTCCTGTTCCATGCTTCCATCCTCTTTGACCCCCAAATAGGAGTCTAATGTTTCATTTTTCTGTTTATTTTGTTTCCTTTGCCTTGGCATGTTGCCACTTAATTACTTGACTTTTGGGCTTGTTGCCACAGTAGGACTATGCCACCAGACAGGGGAGCTTCCGTCCCAAAGTTGGGTTCTTCACAACTTCCATTCCTGGCAAGCTGGATACCCACCCCACGACCTCCACCCCAAACCACAATCCAGATTCAGGGAGGTTAAAGCAAGAGCGATTACCCCCCAAGACTGATTGCTGGATCTCCCTATAGTTCGCAGGCCAGGAGCTGGAGCTGCCACTGAAAACTGCAAAATGGCATGTCTCCTCAGAGGCTTCTAGCCCCCAGGGGAGGAAGCCGATGCATTCCCCAAATACTGGTCCCAAAGTCCATAGGGCACTAACCTCTCACTTTGTCCTAGGCATGTCTGTGTTGATAATTCTGGAATCGCCACAGCTGCTGGTGTTCTGGGCTCCCTCTAGCCGGCTGCTGGCCTGGCCCCCCCTGGGGCTAAAACCTCAGCTCATGGGGACCTGGGCTCAGCTCTCCCTGTGCTGGGTTGTTGGCTCCCAGAGTGCTGTGCTGGCCCTTCCTGCAGGGCTGCTGGGTTGTCCTCAGCAGGAGGTTAGTTTCTCTGTGTCGTTCTGTGGGTGGCGGGGCTCCAGAAGTTGTTCAGAGTCCCCTTTTACATGGTTTGGAGGTGATCTGGGGGGAGAGTGCCTTGGACGTGTTGTTTCTACTCCACCATCTTGGCTCCGCCCTCCAACTAAAAACTCTTTATAATTTATTACCTCTAGTTTATTGGACTTTCAGATATTGGGATTTTGAAGGGATAATGGCATTTCTCCCTTGATTATCATTTAACTCTATCAAGTGCCTCAAATTTCTTTACTTTTTCTTGGTTCCTATTGTAACCTGAATTTGAATTTCAAAGACTCTACCTAGCTTTGATTTTCTCAAAATAAATGTTTGAAAGTCATTAATTCTGTTACAGATTCATTTTCCCCTCATAGGAATATTCTTGACCTTGCAAGATGTTACTTTTGGTTCTAAGCCTTTTCTTTTTGCCTTTTAGTATAGTTTCCTCCCAAACTTTCCTTTCTTTTATATTTGCTGCAAAACTTAGTGTGTTTTTGATGATGGTTCTTTGGGATGTTATCATTTTTTCCTGCCTGCTAGTAGTTTTTTTTTCCCTTTGAGTTTGGAAGCTCTGGAATTTGGCAACCACATATATAGGTGTGTTAAATTTGAGGTGTCTTTTAGGTGGTGAACAATAGTTTCTATTTTCACTTTGCTTTGTAACCAGAATAATTCTGGGACATTTTCTTTTATGATTTCTTGAAATATGGTGTCCAGCATTTTTGTTTGATCAAGCTGTTCAGGGAGTCAAGTGGTTCCTAAATTATTCCTTCTCTTCTAGTTTTCTTAGTGCGTTGTATTTATCAGAGACAGCTCATGTTCTAATTTGTTATTTTTTGATTTTGTCCTAATATTTTTGTTGTATCACTGCATTCAGTTAACTAGAACAACCACCATTTTGTAGAAATGGTTGCTGACAATTGTGGATAAATTCTTAGCAGGTAGTCTGTCATATTCATGTTCATGAAACATTAATTAATTGCCTATGTGCAGTGTACTATGTTATGCCTTTGTGGAAATACAATGATAAATAAAACATGATTCTTCATCTTTAGGAACTTATGTTCTAGAAGGGGAATTTTTTTTCCTTCTGGACCTGTGATTTCATCCTTGCCCTAAACACTCAATAGAGAAATCTAGAAACATCCTCCTTCCATACAGATCAACAACTCCGTTTTACAACTTAATCTTAGAGAGTAGGCACTGAGAGGTTAAATATCTTGATCACAAAGCCAGTAATGGATCATAGACAAGACTTTAACTTAGTTCTTCCTGACTCTAGGCCTCCACCCACTTGTACCAATCTCTCTCTGAACATTTATGTATATTTTAAAACATTTGTTTTTATATATTAAATATATAAAAATTATATTTGCTTATTTATTTTATTGAGCCAGGCTCTCTATTTTGTTGTTGATAAATTAATATTAGAACAGCAATGTTTGATGGGTATCTGGATTCAAGGCCCATTCCCAATAATTCAATAATTATTTACAGCATAAAGATATACATTTTCAAAATGACACCATAAAATAAAAAATATCAACCCAAAGGCAAGCTTTTTATCTTGGAAAATGAAAAAGAAGGAAGGAAAGGTTAAGAAGGAGTTTGGAATCCGGACTTCATAAACTGCTGATGCTTAATAAGTGGGAGAAATGTAGGTACTGTTATATGAAAGAAATCTATGTAAAAACATTACTGAATTCCTAGTCATCTCTTGTCATCTTGTATTTTCTCAATAAGATGCTAATGGAAAAACTACAGTTGTGTGTGTGTGAGGAGCAATCAGGGAAATTTTTGACATGTGAAGAGGACCCTGGAAACTGGAAAAGAATGGGAACAGTGGAACTAGAATATTGTGGAATTGCACACTATTAGGGCTATAAGGGACATCAAAGACCATATAATTCAACCCATTTATTTTACAGATATGGAAACTGAGCCAGAGAGATTAAAGTGATTTGCCAAAAGACACACAAAGGGTTAATGAGAGGCAGAACTACAATGTAGGAGTGCCAACTCCCAGCTGGGGTTTCTTCCTGTTTTCCCTTCATATAGAACAGACTTTGATTTGGGTTTGCTTATTTGTGATCAAACTGATATATTTTTCCTTCCTTTCTTAGAAATAGATTTTTGAAGCCTTCAAACTACATATACCCTGGCTGGCTTTTGCAAAGGCCCATTTGGATGGAATGAAACAGAAATAGTTCTGCAACAGAGGGACTCAATTTCCCCTAGAAACCTACTGGAGTTGAAGAATTAGAGAAAGAGTGCTGGGCAGGCATGTATTTGACTGAGTCCAGTGTCTTGAACAATAGTTGGAGAAGTTGGATTAACCTGCCTGTAGCTGCGCTTCCTCAGTCAACTCAACATGATTAGGACAGTTTGGTAGGGAAGGTTGGGAGCAGATTGTGTGTATAAATATCTCAGGGACATGGAAAGGACTTCAAAGGTCAGTAAGAAACACTTGGAAGTGCCCCAGCTGGGAGAGAGCATAAAATACTCCAGCACTGAAAAACTGCTTACGCTTTACAGATATCTCTACACCTTCAGGAAGTCTTCCTTGATTTACTTAAGCTGCCAAACACTATCTGGGAACTGCTCTCTTCCCTTCAACACATACCACACAGCTGTAACAGCTGTTACCCCCCCCCCCCCAGCCTCCCGCCTGAAGGCCAGGTGTGTTACATTTCACTGTTCCTCTGTGTTTGCCAATACCTTTAGAGGTTGGAGGGTCTCTTGGCTCATTGGCTCAATCACCTACCAGTTGTGTTTCCCTAATCTTAGAGAACTTCAACATCCCAGTTCCATTTAAACACGACCTTTAGATAAACTTTTTTTTTCATTTCACTTTCACTCTAATGTCATATTTACTCCCATGCCATAAACTTTTTTTTCTTCAGTTTTTTCTGGGATATCTTTTTCTTTTGATCAACCTCCTCTTCTGGTTTAGGAACAATTTATTCCTTTTCAGTAAGTATCATCTCAATATGGCAAGGAGAACTCATGTATGGGTTGATTCGACCATGAGCCCTGTAAGTACGCCGTCGAATTTTGGGAATCTTGTTAACCTGGATATGCTCAATGACAAGAGAATCCACATCCAAACCCTTCAGTTCTGCGTTACTCTCTGCATTTTTAAGCATACGCAGCAAGAATTCAGAGCTCTTTTTGGGCTACTGACCCTGTGTCCACCCCATTGCTTAGCTTGGGCACACCTGCCAATTTTACCATTATGTGGACGGAATGGAACACATTGTTTCTTCAATGTGACATCTTTCAAATACTTGGTAACTTTTCAGATATGCACGTCTTTAATAGCTTGGGCTGTTTCACCAGTGTTCTTGAAGTGGACACAGATTTGAACTACTTGACTTGTGTGATTTTGTGAGGTTTCTCTGGATCAAGAGAGTACCTCACCATTTTAAATGATTATCTAGGATGGCTCAAGGGCTAGATAAACTTTTTACAAAGGAACATTCATTTCAAAGATGTAGCAAGAACAAACATAGAAACATTCTCCACTCTCCTCCCCAAGGAAGAAACAATCTCCCTTATATCTCTTGCTTTCTGGAGAGGGAAGAGGCAATTAGTTTCACAGTTTAACTAAGTCTCTATTTAACACCCATCCCACCAAAGTTCCAAGGCTAATCTAGCCCTGGTTTTGTGTCTACCTTCTTAGGACTTCCATGCTGTGCTTGTTATCCTGGATGGTATCCTGGTATCCTGGATGCAAGGTCCCCATGGCTCAGGCTCCCACATCTTGGACTCTACTCCCTATACCCAGAGCTGAAAAGGACAAAAAAAATAGACCAACACTCTAATTCTATTTCTTAGTGTGGCCCAATCGATGAGGGATAATCTTGGAGTTGGGATTCAAATTCCGCCAGTGACACATTCTAGCTTTGTGACCATGGGCAATTCATTTAACATTTTAGTGCCCCAAAAAAGTTAAAAAAATTTTTTTTTGGACAATCAAGATTAAGTGACTTGTCTGGGATCACACAGCTAGTAAGTATCTGAGGCTGCATTTAAACTCAGGTCCTCCAGACTCCAAGGCCAGTGCTCTATCCACTGCATTACCCAGCTTACCCCCAAAGAAGTTTTATTGATTGGTTGTCTTATAATTTCATTGATATATCTTGCTTTTACATTATCTTCATTTCTAGCCATATTCTTTCCCCCACTTCAACAGAGAGAGCTATCTTTCATAACAACGAATCAAAAACAAAATTAGTGGGAAAAGTCCAGCAAGATGAACCAACATAGCATGATACAGTGGAATGAATAGTAGTTCTGAATCTGAGGACCTGGGTTTGAATCCTACCTCTGAACAAATTACTTGTATGGCCCTGGGAAAGTTATTTTTACCTCTCTTTGCCTTAGTTTCTTCACTTGTAAAGTGAAAAGATTAGACAGATAGCCTCTGAGGTCCCTTTAACCAACTTTGATGGCATATCCAGCATTCTACAATCATTGTTTCTTACCTTTGCAAGAAAGAGAGATGTATAGTCTCATTCCTTCTTTGGGGTCAACTGAGTCATTTTAATTACACAGTTCTCTAGGTTCTTTTTGTTTTTGTTTTTGCTGGTCTTTCCATTGATAGTGTTGTAGTAATTTCACACATTATTTTTCTAGTTCTGCTTACTTAATTTTGCTTCAGTTCATACAAGTCTTCTCATGTTTCTGTGTATTTTTAATTTCCATTTTTCTTATGTACAATAATATTTCATACATTCATGTCCCACAATAAATTCAGAAATTCCTAATTTGGTGTCAATCTACTTACCCAAGTTGTCTGCTACTATAAAAGTGCTGCTACAACTATTTTGGTTTATCTGGGATCTTTCTTTTCACCTCTAACCTCCCTAGGACCACAGGCAACAAATGGGGGTGAAGGTGGAGGTGGTGCTGATTTGCATCAATGGAAGGAGTTTCTCCACTGGGAATTTCTCATAATTAAATCACAGATTGGAACAAAAACAAAACAAAAAAACCCCCAACAAAACAAAGAACCCGTGAAAATACTCTTCTTTACTATTTCCCTTTCTGGGAGTCTAGAGAATTCTTTTATTCTTATGGTTCAGGTTCCTATTTACCCTCTATTTTTATTTATTTACCCTCTGCCTCCTGCCAAGAAACTGGTGCTAGGTAAAGTAGTAATTGATCTTGAATAGTTACTTATTAGAAGGCAGGAAACTGCAGTTAGTTGGTTAGCACAGTACTGCTTTCGTGCAGGCTTAGTTGATACTGTGATGATCCTATTTTCCTCAGGATTTTATAGCCTATATGAATTTTATAAAATACCTGAATTTTGCCTTTTGGAGATTTGGGATTGGTTATAGATGAAGTTGGTTGGAAGAATTCCTTGGACCACTGCTTTCAATTGGGTGGGATGTAAAGGGGGTGAGAAAAAAGAAGAAAATTTATGTTTTAGCCCTTCACTGAACCATTCTTCCCAACCACACCCTTTCCCCAAGCTAGACCTAAGAGAATATTTCTTCCTGGCTGTTGTGAGTCTATGGAGCAAATTACTTTCTTTCCTCATTCCCTATCACATCAAATCTCTTTTTTCCTGTTTCCCTATCCTAGTTTTCCTTTTCTTTTCTTGGCTAGAGAGAAGAGGAATGAAAAGGCACTCCACCCATCTTTCCACACTTGGTGCCTAAGCCCAGGTACTGCTGTCTGCCACTATACTGGGCTCAAGATCTGACTAGGGATTCCTTAGCTTTAGAGCAGTCTGTTTTTTCTTTAATCTCCATTTTGGAAAACTCTTCCTCTGATCCAGTATATCCTTCCTAACTATCTCAGTGCCTTAATCTGCTTCTTTAGGAGCCCTGATGGGCTACCCTTACAAATTTACCTTTCTAGACAATGTCCCATTCTTGGTTCTTTCTTCGCCTGCCCCCTCAATCATAATTTACTCTTTTTGTGGTTTGTTTTCAAGGCATGTGACTGGATGGCTGTCTAGCTAGCAGAAATTTGAATTTTTCAAAGAGAGGAAACTAGGTGGGGCAGAGGACTGGATCTGGAGTTCAAATCCTGGCACAAACACTTATTAACTGTGTGACACTTTGCAAGTCACTTAACTATTGATTCAGTTTCCTTATATGCAAAATGGGGATATAAATAGCACCTACCTCCCAGGGTTGTTGTGAGAATAAAATATATATCAAGTACTTTGTGAACTTTAAAGCACTATAAAAATGCTAATCTATTAGTGTTATATCAGATTAAAACAAGTTTTTATAACTGAACCTGTGATTTTATTGGTATAGGGCACTCCCGGTGGGAAAATACCACATACCAATTGCAGATGGCTTTGTAATTGATCATTTATAGAGTTGCCGTAGACACTATGAGACCTGTGTAGGGTTATACAACCAAGTACTCCATGCAGACTCTTAGATTAAAATGTTACTGGTCGGGGCGGCTAGGTGGCGCAGTGAATAGAGCGCCGGCCCTGGAATCAGAAGGACCTGAGTTCGGAGCCGGCCTCTGACACTTAATCCACACAAACAAAAACCTAGCCGTGTGACCTTGGGCAAGTTACTTAACCCCAATTGCCCTAAAGGGGCGGCTAGGTGGTGCAGTGAGTAAGAGTGCCGGCCTCGGAGTTGGGATGACCCGAGATCAGATCCGGCCTCAGAAAATGAGCACCCACACACAAATAATGACTAGCCGTGTAACCTTGAGCAAGTTACTTAACCCCAATTGCTTTAAAAAAAAATGTTACTGGACAATTAATAGCTCAACTTGTTTAACCTCCGATACAGTTATTTGCATTTCAGCAGGAATCTTAATAGCCTGAAACCAAAGAATTATCTAATAATACCAGGTAGGCAGACACCATCAACTAGTCAGTCAGCTTGATTGAGTGTGTGTCAAGCATGCTTTGAATACAAAGACAAAAGTGATATAGTGCTTCCCCTTACAGAGCTTACATTTTATAGGAGGCATTTTGCCTTCTTAATCTAAACCTGTGATTAACTGGGTTGCTTATCTACATTTCCTTTTTGGGGCAAGAAAAAGTACATAAAAAAGTGTCTAGGATGTTGACCCACTGTGAGGCACCAAGTGTTATTTGAAAACAACAATAACAACAAAATACCAGCTACTTTATGAATCAACAGTTAGTGTTCTCACTGCCACTCTTCCTCTTGTACCAGCAGCACTGTGTTTTCATCTCACCTCTACTTCTGTTCCTAATTTTCAGGTCACCTAAATGGTATCACAATGTTCAGGATGCCCCTCAAATAGACCACACTAAGTTCCTAGGGCATCCTTCTGTAAGGCAAACCTAGGCTTCATGTTAGCCAGCCAGAGAGGTCAAAAGAACCTTCTGGTGGAGGCTAGGTGGCACAGTGAGTAGAGCGCCCCGGCCCTGGAGTCAGAAGGACCTGAGTTCGGATCCGGCCTCAGACACTTAACACAAAAATGTAGCTGTGTGACCTTGGGCAGGTTACTTAACCCCAACTGCCCTCCAAAATAAAAAAAAAAAGAACCTTCTGTTTCAGTCTTGTTTTCCCATCAGCTCATAAGTTTTTCACTGTTAAGACCTCTCACTAAAGAGAATAATCTCTAAGGATCCTTTTAGGTCAAGTATTGAGTGATGGGTGAAACTAAGTTACTGTTGGTCACTGAGTAGGGAAGAAGGATGATTCATGCTTTATGGATGGGGAATTGGCAGCACATGGAAGGTATACTGTCTCTTTAAGGCCCTTTTCCTAAGGAGTAGTTAATGGTGAAAAGGGCAGAAAAAGTTCTTTTGTCTAAAGGAATATATGTACATATATACTAATTACCAAAGGGAGTGGGATATTGCTGCTTTTATGGATGAACTGGTACTTGCAGATAACTAGAACTGGTAGAAAAAGAACTTTGTTTTCATATAAATTGCTAAAATATGTATATGAAGAAACAGATTTCAGATGGAATTTGAACCATGGTAACAATGTAGATTGCTGTCTCACAGGCATGAAAGTAATTTAATGTTATAAGAAGTCAGAGAAAGATTTATTTATTTATTTATTTTTGCTTTTTGGAGGTTAATTGGGGTTAAGTAACTTGCCCAAGGTCACAAGGCTAGGTTTTTTTGTTTGTGTGTGTTAAGTGTCTGAGGCCGGATCCGAACTCAGGTCCTTCTGACTTTAGGGCCGGCGCTCTACTCACTGCGCCATCTAGCCGCCCCGATTTTTTTATTTATTAAAAATTAGAAAAATGCAAAATGTAAAGAAACAGTGTCCAGGACATCAAAGAAATAGAGGACCATATTGGAGACTGGAGCTGCAAAGCATAATGTGGTACCGCCTCTAATTTGCATATACGTAATTTATGACGACAGAATAAAGCAAAAACAAATGAGGAATTACATAAACATCTGGAGACTGAGATATTATCAAAAATAAAGTTTGGGACATTGTGACTTTTTAAGAAAAACGTGGTCACTTAGATCAGGAGGCTCTCATTTAGCCATTGAGAAGGGAGAGCAGAGCAGCAGGAGGGGAAGAGGAACCTGAAGAGATGGAGACATCAATGGGACTAAAAAGATGCTCCAAAGGAGCTGTGGCAAGTAGAAGCAGCCAGGAGAGGGAAGTTCAGCTGAGTGATTCCTGATTGGTCAGAGAAGCTCAGAGCGATGTCATTGGCCTTCAGTGCTTCAGAACTTTCAGTGACAGCTATTACCCTTTAGTGCCACCTAGAGTTAGAGAAAGGCAAAGCTTTTCATAAAGGTTTGGTGCTCTGTGCTGCCTTCCCCCCACCTTGAGGAGGAAAAACAGCAGGTTTTACAACTTCTGTAGAAGTGAGCAGACTTAAAAAGTGAACCTCAACAGTGTTGCTATTATCTCTGTTTGGACTGAACTGCACAGCATTTAGTAAGTGAATAACTGGCTGGGTGTAGACCAGAGATAGACGAACTTTGCAGTTTTTAGCTTAAAGAGAGACGCTATGCCTATTAAGAGGCATGCTGGTAAATATTTAACAACCTTGTCTCTAGGAGGAAAAATGCATATATGATACACTTTTAAGTTTAATTTGTACTACTCACATTTTATCCTTTACTTTCTTAGGTGCAATAAACAAAACAATAGAACAAGTTCTGGTTTCTAGTATTTGCCAGTTTCTGAAGTGTAAATGCTAGGTTTTTTATAAGTAAAGGATGTTAGTGTCTTCAACAGAAATAAGGACATTTGGAGATGGGGAGGGTGTGCTAGGGAGAAAGATGAGTTCAGTTTTAGATTTTTTCAGTTTTGAACTTAAGTTGTCTCTAGGATATCCGCTTCCATGCTATTTAGGAGATTAGCCAAGCCAGGAGAGGAGCCATTGTTTCAGCACCAGAGATACTGACATCTGTACTTAGTAAGCTCCACCTGTCTTCTGGTTGTTGCGGGCTCCCTACTGAAGTCTCCCTCTAGGCTTTCTTCTATCAGATTGTCACCCTTGGCAAGCTTTTCCATATTTTCTGCTACCTGACTCCTAGCAAAACTTACCTAGATTCTTGACATCTTAAGAATTCCTGGGCACCTTCAATGGAACTTTACATCTCTTACATACTTAACAGGTAGACATCCAGCTTCTGCCTGACCCCTTCAAATGATGGAGAGCTCTCTTACTTCTAAAGCTCATATCCTGTTCACTTATCTTTTTGGGTCTTTGTTCATGTTTGTTCAAGCCCTGCTCCATCCCCTCCAGGTGATTCCAATCCAATCTATTCTTCCATGTCTAACTTGCCACCTCCTCTACAAAACTTTCACTGAACCCCACACTCCATGGTGGTCTGTCCTTTCTTCAAACTCCTTTTGAACTTACTGCCAATATCACTCATTTTGACACTTAATCATATATTGTCTTATGTTGCTATTTAATTATTTTATATGTGTGTGGTTTTTTCCTCCATGTCTTATGCTTTACATTGAATACAGTGCCCAGAGCAAGTTTAGGTTAAAAATAACCAACAGGTGGAGTACTGAAATAATAAAAGTCACCATTGAAATTTCCCCTCTGGGTAAATGAGAAAACCTTTCAGGGCTATAAGTCTAAAAGCCTGTGGCTATTGGAAATTTGGGGATTTTAAAACTTTACTAGGGGTATTTTCAATGTGGAGAGGAGCACCCGGTGAAATATCCAATATTGTTCTTTGTTTGTATGACTCAGGAAATCCAAACAAAGGATTTAGGTTGGATTGGTAAAAATTAAACCATCTTCATGAGGTTATAGTTTGGGATCATGACCAAACTATGTAATGCCAAGAAGACCCCTTGACCTCAAGCCCTGGCATATGAGGATGCTATAGGGATCACAAAGATTTCTGGTGATGGTGGGGAGAAGAACAAGGGACCTCACATTCAGTGATAAGGTAGCATATGCAATCTTATTTCCCAATCTTTGCATGTATTCCTAGGGGCAGGATCTTTGGAGGTCTTTATACTGTTTTATGGTTTAGATCAGTTGAAAGGAAGAGATTAGATTTCTGGTTTAGAAAAATTGATGCAACAATTAGTTCTTGGCATAATAATTTAGATATGAGAATTCTGAACTTCCTCTCCTTCCTTCATTGTATCACAATTGTGTGGAAGGAGAACTTGTACAGGATGGAATCTGTCATTCCTCTCAATTGCAATCTAACCTCTGTCTCTTGCATGGCAGGTGTACTGGTAATGAGAGCTGCCCAATAAATATACCAGTTAACTTTAATTGTCCCAGTGGAATCAACCATGGTGAGAGCAATTCATTTCCCTGTTAAAAGAAAGCATAGACAAGATTTATGGAGGAAGTGAGAAAATTGATGATCCTCGGAAGGCAAATGTTCTCATGAGGCAGGATGCTTCTTCTTTGGGTGACAAATCCCCTGGAAATGCTAGCATCTCATTTACAGGTGCACACATACTCAATCACTGAGAAATTCTGGCTTTCTCCACAGATGTATGGCAGCTGTGGAGAAGTCAACCAAAAGTCTTGATGTCTCCATGCCTATTTAATAAAATAATTGTAACCGAAAGCAAAGCTATCCTTGAAACAGGTCAGTTGTTGATTATCTGCTATCATAGCATTCAAATGATTTCTTCCCTAGTGTAGCCCAGAAAGTATTAATAATATGTGATTGCATTATTTTATACTCATGCATTAGTAGTACTAAATAACTATATTTTTTTCCATGTAGCCTGGTATTATTTTATGGGAGACTTAAAGTCTAATAGAAAGATAGAAGCTGGAGGCAGCTTCTATTACAATATCATCTAAATAGTAGTTTGCATGTAAAAAGTGGCATTAAGAAGTGGAAAAGAACTCTAGACTTGGATCAGGGAATCTGGGCTCTAGGTCTTATGTTTTTAGTTACTTCCTGTGAAACTTTAGGCAAAACACTTAAACTCTGGTAGTGCTTTCCTCATTGGCAAAAGAGAAGGTTGAACTAGATGACCTCTGAGGGTTCTTCTAACTCTAAATATGGAAGCCAAGAAGCTATGTGTGATCAGAAAAGGAGGAGGGTCATTACATAGTGAAAAGTTGAAAAAAAGTTTATTTACAGATTCTACAAGACAACGAAGGGGTAAGGAAATCATGGGAAGAGAGTAGCACGGGCTGGAGGTGTTTAGGCAGGAGAACAAGGGGAGACACTATGGAGAGGAAGCTGGGGAATTATGCACAAGGAACATATCTACAGGTGAATGAGGCAGTGAGAAAGCTAAAAATGAGATCCAAATCACCTAGATCACGGGGCAGAACAGGGATACTTCTTCCACCCTCTGAAAACATGGGCAATAAAATAAATAGCAGTTGTTTCTGTTTTGGCCAGAAACCCTGAGGGTCTTCCCCTCATAGATTGATTTCTTCTTCTTTTTTGTTTTGACTAAATAAGGAGCCCACTTTCTGCCTCATTTCTTACTTAGTCTTAATCACTGAATGGGTGTTACCTCAGTCAAACAGACCTGTTAAAGACCTTAGTTTAAAAAGGCTGAGGTCTTCCACTGCATCCAGGGTCATCTCCAATTGTCCTGATCTATATCTAGCCACTGGACTCAGATGGCTTTGGAGGAGTTAGTGAGGCTGGTGACTTTGCATAGTCCTATCTCACTTAAATCCAAGTTACTTGCATATCATGACATCACCTCCCTGATGTTATGGTCCTCTTGGAGAATGAAGGACAAACAAGAAGAAAATGTATGTACAAGGGCTCAGGGCCATCTCTCAACAAAGCCCTAAAGTGGGAGAATTTGCCATTCCCTGAGGTCCCTGGAGAGAAATCAAGTGTTGTTTCTTCTAGCAATGCCCCTCCTCTGGCAGCCTGGCTGGGGTAGGGGCAGCAGAAGCATCTTATCAGAGGGAATCATGGGGCAACAGGAAAGCTTGAATGCTACTCTGGTATTTATGAAGTATTAAAAGATCCAGAGAGATTATGCAGCATTGCATAATGGTATAGTAGACAGAAAGCTGGCCTTGAATTTAGAGGAAGATATGGATTCAAGTATTGCCTCCTGCACAGTGACCTTGGGCAAATCACAGCTTCTGAGTACTCTAGGCCAGAAGTGTCAACTTCTATGGGTGCCCCAAACAGATGAAAATGTAATGGGAAATATTAAACAAAATAAATAAGAATACAATAGAATGTAGATAATGTTAATGTGATCTTCTTAATTAATATGTGGCTCACAGGGATCCTTATGTACAGTTTATTTGCCTTGTTTCTATTTAAATTTGACACTGTTGCCCTAGGCAAGCCTCTAAGACTAGAAGTTGCAAATCTGAATTGGTAGAATTTTGCTCACTCAATGAAATTACAGGCCCATCATTACCTGCACTAAAGGCTTCAGACGAGGGACCCCAGCATATTAGGGGTAGATTTTCTTTAGTAGATTTATGGAGGGCCACAGATGAGGTGTGTAAAATGATGTGTGGATGGGATGCACACTGTATCTTTGGATGGAATGTCCATATTGGTGAGAGCATGGATCCATCATGGCTGAATGGCACAGTTCTCAATTGTCTACACAAATCTGATTTTCAAATTGGACAACCACTTCAGTACCTTGCCTGGTCATTTGCCTTGTGGGTATTTGGCAACTTTTAAATACTTGTACTTTTTCTGTACCAGGTAATAAGTACTTTGAAGTCAAAACTCTTTGCTTCCATTCTTCTTGCAGGTTAGAAGTTTAGAATAAGGTCTGGATGCT